>CM017194.1:35493785-36016285 GCA_004837865.1 Musa balbisiana
TGTGCCCACTGCAAGAAAATATAGTGAAATTATAAGGAAAACAAAATTTTGCTTTATCTATCTGGAGGTCTGATCTATTGGCTTAATCTTTTAGATGAACTAATTGATGGTCATGCAGTAAAATTTGCCGGGTGGTGGAGGCTAGAGAAACCAGAGAAGGAAGCATGAGGACACAGTAGAGGAGGGTAAGTAGTAGATGTGATTAGTGGAGAAGAAAGAGGGGAAAACACAATAAGTGCCATTAGAAATAAATCAAAAGATGCACAAGTATTTGCAGAGAAGGATTAGTTGAAAGGATAAAGACTTGAGATGGAGATATAATTAACTAACAAAAAAATATTGGAATAAATGCAATCGGCTCGATATAATGTCTAGAATCAAAAGATCGGATCGAACCGATCTATATTCGAATTTTTTTCTCCATTTCAATAGTTTAATCGGATTAGGCTTTTCACTTTTCATGCTTAGTCCTAAGCGTAGTTTAGGAGAGTGGCTCCTACATGTAGCATATTAAGCAGGACTTAAACCAGCATACATTTCTTTGGTTTTTGTTGCATAACATTGTATAGCTAGCAAGACTAAGTGCATAGGGAGGCAGTCTTATGAACAATGTATACTTGTAACATGCCTGCCATATTGAAGAAAGAGAATGAGCCATGCCATAGCACTGGATGTTAATTCTACAACCCTACACAGTTCAAACACCTAGCAGAACTGGTTTTAGGGATGGGTAAGTAAACTTGAGTCAAAAGTTGCAACAACAAGAAGAGACAAGGCAAAAAGGTAGGGTGAGAAAAGCATGAAAGAATCTCAGAAGACAATATGCAATAAATTTGGTAGAAATTAAAGGGCAATGAAATCTTTAAAATGTAACAAATCAATCACAACCTTAACATCCTCCAAAAGCTTCATTTATGAAAGGGGAGAATGCTACCATTCCAACTAAAAAGATCAAAATATTCCAAACAAAAAATATATATTTTTGGTTTGACAAATAATTGATTTTATTTTTAATATTCTTTCTTTCCTACTTCAAGCAAACTCTCAGTCAATAGTCTTCATTTTCTTATGCTTATAACTTTGTCATAACTCATCCATATTATTTGTCAATTGTGGTCTATCAGTTTTATTTATCATCTTTGTAGAAACTTAAGAGACATAATTGTGTGATCAAATATGCTTCTTTACACAAACACATGTGCATGAACAAATTTTGCAGATGCTATTTCAATAAGAAACGATAAAACGATGTCCTCAAGTCAACTAAATTAAAACTTATTTGGCTTGTTATGCCTAAATTAAAACACACTGGTGATTTTAGAAAACAAATAGGCTTAGGCTATTTAACAATTGGAGTGATAATTTTTTTATGGATTTAGTGATTTAGTTACCTATCAAAGCATGATAGGTAATCAAGATCTATAATCACACAGCCTTTTTAAGATCGAGTTATTCTATTGAGTGATGAAAAGATAAACTTAATAAAATGCATGTAATGTTATGTAATGCTTTGTAAATTTTAAGGTGTGATGTGTAACAGAAGAAAAAAAAAATGATCATAGTTTATCCAAGCTTTCGACAAGTGAAGAAAAAATAAAAAAGTCATTTTCTGGTGTCCATACACCTTAAGTTAACGTCGATCGATTAGCCACAGTAGATGAAGATCACAATGTTTACCGAAAATCATGTTGAAGTATTCTTAGTCCTGTTTTATCATGGTTTAGCAATATTGATATTCAGCTTATAACTGCATTCATTTGTACTTGTTCATGCATGCAACCTTAATCTTGAAAGTACCAATGTTTTGACAATCTTAAATTTTCACTGAAAATTTTGTTCTCGGTCAATCTAAGGGGATAGACCACTAAAAGGGAACTTGCTGTAATTGAAGATGGTTTGATGTGGAAGAGCACCATCACACCATGTAATCGAAGAGGTTAAAATCCAGGTGTTAAAAGACTGCTATGTATTAGGTTGTACCTGGAAGGAGGCTTGTGGTGCATTAAAGACTCAGAGAAGGAGGATGAAAGCAAGAAGAAGAAGAAGAAGAATTAGAAGTAGTTGGAGAGTATACCAAATTAATTCAGTGGAAAAGGGTCCAACTTAGATTAATCATGCCAAGTGTATACTACTTGCTGTGTTTGTTAGAGCTCACATTTCACTGTGCTGAACTTACATGCATGCCCAAATTACCCTATTCTAATAAACAAATGTATGCTCATAACAATGGAATGGAAAGCTTCAGCATATATATTTATATATACATATCTATATCTCACAAGTCAGTATAATAGTGTCTGTCACACTTACATTCTTTGCCGCGGTGCTGAATGCTTCTCTGTGGCTGATGTCTGGATTGTTAGCCTTAATCCTTTGTATTTCCTCCCTGCATATGGTGTTAAGTAGTTTGCAGAATGAAACACTGCATCAAAGCTTTTAGCCAATCTAATGAAGGAAGAACAGCAGAAACTCACTTTATGAACCTGTTATACGCAGACGGCACGCGATGTCTCTTCTCCGGAGCTGGTTAACATTAACAAGAGAAATCAGTAAGCTAATTGGTGTCACTAGTTCTAAGAGAACAACCTCACAACATTCTAATGATTCTCATTGGTGAAGGCAATCCTAATGGAACAATGATGAGTGCAGACTAATGTGCAGTCGCTAATTGGTGTCGGACCGATGTGCTTAATAGGCCATTAATTTAGCCAAATTTCCAGACTATTATTAGTGCCCCCAAAAAACAGAAAGAAAGAAAGAGGAAAAGAAATTTGGAGGCTTACGACGCATAGGCAGCATAATTTGTGGTTGATCCTTTGGCACAGTGTAGAATAAGGAAGTGCTGTTGAACTTGGAAGGTGATCCACATGCCATCGTCCTGCCATCATGAGCTGCTGCTGCTGCGTTGCAGGTCTGCAGTTTTTCTCAAAAATCAATGCTTTCCGATTCAAATACGAAACAAAATCTTGCATCATCTGATCACCTCAGTAGCATATTATGCTTCATCTACATTTAGCAGTGTACCCAAGTGGTAGAATCCTATATCATCTTCCATTAATGAACTAAACACCAAACTATGTGTACCGTGTGGCATTCATGTCGACAGACACATGTTGTTAATCTTTACTGCTTCATCCATCATTCATAAATAAGTAGACGGAAGATGTTTGGGAAGCAAGAGTTCAGAGGGAGCTCCAGACCTGGAGATCTTGAAGAGGGAGTTTCTGGAGCAGGTCTCCCATGTTCACAGACAGCAGATTACAACAATGCCCGCATCGCACTGCTACAATGCCGAACAAGCTGTTGCCGGGGACACTCACCTGCAACACCAAGACTCTCAAACTTGGGATCAACAATAATCGCTGCATTAAGCTGCAGGAGCACAAAAATGTTGTACTGATCGACCAAAAGCATCAGTTGTGGCCGAGGTGTAGCACCATTAGTGGTTTTGAAGCATGCTAATGGGAGTGGAGAGATGAAGAGATCAGACAAGAAGAAGCAATAGGAGGAGAGATGGAATACATGCATGGAGGAGACAGATTAACAACCTTGGGAAGAAGAGTAGCTGCACAAGGCGAGTGGCCCATCAACAAAAGATGATGGGTCGGTCTCTCCTTTGTTTCTTGGACAGGGATGGGTCTACTTTTGGGATCTACTTTTTCTTTTGTTTGTGGATTTGGAGTTTCTTTTCCGATGTCTACTTTTAAGAGATCAATGCCTGGAGGACCTTTAGAGTTTCTCTCTTGGAGGGAAACGAGTGTGCACTGCCTACTCACTCGCTCTAGGAAACCGAAGGGAATCAGAGTTCTGAGGAGTCACAGCTGGTGGAAGGAAAAAGAAGAGAAAATAAGCCACAAAAAAAAGCAGAAGAAGAAACACAAAAGAAAAAGCTGCTCCTTTGAATTGTCATGCCATCTTCTGCACTCTTCTCTCTCTCTCTCTCTCTCTCTCTCTCTCTCTCTCTCTCTCTCTCTCTCTCTCTCTCTCTCTCTCTCTCTCTTCTTTGCTGCTTCAAAGTCATTAGAAAAGCCATGACTGCACAAGGAAGGAGACGAACATTCCATGGCCAGAAACCCATTCTCATGGATAAGATTGGCGTGGGTGAAAGAATCCAGAGTGGAAGAGAACATCCTTAATGACAAGAAAGTGCATGTAAAGAGATAAGAATGTGATGAATCTGCTATCTCGCTGGGGAAACCCAATGATGGAGATGAGGATCCTCCTCCTCCTCCTTAGCAAGGATCAAAAAGATCTGCTCATCCCAATGAGTTCCATAGAATGGCAGCCATGAAATCTTGAATCCAAGAATCAATTGATGATGCAGATCGCATTCACTATACACCTTTAATGACAGAAAGTAGAAATTTTTCTGTTAAAACAAGAAGACAAAAAATGAAGAAGAAGAAGAAAATAAGTTCTCAACAATGACAATTGTGGCTTTGCAATGGATCCATAAAGCTGAGGAAGCGTAAGCTATCATGCAACCTGTCACCTAACCTTCGCTCTTTTGGTGAAGATAGGAGGATGGCTATCATGGGTGGAAGATCCAAAATTGCAAGATACTATGGTTGGAATTCAATTGTCAAAGGCACGTAGACATGTTCCTTGGCATCATGGTTGATTCTGTCGAATCATCTCATCAAGCTTCTGCACCCATGCCAAACATTATGAAATAGTTTTCACTATTTCTTTCCATCTTCTACACGGATCGATCTTCGAGCGTACTCACACATACTGACTGCCATCATCTTCGAGCTGCAAACTTCCTTAAGCACTAAATATACGATGATAGTAGGATAGAGGACGAGGCAGCGGGCAAATCATTGCTGATCTGCTTGATATGATGATATTAAGAAAGTTGTGTAGAAAATGAAGCGCGATGAGACGACAGAAAGAGAAGCTAAGAGAGGAGAGGGAACAAAAGGGCAATTCAGCATGATCTTTACCGCAAGGATGGTGTTGCAGAAGTTGCAGTGGACGTAGCAAATGTGCTCAGGTGGAAGTTGGGCAGACATTCCCGATCAACCCAAGGCTTTCTACATACGATGAGGAAGAGGAAGAAGGAGGAGAAGAAGAAGAAGCTAAGAGATGATTTGAGGAAGAAAGAGCATGATATGGTATGGTATGCTTATAGGTGCAAGATATGATAGGGAAGCTTTCCTAATCTTCTTCTTCTTCTTCCTGCTTTATTTTGTTTTTAGCTAGGGTTACAAAACAAAACCATATGGAGTGTGGGTGGGGGCTGCAGATTTGAGAGGAACCATATGAAGTGTGGGTTGGGGCAGCAGATTTGAGAGGAAGGAGAGGTGGAAATGCTATGATTGATTCAATGAGTGGGTGAGAGTCCTCTCCATCTCTCTCTCTCTCTGTACTCACCACCATGTGGGTGTGACATGGACTTTTAATGCACACACACACACACACACACACACACACACACACACAAAGAGAGAGAGAGAGAGAGAGAGAGAGAGAGGGAGGGGATGCACCTCCTTTTGAGCTTCTTTTTATTATGGTCATCTCTTTTGGGTTATGATAAGTTCAACAAAACAAAAGGTGATTTGCTTTGCATCTGGAAAAGGGTTGCTAAATAAATAAATAAATATATATATATATATATATCCTCATTCTAAACTAAAATCTATTGTTAGATACCTTTGACAGCATCAAGGATTTAATGCACCATAATGTGAACAAGTGATACATCCTCCAAACCAGCATCAATCAATCAATCCATTTCAGTATTTATAATATTTATGCCATCTCATCCTTCTCCATACATTTTAGCCCTTTTCCAACTACAAAGCACTTTGGGTTCCCATGCAAAACAAGAAATAATAATAATACAATCAACAAAATAATAAATAATAATACATGGATAATCTTAAAACAATGACAACAATAACAAAATTTTCAATTATTTGGAATCGAATCTTTTATCGTTATTGAGATACGTAAAAAAGTCATATATTTAGTTAAATTTAGAGGACTTAAATTTTTTTTAATATTTTTATCAAAGTCATATATTTGAAAAAAAAAATAAAATAAAATAGCAGTAAATTATAACAAAAAAGAAAAAAGATTTCATTTTTAAGTTAAGATGTGGACTTCATTTCACATAACAACATTGAAGCTATTTTACCTACATTTACATTGATGGGTTAAAGTTCTACTGGAAAGAAAGCACATGGTGATTGATTCCAATGCACGAAAAATGCAGCGTCGGTCGTCGTCCTTTCCTTCGCAGTGAGGGAATCAGTGTTTGGAGGGGAGGGTGTGTACACTTGACATGGACGACTCAGGAGATGCTGCACCCATACACAAAGTTCAGCTAAAGTCGCTCAGCTCAGAAGCATAAGTGTTCGACCGTGACATGTTTCCATGGACCATCACTTTGATTCGTCTCATGAACCGGCATTGATCACTCGGTTTGCCATGGTACTGACCGCGTGTGACGTGACTTCTACTCTCCTGCTCGTCACTCTGCCTCTTCCGGCCAGGTGCCGAAGGAGGACCGAGTGCAGGTACTGATGGAGATGAGCAAAGCCCTCGAGCAAGAATCCAAATGGTATGAGTTAGATATGACCAAAGAGGATGTCCAGAACGGCTAAATCTGCCATGCATGTCGAGTGAGCAGAAAGAGAATCCACTGCAGGAATAATTAGGTTTTTGATCTCATGACCTGCTTTGGTTTCTCGTCAAAAAAGCAAGAAATTAATCTACAGTTATTTTCCTTCTGCTGAGCAGTGGAAATCTGCAGCTATAGAAGGATGTGTCAAGATCATGCCCTTCTGATGACTGCTGTCTGTCTTCTAATCATTTCTTTGTGCACTCAAGCTTTTGCCTGGTCTTCTCTTCTCGTATGACTTCTCCCATGTTGTGTCATATAGATTGGACATTTTGGATTCTTTTAGATAGAGCACATGTGGCGATTGAGATGATCGATGTGATCGATTCACATACAGTGGAACGAAAACTTTGTATGCATGTATGTACATAAATATATAGGTCATGATAGAGATGCAATGTCCAAGAACACATCTCCATCTCCTATATGCACTGCATTTTTGTTATAGCAAATGTATATATAAGTCATATGCATTTCTACTTTTCTATATTTGTCTGCAAATACTGAAGTCAAGAAATCCACCATGGCATGCATGGCTGTTTCACTATCATATACTTATGAACCAAGCAACATATATTTCCCTCACAACATGTTTGGCCTTAATTTGATGAACATTGTTTAGGTGATTGTAAATGATCATGACAACAGTACTAAAGAAATGAGAGGCTTCATGAACATCGTATGCATTATTTTCCAGTGGTCTATGATGTTTTGGTACTTTCTAAGCGATCAAAACTTGAAATAAAATCATATGGGTGGATCTTTTCGGTAAAATTGTTGTCGATAGAACCGAATATTGCTACTTTTTTTTGTTGGTAATATGCAACATTAGCCACAAGACTTGCTCAAAATGGCATCCTACACCATAAATAGGATACAAGGCATGCTCAAAACTCAATGGAAAAGGCACAAGACAAGGGATGGGTAATACCACCTACTGTTGCTTGCACTTGAAGCTAAGCCGTGTGAATGCATAAACAACCAAACTTCTATCACCTACTCTTTAATGAGCACTGTCGTTTTGGACCAATAAGATTATAAGAAAGGTTAAGGTGATGAAAGCAATTGATGGGCGATTCTAATAGCGAACACACAGTTATCATCTACATATTTGAAGTTGTAATGTAATTAATAGGTCTATGTGATCCACTTTTCCTTTAATACAAAGATATTAATGCTTAGTGCAACACTGGCTACCAAACTTGTGGATGGCATCCCCCACCAAACCGTCAAAACCTTTCATCATCTTCTTCTTTCTTTTCTTTATTTGATTGGGATACCAATCAAATAACATGAAATGTGTATAATGTAAAAGACTGTAAAGAACACTAATTTCTTCTTTCATCATCATCATCAATGACTTCCATGGTTGATTGGAACCACCATTGAATCAATCACCACCATCATCGTCAAAGCAATTTTTTTCTTCTTCCTTCATTTTATGTAAAGAAAACAACATGAAACATATTCATGGATGTGGTTGACCTAATTAGTCTAAAGCATAGATGAAGCCAAATTGCTCATCCATTGGGTGTATGCATGCTACGCGCGTAGGTGCAAACACATACATGCATGAATGCAGTCTGTAGGCCTGTTGCTTCCTCTCCACGGACTGCGTGGTATCAAGACAAAAAAGACAGGGAAGATGAGGGCCGAAGCTGTGTCTCTTTCCATCGGGTAAGGTTGCCGATGACCATTGAAAGGGTTGGAAGAGGCCAACACTGTGGTGCCTGCACTGCATTTGTCCAAATCCTGAGACATCAATTCATGGATCAACCTCACCCTCGGCAGCTCCTCACTGACACGGTCACGAAGCCACACACCCACCATAGACAAGCGATCGAACTTCAGGACTCAATCGTGCAAATGGCAAGTGCTCCAATGGATGGCCTGGGAGCACGCTGAAAGGGATGCAGTCTGCTTGCTAACTAGGCATGTGCTTGAGCAAGAGATTTAACGTCCATGATTTGTACAGTCAGTAAAGCTATGAACTTTTTGACGATCTCTCGATAAGATTGGCAGATGAACTTGTGGCCCTCAGAGAGAGAGAGAGAGAGAGAGAGAGAGAGAGAGATGTGTACCTTTTGAAATCACACGACTCTTCGTCCTTAAAGTTGCACTGTCACCATCTCTCTTGCTGCTTTGTTTGCATTTCGAGCGTAAGAGCTGCCACCACCAGCAACACGGGCGGCAGAAAGGTGCACATGGCGCGGAAGGTAAGAGTGAAGGGCAGTGGAAGAGAGGTAAATAATGTTGGTTGTCTACAAGATTCACTCCGCATCAATGTGTGGGGCAAACCGTGCTGAGAAGTTTGGCAGGGCTTTAGGGTTTTGCAAAGGGCCAGCGGCAGGCAGGAAGAAGGGACGGGACCTCTGTTCCACTTGGATCAACCTGAGATATCTATGTGGGGACCTCAAACTTTGGATTCATCGATTCCTGCACTCAAATGCACTTAAATTACCGCAGTTTTAGGATCAACCTCTACTTGGACTTTAGAAGAACCAAGTACACTTATGAAATTACTTACCCATTATGTCTGGTCCAACTCAACACCTACTTGCTCGCACAAGAGTTGAGCGCTAGACGCTAAATGAAACAGTAGTATCAGAATATAAAAAACTCTGTATAGTTTTTACTCGTTCTTTATTATGATATCAGAGCAAGTCATGATTTGGAATCTTGAATTTACTCGTTCTTTATTCAAAAATACTTCAGCAATATTGGGTTTTTTTGGTCAAGCCAAAAACTAACTCAGAGATCAGCATGCCAAACCTAAATCGACTAAGCCAGACAAATATATTAGGGTCATTTATTACTAACAGTTTAAGCTTTGCCATCGCTAATCACCCGACTAAAACACATTTTATCATACATAAGCACTGCTCCATGACTGGACATGAAAGACTGATACAAAGCTATGATCTCACATACGAAATGAATTAGTAGATGCAGTCTTTGTTAACTACAGATTGTGGCATATGACCGAACAATACACTGCACATGAAAGACTGATATAAAGCTATGATCTCACATACGAAATGAATTAGTAGATGCAGTCTTTGTTAACTACAGATTGTGGCATATGAACGAACAATACACTCGCTATACACTCCATGAGTTGCGGTCTTTATGATATGAAATATGAAGCCTTGTCCTATGTTATTGCATGCATGAATGGGAAAAAAAACTGTGCTTCTTGTTCCTTGTTCAACACATATTTGACACCATGAGCTCCATCGACACACTCACTCTTCAACCTGGCGAAGTGATGATGCTAATTTAAGATGTTTGATGATAGAAAAGCAAGTCCAAGATGAGACTGAGATCACCTCATTGTTCTCCTGACCTTGTGGGTCTCCCATTGTTGCAAGCATGGCCATGGATTCATGTCTTCAACCATGCCTCAGTCCCATAGAAGACAACTTCAAGCCTTAATCCAAGATACACCAACCTATGCTGTCGATATCATTGGGAAAAAAAAGAGAGATAATAAATTCCGACCGACTACATGGTCCTATACCGATCCTTGATCCAACCGATAAATACTGATCGGTTGGGATGTCCGATCAACATGTGTGCCCAGCTGCAAATTAATTAATTCAAAGAATGCCTCCTTTCGATTGAATCATTCAAGCCAACCATATGAAATGTAAAATGAGATATAGGTGTCCAGAGATGATAACACTGCACCAAGAAATGCATGTTGTAAATGGTTGTGTTCTACATTATCACAAATACTACAGAGGTACCATATGAAGAAGCTATCTTCTGGTGCAATTCTTCCATTTAATCTGCTTTACGCATTCCAGATCCATGAAAGTCATTTCATGAACTGGATTAAGGAAACTAAGTTTGTGAATGGCCATCCACCATCCAAAGCCAATTCAAAATCTTGTTGCAAATGTACCAAGAACTTCAATTACATCTTATTTGTCAAAAACTTGTCTGCCAAATCATAGAACAGTTGTGATATATTTACTGATGGTGAAAAAAAAATATATCTTGCTACAGTTGTAAAGGAAGAATTGTGCCTGAAAGTTAGACACCAATGAGTTCATGACTTGATTACAATCTAGAAGATACTTACAGAAATCAAACAGCTACCATGCCCAGGTCTGTGATATGATCTCCGAGAAGTATCACATTAGTTCTTTTCTCCACCACAACATTACCATGGTTAGACGATTAGGAGCTTCGAATCTGTTATGAATAGGAGCAGCCATATCTGAAGGAGCCTCATTCTTCCATGTCGTCACTATCAGTTGCAGCAAAGCAGTACATCATGAGAAGTAGAAAAATGCATGGTAAAATTCATGAATGAAATATTTTAAGGATGAACATGGTTCACTTTCCCTTTTTTCAGTTTGTAGTGGGGTTTAGGTATTTTGGTAATAAGTCCCTGGGTTACCACACTGATAGGCAAATGTTGAGATTGTCAAACCTACTATGCAAAGAGTACGGAGGCCACACACCACAACAGACCATGCTGGAAATGCCAACAGCTAAGCCAGTTTTTTGCCTATGCTGATTTGTACATGAATCTGCTGACTGGCATGAAACAAACCTGCCGAGAAGGTATTAGCACAATCTCATAATATGACATGATAATCTGATAAGCACTGGAATCTTATATTTATCTTTTCCTATTGACCCCAATTTAGTTAAAAAGAAAGATAAATTTTTACGTAACTTCTCAGATTAGTTCATCAATATTTTTTCTGCATCTTTTATATCCAAGCTTTTTCATAATTAATATGAAATATTAATTATACCAGCAGAAAGGACAAGAACAGGCACACTTCTATCCTGCATGATGCAGAAAAAAGTTCTATTAATTTAGCTAGTCTAATAAACACCCAACACAATCTGAGTACTTTTGGACTGTGGACTTAGAAGCAGATCCCTGAAATTGATGGAGGTCAATTTTTACCAACCAGTTAGAAATGGACAACTTTTCCCTAGTTAATCATAAATTTACCTTGCAGATAATAATTATGGAATCTTTTCTATCATCTCTCCTTTCACTTCCTTTTCCACTTCCAGCCTTTCCTCATGATCTCCTTTTTCTCTCCTCTATCTACTCCTTTCTTCTGGGTTAAGGGAGGATGACGGCAGTGGTTGGGCAGTGATCCCCATTTTCCTTAAAATAAACAGGATAAATGGAAGGCAGTCTCAACAAAGGAATCTGGGTGCACTGTCCGTGAATAGGGCTTACTTTGTCCCAATAAGGGCCATGTGTAGGACAAAACAAAATCAGAAGGCGGCTAATTTTTTCAACCTCTTCAGTGATGGCAACTGCCTAACAAATCAGGGAATTTTGTGACTTCTAAAACCTTAGTATGGCAAAACGAGGTTCTCATAATTCAGGACTTATAAGGAGAAAATTTCTATATTAATCAACACTAGTTGATTTACAAAGATTTAAAAGTTTCAGAGATGTAGTTTCCTAGACTACGGCTCAGAGGATAGATAAATTTATCCCATAATCTCAAATCTGTGGCGGTTTCAACTGTGGCAAATATATTAGTTTTACAGTTATTAAATTTCTTTAACATAATATAAGCAATCATCAGAGTATAATTTTTTTTAATGAGAAGACTATGATCTATCATACATGGTCTTCAAGTCTTGGAGAATGAAAGTCCTTGACGTGGCCTAAATGCTAATATCTGTTTGTCAAACTAGACAGCCCAAGATAACATGATATCAAACTACCAAAGAAATAAAGGAGACTCAGAGGAAGGACAAACATCAAGTTGGCTCATCTATCTACAGAAGTTCTGATCTTTCAGGCTATCCAAACTGATACATTTACAATCTATTATTTGATTTACTACTCAGTATAGGTGAAAAAGAAAAACACCAACTCAGCAACTATGTCATAATGCTAAAACATTTACAACCAGAAGTTAAAAATTCAAGCAGCCATTAAATTGTTTTAACCATTAATAAAGATCAAATAGTACAAAGATTTAAAAGTTTCAGAGATGTAGTTTCCTAGACTACGGCTCAGAGGATAGATAAATTTATCCCATAATCTCAAATCTGTGGCGGTTTCAACTGTGGCAAATATATTAGTTTTACAGTTATTAAATTTCTTTAACATAATATAAGCAATCATCAGAGTATAATTTTTTTTAATGAGAAGACTATGATCTATCATACATGGTCTTCAAGTCTTGGAGAATGAAAGTCCTTGACGTGGCCTAAATGCTAATATCTGTTTGTCAAACTAGACAGCCCAAGATAACATGATATCAAACTACCAAAGAAATAAAGGAACTCAGAGGAAAAATCCTTTAGAGACCTCACCAGGAGACCTTCTTAACCATAGTGCCTCTTATAGAAGTTATGAACCATGCAGAACATGGCTCGTCTTATGGACAAGTCCATGGATCAGTCAGAGTAGGACCAATGGACAAACATCAAGTTGGCTCATCTATCTACAGAAGTTCTGATCTTTCAGGCTATCCAAACTGATACATTTACAATCTATTATTTGATTTACTACTCAGTATAGGTGAAAAAGAAAAACACCAACTCAGCAACTATGTCATAATGCTAAAACATTTACAACCAGAAGTTAAAAATTCAAGCAGCCATTAAATTGTTTTAACCATTAATAAAGATCAAATAGTACAAAGATTTAATATTATTATAAATTAATATATGATTTAGTTATATAACTTCAAATAAAAATGTGCACAAGTAGTGAGCCTGCACAATCGAACATGCAGAATTGAACTAAACAATCAACATACCTGGGTTGTTATTTTACATTCATGTGGTCTAAGATCATTCCAAGAGCCTATTTAGAACAGCAAGTTAACATAACAGATTTGTCATTGAGCATGATAAAAAAGTTTCTTCCTTCCTCTAGAATAATTTCTGAAGAGTCGCCGTTCTGCATGTCTTATTAGACATTCTCATCAATGGTCAAATATTTTAGACAATTTATAATCGGCATGCAACATCCAACAAACGATATCAGATAGCTTTGAATGGCTATCAGAATTCACATGACAAATGTTTTCTCTTTCTTTTGGAAGAACATTATGATATAAGGTAATATAATCCTATCATACCCTAAAAGAAAATACAAAAAGTAATCTAGTTGTACCATATCTTAAAAATTTCCAAGCATGATTTATTCTATATTACTAGTGTCCAGCTCACATACTCCTCAACTGGACAAACAGAGTGAACCTCACAGAATCTATATTATTTTGGGACAATCTCATCCATATGAGATTCTTACGTGTGGCCACTTGACAAATTTGATCCATAAGATTATATCCTATCTATCTTCTTTATAATCAACATTATACAGGGGACAGAGATTTAAGATCAGATGTCGGATAAAGAAAATAAGTTGTACTTAATCCGTCTATTTCATGAGTTTTGTTGTCTTAAAATAACCAGAGTACATAGAGCTGGCTGGTAATAAAGGTCTGCTGTAATGGTTCCTCTAAATCAACATATTTAATTAACCTACTCCACCGAAGATATCTATTACATAAAGATAGACATTCACATTGGAACATGTAAGTAGGTGTAGCCGCATATTAATGCATATAAGGTCAATAAAAGAACAGTATATTTTTAGTATTCTACTACCTGAAAAAAGTAGTGGTAAGTTGATATCAATGACCAAATTGTAATAAGTGAGAATCTGAACTAATATCACTTGTAGATAGTGCAAACAATTATTGAATGGGTTGACAAGCATCGAAACTGCCCTCGGCAAGATTCCTACAAATTAAAGATCCTCCTCCTTGATGAATATATTTTAAGCACAATAGTCATTGGATGCCATGTAATGTAAAATATGTGATTATCTCTATACCATATTGGTTGGATCCAAGCCCACAAAACCATGTCAGCTAAACCACCTAAAAAGTACTTACGATGCTTTATAAATCCATATTCCAGCTCGATGTAGGACTTGGGTATTATAAACCTGATCAATTTAGTAAACAGGTCAAACATAACACAACCCAGCACCTTGAGAGATTTGTAGCCAGGATACGAAGATCCAATACATGCTTTTTACGTTACATGACATCTAATTGTATGATGTCTAAGGGTATTTGCTGCTGACAAATGTGTTTATAACCAAGAAATGTTGGCGTAGGAAAGGGAAAGGATCAATCCAGGCCAAAAATGTAGAGGCGAGCCATTCTGCGACAACTAAAATAGCCAACAGATGAAAACAAAAAAATCAGTTCAATAATTTCTAGACCTAGGACAAAACTGTGTCGTAAAGATGGACCAGCAACCAAACCAGGACTGTTCTGAAGCAAGTATATTTACGTTCCATTCTTTCATCAGCTTAGTTTTTTACTCCTGCAGCATTCCCCTGCTATAGCAATCCATGGCTACCAAACCACAACAAAGCAAGAATCTAACCGGAACCAACGTCATTTCCCCTAAATAAAAGAGAGGAAGAGATTATATGTAATCTACTCCGACCACCGCGGCCATAAATCCAATACCTCGCGAGCGTGCCTGCCATCAAAATCGGCAATCACCTAGCACAAGATCAAACATTTGAAACCTAAAATATTTCGAATAGCAATATGGAGAAGAGAAGGAAAACGATGGAATCTCTCGGCTGGAGTATACTGGGAGCGGCACTCCTGATCGTGGACTTGTTGTACTCCAGCGTCTCCGGGTCTCGGACGGCGACACGGTCGCGGAATTCGTCGCCTCTTCTTCGGCTCCCTTCTCTCTTATGAGTCTCGATTCCGCATTATTGTATCTAAATTTCAGGTGATTTCTTATATTTCCAACATGGTTCGGTTGAGTTGGTCTTTTATCGGTCCAATGTCCAAAGCAGTCTAAACCAGTCCAATCCAATTTAGTAACACAAAGTATGGATTTTGGTTCGGTTGAGTTGGTATTTATCGGTCCAATGTCCTTAGCAGTCTAAACCGGCCCAATCCAATTTTGGTCGAAATGGACTGATTCCGATCAGATCAATCGGTTCAAATTCGATAATTCGATATTCGTAATTATATTTCAGATTTAATCGGCTGATTGAAATTCGATTCTTAGTTGACTATATACATATATAAATTCGTCACTCCATGATTATTTTCATTTCATCATACTAATATTTGTGTCCCTGATTTATTTGTACTTTCGTTATCATCATAAAATAAAATTATAAGAATATTGACAACTCTCATAATGATGCTATGCCATCGACCTTCTTATAGATCTGTTTTAAATGGATGATAGGTTGGTTTAATAAAACCTTACAAAGAAAATGATAAAAGATACTGAGTCAAGCGTGAAAACGATATGATCTTACGATGAGATAGAGACAACGGACAAAGGTGAAAATATAATAAGAGACATTTAGGATGTTAAATTATATTAAATATAAAAATTAAAAACTGAAAAATACTGAAAAATCCAGAAAGAGACAGAGAGACTTTTTCGGTAAAGTTGCCCAAAGTCGATTCTGAAATGACCAGTAGCCACCATTTCTTTCTTCTTTATTTCTGATGGGTGGATAAAGTTGGAAGAAGGGGCAAAAACCCGTGCCACATGGCACATGTTCAAAAGGTGCCCAATTCAACACGTGTCGCTTTCAACTTCCATCATCAACATCGTCAACCAGTGTTTAACGGCGTTAAGCCCGTCGACGTCACCGTCATCCGGCGCTGGCTTCACCGTCTTCTAACTCACCACCAACAACGCCTCACCGCGTGCCCCTTGGGAAACTAAATCCGCACAACTTAAAAATCCCCTGCACGAGCCACACGAGCCACCTCGTTCATCTGATTGTTCTCTGAGCTCCATTGGATAGAATCGTCTGGGCTCACCATCTCGACCAATTGCGGGGAGGAAAGGAAGGATTTGGCCACGGGGTCGTGCAGGAGATCCGTAGTCGGTAGCATCGGACGCGAGAGCTCGTGTTCCAATCCAGCGCTGGGTTCAGTCCGAGTTCCGCCGTTTACGGAATGGTGTTCGAAAAGAACGGCGACCCGAGCGTGAGAGACTTTTTGTTGCGGGCTTTAAATACGTTATTTATTCTTCTCTTTCATGGATATTTATTTTTATTTCCGTTCGCTTGGTTACGGTTGACTTATCTGAGAGCGGGAAGTGGAACCCGAAAAGACGAGCGATGGCGGAGGAGAAGGCCGGCGACGCGAGCGCCGAGAAGGGATCGCCGCCGCCGCCGCAGCCGCCGGAGAAGGCGAGGGACGACAAGGGGGACGCCGTCTCCGTCGAGCTCCCGGCGCCCACTGGGTGGAAGAAGAAGGTTCGGTTCCATGGAATTCGTCCTCCGTTTTTGTCCTCTTCTCTTCATATTCGCTTTCTTGTGCTCTGATTTCTTGTTCTCGACTTCTGCTTACGATTGCGAGCTCGGGTAACTGCTTAGCCTGTCTTTACGAAGTTGTGGCGTGGGTTCTAGGGTTTCCGTGCGTTCGCTTCAGTAGGTGAGGATGTGGGTTTGGATTAGGGTCTCGAAGTGGTGTTTGGTGTGGAGCATGGTGAATTGATTCCTTGTAGCTGCTGCTCTTTTGAGAATTTTGGTAGTCTCTTGCTTGTTCCGCTATGTTAAGTGCACTGGCACTCTCAGGATGTAGGCTTGATACATATTACTTGTTGAGCGGTGGTTTTTCCTGGATATGTGCTCTCCAAGTTTTGGCTGATACGTTTTGTGAGTCTGTCTTGAAAATTCCATTTGTAGAAATAGGTTCATATTGGCTATTCTGCTTCGAGCCCTGTCAGGAATGTGGATGATGGCGAGTTTTAGGGTATAAAAGAGCCTTCTTCTTGCTAAAAGCATATTACAGTTGGTTTATCATCGTGCTAGCGTATTACCAACTTCCCGAGGGTCTTTATTGTAGCGCTAGTCCAGGTTACATGAAATCGAACCTTCTGTCCAAAACATACCTTCATTTGTACAGCATTTTATATTCTTTTCTTGTATATGATTAAACAAGAATTTGAAAGCCTTTTAGGTTTTATGGACATTCGAGACTGTAATAATCAGAGCCAGTCTTCAATTTGGAACATGGGTGATTTAGTTTACAACAAGCTCTTGATTCAAAATGCCAAAGACTCTGGAGAAGGTTTCAAGATGTATTAGTATCTTTAAACCAAATTTCAGAAATGGTAATTCTTCAAATTACTTGAGTGGCTCTGGAGCTATTTGAGGTAGCTTTTTTAGGGTAGTCTTTCCTTTTTTGTAATTCAATGTGAATCCACATTAGGAACCAAGCATCACCGCTGGTTCGCTTTTGAGACCTCTGAAAAATCCAGGGATTCTGGGTTCACTTTGCATATGACTGAAGGAGAGTAATGTAGAAGTAGACTACAATATTCCCTTATGTCTTTAGTATACAAATATGCCATGGGCAACCATATCATACTATCTATACATTTTCCAAAAGGAATTTTCTTGGTCCAATCTCATGGCCCTAACTTTTACTAAGCATCTCTCTTGAATTTTATTTTAACAGGTTTCTTGGGTTTATTCTGGTATCAATGTATTCTTTAAAGTTGGAGGTACACAAATGCACCTATTTTTAGAAATACAACACATTATTGTCGGTGAGCATTGACTGCATATTCATGCCATTTACTCATTAGTTTATTATCCTGACAATCGACAAAAATTTATTTTAGAAGTTTTTAGAATTTTTTTTGTTTAATATGTTTATAACAGATTAGTAGCTCTCAGTCTGAATGATGATGATGCCATCAATGGAGTGGTCGGAAAGATCCGTGTGTCCAACTTGAAATAGTTGGGAACTCATATTTGTTATTGTTGTTGTACATTCAACTATTGTTATTTGGATTTATTTTTTTACATTTCGAATTAGTTTATTAACATCTATGAGATAAAATCATATACCACATTTTTTAATTGACTTTTCTTTTTTTTATCTTATGTTTTTTTAATGTTTTACTTCCATTAATTTGTTTTTAAATTTTTTGATAACCAAATATGGCATCAATACCTTTGCATGTGTCCTTGTTGTTACTTCAACAAAATGCTTTTTTGTGACTCCTACTATAAATGTCTACATGTTGATGTATATAGAATCTAGCACTCTTTTTCTCTTGCCACAATCACTGTTTTCTTTTGCCACAATATATGGTTTTGTCTTCACATAAAGAAATTATGTTATAGTTTGATATATATTAGTTGTAGCTTTGGAGTTGATTGGTACCATAATAATAATGAACATGGCAATATACAAAATGATGCTTGAAAAAAAAGTTTTTAGAACTGAATTTAGTCTGTCCTTCATGACTAATGCTTTTTTTAAACTTTTCTTAGCCTAATTTAGATAGGGAATTTTCTTATCCCATGACAGAAAATGCTGATATAATCAATAATTTCCGCACTGCAATAAATGGTCACATCTTTAGCCTGTTATACTTTTAATCAAGTTTGTTGGGGACTGATAAGGAGCTAGAGCTTTTCTATTTTGTCTCACAGCATCAATCTGATATTTCATATTTGAACTAGAATTGTGAATTATGAAGACCATTGAGAAGAAACCAAAATATTTTTTACAATTAAACTTAACCTTCCTGGACCATACATTGCTCCATTGAGGGCCACCTTTATTTTATGAATCTAGAAGAAAATTTCTGAGTTTCTATTGTTTGATCACTAAGAATACTGCAGAATCCAGCATATGCTTCTTGATACAGAAACTTCAATTGAATTCCTAGCCTCTTCTAAAAGCCATGACCCATTTACTCTGTCTTATGAAACATGAGCGCCAGTTTCTATTTATGGTTCCATGATAATTCTATTGGACAGCAGATTCATATCATGATTACAAACCGATGCTGATCTTTCATGGCTGAATCTATTATGTATTTTTATAACATTTATAGTCCTATATTTTCTATATCTAACTCAAATATGAAAAAAAGTTTATTCAAGCAAAAATATGCAAGAATGATAAAATTGCTTACGAACCTAGCTCATTTAGCTGGAATTTGCCTCTGTCCGGAGGAGAAGAAAAGAAGGCATGTTAGTAGAGCATATGACGGTGCCTAAAGTAGAGCAACAATTTGGTGTTGTTTCTAATCTTTTACATTTTGTAGAAAGTGTACAGCGATGATTGGTTATGATTTTGAATTATAATATTGGTCTATCAGGAAATATGATACTGATCTTCAACTAAGATGAAGGCCTTGAGTTTGTGGTTTTTAATTGAAAAGTGGAACACAAAATTATGCATGTTGATCTTTCATGGCTGAATCTATTATGTATTTTTATAACATTTATAGTCCTATATTTTCTATATCTAACTCAAATATGAAAAAAAAGTTTTAGTATTTGTGGCATATAATGAAATCAATTCAAGCAAAAATATGCAAGAATGATAAAAATTGCTTAAGAACCTAGCTCATTTAGCTGGAATTTTGCCTCTGTCCGGAGAGAAGAAAAGAAGGCATGTTAGTAGAGCATATGAAGGTGCCTAAAAGTAGAGCAACAATTTGGTGTTGTTTCTAATCTTTTACATTTTGCTAGAAAGTGTACAGCGATGATTGGTTATGATTTTTGAATTATAATATTGGTCTATCAGGAAATATGATACTGATCTTCAACTAAGATGAAGGCCTTGAGTTTGTGGTTTTTAATTGAAAAGTGGAACACAAAATTATGCATGTTGGTGGTGATAACATGTCTAAGGGTGGCCTGGTAATGTCCAACAGACCTTGTGTTCCATATTGATGGCATATACTGAAATCAATTCAAGCAAGTGTATGCAAGAAAGATAAAAATTGTTGAAGAACCTAGCTTCATTTAGCTGGCTTGTTGTCTTCTGTCTGGAGAGAAGAAAAGAAGGCATTTAAGTAGAGCTTGTGAAGTTGCCTAAAAGTAGAGCAACAATTTGGTGTTGTTTCTGATCATTTACCAGTTGCTAGAAAGTGTATAACGATGATTGGTTATGATTTTTGCATTATAATATTGGTCTATCAGGAAATATGATATTTGATCTTTAGCTAAGATGAAGGTCTTGAATTTGTGGTTTTTAATTGAAAAGTGGAACATGAAATTATGCATGTTGGTGGTGATAACATGTGTAAGGGTGGCTGGGTAATGTCCAACATGCCTTGTGTTGCATATTGATGACAAGGGAGATGATCATGGTAGGTCACTATGAGATCAAGGGACTGGTGATAGTACTTTTCAGCAGGAAATAATGAGGATACTATGGTGTCCCAGGTTAATTGATGCAATAGAAAAGCTATTAAGGTTGAGGCATATCAGGTTACTGGACTTTGAATCATTTTTTGTATGTTTAAGGAACTTTAAAGAACATATTAACTATATTCAAGTAAATTAGGATGCTCTAAAGAATATATTAACCATTCTAGTTACTTATGGATTCCTAATTGGACACTTCATTGTTCATCTGTTTCTTTGGTAGCTTATTCAATTAAGACTTAGCTTCATTGTTCATCTGTTTTGTTGGCAGGTTTGTGGAATCATGCGTAGATCAGTTCTCAAAGTGAAGTGAAATGTTATTTACTCTTCTTATTCTTCGTAGTATTTTCTTCTTGTTTCCATTGTGTCATTTGTCTCCATTGAAATTTATATTTATCTGCTGAAACTTATTTTCGCTATGCTTCTTGAAATTATGGTTGATCCATCCATCAAAATATGATTGAGCTTTTTTTTCTCGTACTCACCATTTTCTGAAGGCAAAAGGTTCATTCTAGATGATGATATGAAGCTTTGGGTTTTGCATGTGAAGTTCAGTATGATTCAAGTCTTTAAATGTAGCCGATCAAGACACACTGGATCGATGAGAAAACTCGAGTTCTGCAGAATCCTGGGATTATTTTGTCAAACATCCAGAGTTTTACTTGTCAATTGACTTACGGACACCATTTGATGATCATGAGGGCATGTCAACAATTAGTGGCAACAATTGGCAGATGTAAGCTAAGCAGATCAAATCATTTTAGGTTCAGTTTTGACCTTGATTTACATTCTCCAATCTCTTCGGAATATTGCTAAATTGTTGTTCAGCAAAGCTAGGTGCAAAATGTATAATGGTCAACTGTTAACTGTTATTTCTTGACACAGATTACAGAACCGAGATAAGGAAGCAGATAGGTGGGTGACCAAGGTCTTTGTGCTGTTTGGGTCTATTCAAACACTACCAGATGACTAATTACTTCTTAAGTTGCTTATATACAAACCATAATCCTTTTACTTCTTTTTTAGCATGGTCCTAAAGAAGAAAGTATTTGGTTGTCCTTTTTTACTGGTCTAATATGATTGCAATTTTTCTTGATGAAAAAGGTGCTTCACGTAGCCTCTAGCCTTCTGTTCTCTCTCATCTTGCTAATAATAGCATTTTTTTTCCCGTATATTGGCTTTCTTGACTTTCGGCTTGTGTATGCTAATATATGGTATTTTTGCCACTATCATCTTGTAATAATTTAGTTTATTAATAAAACTCTGATATAGAATGTTACACCAATTCTTGTTTATAACCCTATGATAATGAATGATGTGGCTAACATAGAATCAAATGTAAATAAGTTCTTGGTGGACAATACAAATACTGAATAACAAGGCATTGGAATTTGGGAGTTCATCAAATTTGTTGGTATCTCTTCCTAAAGAGCATTTGGTGACTGCATTTTTACATGGTATAGGCAATTGGATATGAATGAGCGCATGATGGCTTTATTCTCAAAAGTTGATGGTTGATGATTTTCCAAGTGGCATGTTTGTGATAGAGACTGAGAACATTAGCAATCAGATCTTAGAATGTTTGTCTGTAATTAGCTAGAAGTTGTACCAAATAGGACTAGAAGTCCTTGAGAAGAAGTCAAATCAAAACAATCAAGTATCGGTTTAGAGGGAACTTGTGACAATGAATATATTGCAATTGGTCGTCATGAATGATTTTGGGTGTTCATTTCATGTTTGTTCATATATGGAGCTGTTTTGGAGTTGCAAAAATTATGATAGCTGGAAGCCTTTGCGGAAACAACAGAGCCAGTTCATTTCTCAAAATGAATAAGATAAAGATAGCTGAATACGCCAGTTGCTTTCCGGTGCTGGAGGAGTTCGACTCACTGAATTAGTCTCCAATGATCACATGATTATGGGTGGAAGCATAGAGTTCACTAAAAGGTTAGAGCAGGTCCAATGTATCTGATATAGATAGATGTGCTATAAGATCTGTTGCAGTTTAGATTGGATACAAATCATTGTTCTTTATATTCGTTGACATAATAGTGACTCAATTCAATGAACCAATTGATGATTAGATCAGTTAGGGATCAAGAATGTATGATCAATTAACTCTTATTTTCTACAATAATTTCATAATTAATTAATGATTATTGACTATCTATGTTAGCTTCTAGGCTGTAGGTTCTTGGTGTGTAACCTTCTTGTGTGATGCATACCATAGGGTCAGTGTGGCTAAGGTTGTCTCACCTTGCACACATTATATAATCTTCGATGGAGGAGGAAATGGGAGCCCCCAAAAAATGAATAGTTGGCATATGAAGATTGTCTTCATTTGCACAACTACTGCTTGAGATCACGTCCATCTTCTTTGGCTTCAAGCTTCAACTGCCTTACTATACCCTGCTTTCAAATCTTTAAACTCTAGGTCCTCAGTACTGGCACTGGAGACTTGGATAATACCAACATCCCCACTGTCGATTTTGACTATGACATCCCTCCATAGGCCTCTTCCTACTCTTCCCCTTCATCTCCTCTCTTGCATCTTTTCCATGCCAGCAATGAGGTGGAAATTTGTTGTTGATGTTGGTTTTCAATTTTCCATCTCTAATTCTATCTTTCTCCTTTTCCTCTCTATTTGTTACCAACATGGGCTGCCATCTTGTGCACTATCATTCTTTGAGTAACATAAGATACTGGTATTGATGTTTCATCTTGTAGTTTCACTTTTTTCTAGAAAAAGCAATCAGGGGTTTTGAAGCATACCTCTAGCTAATGTGTAAAATTTCTACAGAAGTAGAAATTCTATTTAAGAGTTTATCCAGAAGTCCATTTGTAAATCTAATCTTTAGTATTGCATCTAGCAAATAACAACTTATCTGAATCTGGGTATGGAACAAGAAATGAAAATAATCTATATCCTACTATAAAAGAGCTAAAGTTCCTTCATTGCCTCAACCAATGGGTCTCATCATTTCTCTACTGTAAGTTTTTTCAGTTTTTTCCTTTTTTCTGCCTTCATATTGGTTCATGACTCTTCCAAATATACCACAAGCCCAATGTTTGGGCCTTACTGAAATCAAGTGGGTTTATTGGTAGTCATTGCATCTCTCTTTCTTTTTTTTTTCTCAGATATACCACATAATCATTGGCCTCTTTTCAGTGGGTGAAAGAGATGGAATTGGACTCCTCTGAATGCTGGTGGGCCTTGAGATTACCATTTTTTTCTTAAGCTTTTCCCCATCTTAATAGATGGTTCATTACTATTGAGTTTGTACCAATCCATTGTTTATGTTTGGTAATAGAGTGGGGTCCACTAATCAATTATTCATTTTTTTTATCTTACTGGATTCGAGGAATTTTCAGTAAAATTTCACTTTCTCATGTACATCCTTGTAAAGAAAAAAAAATCATCTATATATTTTATTTTATTTTATTTTTAAACTTTTACAATAGCTGACTTTTGGGGGTTGGGATTTCATCTCTTGTTATTGTCATTCCCTTGTAAGTTATTTACTTTTGGGAGAATATTTTACTTATAGAACCTGATAATAAAATTATGTTCTTTAAAATAACAATATTTCTCTATATACTCTTTGCAAATAATCTATATTCTATAATTTTTATATGCAGACCTAATGCTTTGTATATAGGCACATCAATCTTGAATCTTATAATCTGCATTTAAGTTTTTTGACTTAGATCTTAGTCATGCATGCTTCCTTTTGACTATTCAAACCTAAGAGACAATTGGGATATCCTATTGCATTTTTCTTTTTTTAATGTAAAAATTCTTAGTTTCTTTTATATTTGCATATATTTCCTTTTGTTTCTTTGTTGGTCCGTTAAATAGTTAAATAAATGAGTTTGGTGTTGAATTGACCAATGAGAAAGATATAATTTTGAGTTACTTTGTAAATCCATCGTTCAAGTTTTTGAATTTGTGCACAACTCTTATTTTTATAGAATATTATGTAGTAGTTCTTTGGATAAAAAAATGTTTTTATGTGAAACTTTATTGTTGAACCAATAAACATAAGTTATTATTTTGAGTTGTGATCTTTTAAATATTTATTTTTGTATATACCTTTTGTTGGTTGTTTTATCAGTTTTCTTAAGATTAGCCACTTAAATAGAAATATTCATTTCACGTAAAACTTTCATTATTACAAAACCATTTATGGGTTAACATTTTTTTTTGTACCACCTGGGCACAAATTGTTAAACCTATGTAGTTTTTATATAAATCATTTGGTTTATTTATTTTCTTTCTCCCATGATATGTTGACACTTGACCTCAGAAATAAAATGATTATTTGCTCAACCTTATGTAATCCTCAATCATTAGATTTGCTTTGCTATTCTTCACAAAGTTGATGATTTTTTATATATGTATCCCGCCAAAGGGAAGATTGCCATCAATATTCTCCAAGTCACATTAATGCTCCTTTATTTACGTTTCCTGCTCTCAATCTATTGATATTCATCATTAATTTAAAAATTCATACTTTTTTTTTTTTAATAGATCACTCAGAATGTGTACCCTATCCACTATTCTTTTTTCCGTATGACTTAGAATAAAATAAATGTATTTATAATTTTAATATAAATGTGCATCAACACTAGTGTTAGAGGAAGAATAAAGGCACTGATCATTTGTTCATTGTTGTTTAATTTTTGTTATTTAGATAGCTTATGGCTTATAAAATTGCTTTCGTAAATAAATATTCTGGGACCATAAGTACAAATTCATGCTTTTATTTTCATTTTGGCTGGGGTTGAGAGCTGATACAACAATGTTGGCATATCTGTCTTGATAAGCATTTAATACTAGTCACCAAAGGTTTCTGTTTCTAGAAATCCAAACAA
The DNA here is from genome assembly GCA_004837865.1 of Musa balbisiana. Classification (NCBI taxonomy): domain Eukaryota; kingdom Viridiplantae; phylum Streptophyta; class Magnoliopsida; order Zingiberales; family Musaceae; genus Musa; species Musa balbisiana. The sequence goes on from CM017194.1 coordinate 35,519,486, forward strand.
AATTTCCCACATGGCCTTCCATGTATCTTTGAGACATTTTGGCTGATATATGTCAACATGATGATATCACAAATTTACAATTTTGCATCCATACATATGTGGTATATCGAGATTTTCTCTTTCTGTGGCATGGGGCATCAATGTTATGCAACCATTTCACTTCTAAAATGCTGCATGCCAGAGAATTTTCTTCTATGCTCATTCCATTTACATTCTGACTTGGTTCTCATGGTATGTTGCTGTTGACAAGAAGACTAGTAGCTTGTTCTGCTGCAAATTAGCCTGCATAGAAGGTTGACTCTTTTGTGAATGGTAGTATATAGTTTTTGGCTGAGTTTCTTTTAGTTTGTTAAGATAAATCAGATAATTTATTTCCAAGCTTTGTGCAGCAATCTTTTTGCATGTCTGAGCAGGTAATCTTGATAAATTTCTTACTAAAGTCAAATTATTCCTTTATTGTCCTTCTACACACACACACACACTATATATATGTATGTGTGTGTGTGTATATACATTGTCGGGTGTTCATTTGTTCTCATGTTTTTCAGCAGTCACTTCAAATTTATAAAAAAAGAATGATGTTGACTTAGTTATACCTTTATCTATATTTCACTCTTCTTACTCCAAAACTGGATGCTTATTCATGAACTGTAGACTATAGAGATTTACTGTATAAAGTACCATTAGGTGACCAGGCTAAAATAAATTTCTTTTGGATTTTGACTATTTCTTTTAAATTTACTCTACAAAGTACCATTAGGTTGCTAAGGTTTCTTGTTCGACATTGCATCAAACAACTTCCTGTTTCTCTCTACGCAATCATATTCTGCCTGATCTGTACCTTCAAAGAATGGAACTTGTGACAATTAAACAAGTCTTATACAAGATTCTGTTGTTTTACAATTTCACGTTGTGGTAGATGTCTTAGAAAATTTTGTTTGTGTTGTTTCATAGACAATTGTAGTTTTGTGGGTGGATGGCATTTAGTTCATCATAGTATTGCCATAATGTGATTGTACACTCATCTTCAGATTGAGATTCCAATGAAAAAATGTTACCTGTTGTTTCTTTGATGCTTAGTGACTTGCCTTCTAGTACATGTTGATTCCTTATGGCAGATTGATACATGCTTATTTTTCTCCCTTGGTCAAACGTTATGGAGCCTTAAATATCTCTAGCTCGATGTTCTTGTCCTTAGCATGATTAGGCAAGAAGGCTCATAATCAAAACCTAAGCAACTAGTTGCTTATTTGAAAGATTGCAATTTTGATAAAGATTGAAATTGATGCAACCATGGAACAACTCTTCAAACGTCCCTTCAAATTGGGAAGTGTCTAGAAAATGGGGGAAATGCTAGGTTTGCTACAGGAAGCTTTTCTTTAATAGAAATGGGAAGTGTCCAGAAAAAGGGTGAATGGTAGGCCTGCTATATGGGGTTCTTTTTAATAAACAAAAAAAAAAATCAATGTCCCATTGAACAGAAACCCCTGCATATCACACACACTATTTAGTGTTAAAGAAAGTAGCCTCGTGTTTATTTGTAGCTGATGCATTCACAATTCTGAAGGCATGTTGTGGTAGACTTCGAGCTAATGTCTTTATCTGCTTATGCAAAATGTGTCTAATAGTGGCTATTATGTACTGTACCATTTTCAGAAAAGGAAAACACACCTTTTTGTAACTTGTGGAATTGTAGATACTGTTCACAAGAAGCTGACTAATATGGTTGCTGTATTTCCCTTTCTAATGCTTACTGAATTGGTGGTTGCTTGTGTAATGTTTTCTCTGATAAGAGCTTAACGTTTCTTGTTTGCCAGCTATTCCTGCTAGGAATCATGCGCAAATTTATTGATCATCTTTAGATACATAAGAACTTATCATTGTTTTCTTTTCTGCTCCTTTTCCATACAACAGTGTTCTTCTGTCATCCATCATTGAGCTAACTGCCTGGTATCTCTCTCCCGTTCTCCTAGTATGTTTATCCAAGGGATGCTGTTCTTGCATCTTTGTTTTGTTCAATATTTTCTCAAATTATACTTGTGCTGGAAATATTCTGTAAGGATAAACAATTCGGTTGATATTGTTTTAAATGGAATATTTTGAAAAATAAGGAAAACAGTAAATGTTCTTGTGCAATAGTTATTGCAAGGTTATTTTATGTACCATCAACGTTCTTGGATTTTTTTGAACTGCCAAAGTGGTGAATCCTAGTTGTCTAATATTTATGATTCTCTTCGAACATGTAAATTTTAGTTAACTGTTATTGTTGGTCTCAGAAAGCAACTGTTTGATATATTGATGTTGTGGAAGGCCATGCTGTTGCCAAAATTGTTACTCATGGTGAAGTTTGTCTTTGCTCAATGAGATTGCTTCGTCTTGGTTTGGTTAAAGTTAGCCTCAAAACTAATTTTATTTTTCATTTAGTCTGACAAACCTGGAACTTTTGGTTTTAAAATGCAAATCTCTTTTGGCATTATGAAAACAATGGACATGGCAATCAAGCAACACTTGAGCCCTGCTGGCCTTTACCAGAGGATTTTCATGTAGCCTTAGGGATGGATGAACTCATATTGGGACTTCTTTGGCCAAGAAATGAGGCCCTGGGTCCCACAGCAATAGGTGGTTCAGTGTACAACCTTTCTTCATTGTATGGATCAGCTTCTGCAGAGATTTTAGATCTTTTGGAATTCATTTTCTATTCCAAATTAACCATGTCTCCTTATTGAGTAGGAACCAATTCAACTAAGATTTGACCATTAAAAGCAACCACAACCATCTGGGAGAAGCCTCAAGAGATTCCCATCAGAATAGAAAACTTATCTAGGAATTATTGTATATTATCTTATAGCTAATTTAGTGCTTTCTGAAATCCAATTTAGAGTTTAGTTGGTGTCCAGAAACTCTGATGTTAGTGTATTATTGGATAAACATAGTTAATTATCTTGTAAGGCTTTGAGAGTTCTAAAATCATCTATCAAATGGCTCTTGTGGGCAGAGGGATTAAGTCTTTCTCCTAGTAACTGCTGCAAATGTATGAGTACGTAATCTCCAAATTCATATAATTAGATTATATTTTTCTTTTATCCCAAAAGGTTCTTCCTCTTTCTCTTCCTCTTCTCTCCCTCCTCCCCACCTTACCATAAATCTCTCTTGGAGGATATCAACTTCCTGTAAAAGAATGTAGCTATAGGTAGGTGACAATGAATTCTATTATTGCAATATTCAACATCTTGTTTTGAATATTGTATCAGCACATTCACTTTTATTCATGGACTGGAGATTGTTTCAATCCTTTTGTTGCTTCTAAGATCTCTCGTTGTTTGAGCATATAATGGTGTCACTTTTTGTCAATGTGGAAACTGACCTTTTTAATTATAACAAGCATACAGATGCTAGGAACATGTTTGCCTTTTTTGCATGGTTGAATTTGTTTGGTGGATTATGATCTTGTATATACAAGCTGACTTGTAACCTGCATAGTTTACCAATACCTTTTCCTCTTCCCTTCTTTTATTAGACTGGAAAGCTAGTTATGTATATAGTGTTCTCTGTGGATTATTAAATTTGAATGTTCTAGATATGCTATATTAATTCTCATATTGTTAAAAAGGAATGTTATGCCAGGCTTCTTGCATGTTGATGGTAGTACCCAGCTGCGTCTTGGCTTTTCTTGGACCTGTTAGGAGTTCATGCAATTATACAAAAATATAGTAGTGGATTAGTATCTTTAGTAAAAGAAAGACAGGAGCCTTTTATTCTGTTTCTTACTCGGGCATTATGCTAATGCTTCATGCCATAACATAGTACATTCATCTTTCTCTTTTCTTGTTCGGTAAATCTATAAATTACTCTGGCTACATTTTTTTTTGAACTAAAAAATAAGCTCTGTTTTCCTTTGGAATAGTAGCTCCATCAGTGTTCAACTAAACACTAGAATAGTTCGTCTATTTCAAATATTTTCATACAGGCCCCGATATGTTCATTCTAAAGTGCTAGTACCAGTTGGAGCTTAAAAGGCTTGAAAGTTCCTTAGAATTCTCTATTGTTAACCATTTATTTTTAAGTAAACATGATGGTAAGATTTTTTTTAGAATTGTTATGACTTCTCCCAAAGAGTTTGCACCACTGTACTCTTTGGGAATGTTTTTCCTTATGCAATGAAAGACCTGATCTGCAGTGGACATTCTTCTCCCCATCTTCTTTTATGGTTTAAGTTTTAGATTGCCTTTCATCCCTTCAGCATTAATGCATATCAACAATCTCGATCTTGGTGCACTTGTGACCTGCTCTTTCTTTATCGCAGCCATGATATATTTTTTTTTGGCACTAACAGTTCATGCTGAATGAGGATGGAACTCCAAGAAGGAATGAGATTATTTTTGTATCACCAACTGGTGAGGAGATCAAGAGTAAGAGACAGTTACAGCAGTACTTGAAGTCTCACCCGGGAGGCCCCACTTCATCTGAGTTTGACTGGGGAACCGGTATCCTCCCTACCCTCCGTTTGTTTGCTAAGCAAGTAGAGATTTGCAGTTGTGTAGAACTCAGATATTTGAATACCGGATGCATGAATCAATGTATTGTTTGCTTCCTCAAATGACTCGTATGCAGGTGACACCCCGAGGCGTTCGGCGAGAATTAGGGAGAGAGCCAAGGCAATAGAGACCTCAGAAGATGAGAAGCCGAAAAAGAGAGAAAGGAAATCAAGTTCCAAGAAAGCAGCAAAACAGAAGAAAGATGACAACGATGTAGTGGATGGAACTCCCGGCACAAAGGAGGATGTCACTGTCGAAGAAACTAAAGTGTCTGCTGATGTCCAAATGAAAGAGGCTGATGATGCAAACGAGGTCAAAGATGGGAACACGGCTACGGAAGCAGCAGGTGAGCAAGACTCCATCGTCAAGGTCAATGGAAGTGTCGAAGAGAAAACAGAGGCTAGCTCAAAGAACGATGGCACTGAAACAGCAACCGGAGTTGATGCTGTCATTTCAGACAAACCAGCTGACACCAAGGTATTGCCTTCATCAGATGACCCTGAAGAAGCATCGACTGGGAAAGAAGGCCATGAGAGAGAGGTTGTACAAGGGAATAGCATGGACGAGAAGAATCCTGACGATGCTGTAGTCACCAAGGAAGTTCCTCCTGCGAACCGCGGTGATGGTCAGCATCTGCCCAAGGCATCTCCTGTGAACTGTTGAAATAATTAAGTGGTCTCAGTTATCTGTGTTGTACTTTGTAGTTTGAACTTGTGGGTCGTAAATTAAGTATTGTAACCATATCCTCACATCCTGTATGTCCTAACTGCAAGCTTTACCCTTTGTCATCGTTAGTATGTAACATTTGAACAGGTTTTGCTACGGTCTTTTAACATAATAACTCATTTTAATGACATAACAAGTGGTTTGTTGCTGCATCAAGAAATTGCAGGTATTTGCATGCTCGACGGGCTAAATTTGGGATCCTTTGTGACAATTGCTTTCTTCATTAAATTAACGAGTTTTACTTGGGATAGATTTGTGTGGCTTCAGTTCCATTATTATGTAATTCTGAATTAATTGTAGAGTATCTCTTACGGTTAGTCATCTTTAACATTTCTATTTATATACTAGCATTTTAGTCATCTTTAACATTTCAATTTATATACTAGCATTCTTATAGTTTATATACTAGCATTCTTATAACTATAAAAGTGAAACATCCATTTATCTTAATAATATTAGTTTTATTGATGAAAATATAAAAATAAAGAGTAAAAGGATAATTTTAACGTTTAATGGTGGACGACATCATCAATTTATATATTAGCATTCTTATAGTTACAAAAGTGAAACATCTAGATCCATTTATCTTAACAATATTAGTTTTATTGATAAAAATACAAAAATAAAGAGTAAAAGGATAATTTTAACTTTAATGGTGGACGACATCATTGGCACCGACACCAATGTAGTTGCCTAGGTGTCTTTGACAACGATAAGGTTCGCTCTCAACGTGTCGTCGACCTCATCATCGCCCGTCTCACATTGCTCTATATTTGCATCGATGTTGACGTAGTTGTTGCATAGCAACTACGTAGACATCGACACATATGGTGGTGGTCATCGTGACGTCTAGGCGAAGATGATGGCTTCCTTGTCGTTGACTTGTTGGGTGGATCTCAGCTTTGACACGAAGTTGGGGTTGCTCCCCCCGCTACCGCGTCAATTTTGACACCACCTCTCGTCGAGAGACCCTTTGTCACTTAGCATTAGCATCGATGCAGATGCAAAGTGGTATCGTTCGGCAACTACCTTAGAGAGAGAGGAATGAGTTAGCATGACAATAGTAAGCAGCGATGGGGGACTCGAGGCATCACTCGAGGTTGATTTCATGGTTGTCGTCATCTTAGTCTCGGAGGGTGTGGTGTTGAAAAGATGAGTGGTGATAGTTGCCACAAGGCAACAACCGGGGGAGATAAGAAGCCTCTCCACGAGCTAGGAGAGGGCATTGCATTTACATTGGCACCAACGCAAATGCTGAGCAGCTCTTTCGTTGCTTGGCAACTGCGTTGACGTCGACTTAGATGTAGAGCGAGGAAAGTGTCACTCGGTGAGAGGTGGTGCCGAAATTGTGCGACAGCAGGGGTGCGACAAGAGTTGTAGCGACCCCAACTTCAGGTTAAGGCTAGGATTCGTCCAACGGGTCAGTGGCAAGGCAACCAATATTCACTGTAAACATCATGATGGCTACCATCATTTATGTCGACGTCGACACAATTGTCAAGCAACAACTACATTAGTGTCAATGTCGACACCGATGTAGTTGTTGCTTGGGAACTACGTCAGTGTCTACACAGATGCAAAGTGGCGTGAGCGACAATAAGGTCGACGACGCACTCCTCATGGAGGCAGGTGGCATCACGATGAAAACGAACTTTATCATTGTTATAGGCGACCAAGCAACTACGTCGACGTCGTCACCAACAACACCGTCATACGACACTAAACGTTAAAATTAATTTTTTACCTTTTGTTTTTATATTTTCATCTATAAAATTGACATCATTAGAATAAATAGATAGAGGTCGAACGAAATGCTAAAGATAATTACCTATAAGAATTAATCTTGTAATTTGTATGTGTTGACGGGGGTAATTTTTATGTGTCGACGAGGGTTAATAGGATGATAAACCCAATTAAATCGAACCGATTGTTTGGTACGCACATCTTGTGCGTGTTTGCATCAGAAGCTTGCTTAATTAATAATGTATTTATTTAATTTTATTCGGTCATTCAAATATTACATGATATGCACATAAATCATTAAAATATATAATTAATTATCCCTAAAGAACGATTGATCATCAATTAAATTGAACGATTAGAAAATGTGCTACTAGACCACAAGTAACGAAAGTCAAAAGTTGACTTTCATGATCGTATAATTCCCCATCAGTTTTTTTAAAAAATATTTTTATCATATTAAATAACATATAATGTTAACAAATCAACTCAAACCTATCACTTGTCCAACAGTTCATTAACTTTTCATTGATCGATCCATATAAAAACCACGGAAACAAATAATGTAGCACAAAAACTCGAAGAAGTTTAGGACAACATAAAATTGCACATCAAAACCATAGAAAGCGAGGGGAAATAATGAAACATTAAGCCATTGATGGTCTGGAACTAGAAATTGCAAATATTTTTGCCATGAGGTTACCATGATGAAGATGATTGGTAGTTGTACTTCATCAGCAAACTAGCAAAACAACCAGAGGAGAGTCAACCGATTAGGAAAGCTGTAGTTCTGCTTATTGCTGAGCACATTGCAATCTCTGGGCACGTCCGTGGACATCATCCTCCTCTTCCTCGTAAGCCTCCTGGGCCTGAGCTTGCTTCCTCCGCATCTCTTCCTCGATGTTGACATCATATAATGTTGTTTCCTCGCACTCATCCAGTTCCATGTCCGTCATCTGTGATGCAGGCTTTGGCGGAAGTGCAGCCTCCAGCGCTTTGCACTGGTCTGGCGTCAGCGAGTCTGGGAAGTCCACTGTGAAGTGGATGTAGAGCTTCCCCCTCATGAAGGGCCTCTGGTACATCGGCATGCCCTCGTCATTTATCGCCTTGAATTGATCTGTATCAGTAGCAATGTCATCAAGTACGATGCCCTACAAAACCCGGTCAGCAAAAGGGTAGTTTGCAACGCGTACCGGGCTTCACAACTTCACCAGGGTTCGACTTGATAAGTAGTTTCCTGTTATCTAAGTGGGTCAAGACAAATTGGAAGCTACAGAGAGCTTCGGTGAGGGATAACGTGTGCTCATAGAAAAGATCATCTCCCTTTCTCTTGAACTTTGGGTGATCCTTCTGTTGAAGGACAAACACAATATCTCCAGTAACAGTATCGGGCTGCAACACCCATGAGCATGTGTTGTAGGTTAGAACATATCACTAATAACAAGAATATTACGTGCAAGTGCACATCGAGTTCATATGAATTAATGCTTTAAACATCATACCGCCTCATCTGCCTCTCCGGGGAAGGAAATCTTCTGCCCGTTCTGCATTCCTTTCTCAACCAAAACCTCCAGCACTTTCTTCTCCTGAATAACCTTCTGACCTTTACATTGTGGACACCGATCCTTCTCGTTAATGGTCTCCCCAGTGCCCTTGCACTCACTGCAAGGGTGCTGCATTTGCTGGATCATTCCAGGCCCTAACTGACGAATTGTGACCTTCATACCCGATCCTTCACAGCCAGAGCAACTCATCGAAGCGCCAGACTTAGAACCCTTCCTGGAAAAGGGTCAAATAATTTTAGAAGCATTCACCATAACAGCGAAGAGAAGCAAACAACTCACCCCTTGCACTTTTGGCAGATGACGTTCTGTGAAAGCGAGACCTTCTTGGAGGTCCCACTGTACAAGTCTTCCAAAGACACCTTATGAGGATGGATCGCATCCTCCCCTCTCCTCTGCCTTCGTCCCCGGCTGCTTCCACCTACTGTCCGGAACAAGTGAGAATTAATATTCACACGACCAATCAATGATTGGCATATGGTAATAACAGGTGGAGAACAAACATACTGGTGGTCAGAACCTCACCTCCGAAGGGACTTCCACCGAAAAAGGACTCGAAGATATCAAATGGGTTGTGGCCACCTCCACCACCACCCACTCCCTCCTTGAGGGCATCCTCACCATACTGATCATAGATTTCACGCTTTTCAGGGTCGCTTAGAACCTCGTAAGCCTGGGCCAATTCCTTGAACTGAAGAAGGCAGCCAACATATCTTTGTTATCCCCAACCCCCGGAAAAGAGAAATATATCATGATTCAAGACCTAACCATTCCGCCACAAATCATCCAAACAAAACGAGACAGCTTATGATAAAGACATGTCCAAATGTTCTTTTCCCAAATTCACATTATCATTGTAAAAAGAGAGAGATATTTACTCGATCTTCAAATCCGTAAGCCATTTACAATACGCTTGCAGAATTAGATCCAAGTCAAACAACAGTCGACGAAATACTAACGAACACTACAAATGTTGGCACATAAGATCTACAATCTTGAATTAGAGGCCAAGAGCATTGGCAGCATAAAGTTGGAACATTTGTTTATACAAGTAGAACACACTCCAAACCCGCTAAAGCTGTGATCAAAGAAACAGCATTTCCAATATGAATTCTCGATAAAAAACAATGAATGATCCAACCTGCTCGACCATAAATCAAACGTAAAAGCAGGACACCGACAAGATACCTTTTCGGAGTCGCCGCCCTTATCGGGGTGGTTCTTGATGGCGGCCTTGCGGTAGGCCTTCTTGAGGTCATCCTGGGAAGCGTTCTTCGACACCCCGAGGATCTCATAGTACCGCGTGCTGTCACTCGTCTTCGGCGCCCGACCGAACATCCTGCCGGCGAAGCCCCAATAAATCTCTCCCGAATCGCGCTGCCGAACTCCTCGATCGAGAGGAGGAGGAGACGGTCACAAGAACCCTAACAGAGGCGGGTGGCTCGAGAGAGGGATTAAGCGCCGAGGCGGGAAACGTAAATAGCCGAAAGGGCGGAGGACAGGAAGGCTCTCGAAGCCGATGCCTCGGTTCGCCGCGATCGAATTAGAGGCGTTTACGTTCCCCGCCTCGGCGCTTTATCAGGGTAAGTACATATTAATTACGCATGTAGTCACACATCTTTTAACAGCTCGATCGTAGATTTAAAATTTTTATGATTATAAATTATTTAATTATATTTATCCTAACATCATAGATTTATCGATTAAAGTTAAAAAAATAATAAATAAAAATATAATTTTCATGTCATGATTACGTTTTTGATATTTAGATTTATGGATGATGCCGTCATCCATCATCATCATCAGTCATCATCAAAAACATAATTAAGTTATCACTTCGTATATTTAGATTTTCTTTGCTGAGTGTCTTTTTCTTTTGCTTGCGTATTTCTTCCAATGAAAGTTTTTAGCAAAATGATGGGTTATAAAAAATATTTTTCAAAAATATAAAATTGAACAATCTCAAACAAAACATCAATATATAGAATAAGATAAACCAAAGCACTTTGCTATTCCAGGAGCCTTGATGAGACAAAACTGATGTACTGCAAAGACAAATATATAGAGCTATAATGAAGTTTCAGCGTCAACAAGCAACTTCGGACAAGCTTGACAAAAAGATGACCAATTTTATGGAGTTCAAAATGAATTAAGTTCTAGAACAAATCGGCTGAGCAAGGGAGCTTATCGATATCGGCGAAGAGACAAGGTCTGGTTTCTCTTCCAGGTTGCCCTACGAGATGGCCTAGCCTTGTGATGAAGGTGGCCTTTACCACGAAGGCCACGGTACTTCTTGCCAGCCGAAGTGAGCCCACGAAGCTCGCGGTGCTTGTGGATGCCCTTGCAGATCCAGTTGATTCTAGGGTCGTTGCGAATGGCACTGTGGGATGGATCGATAAGGATGATCTCGTAATATTTGTATGTTGAATCCTGTGTAACATGACATGGAAGATGGTTTTATTCGAGAAGACTTTAACAAAGCATAAAATTATAATATAAAGGATAATCCAACAAGGCATGTCGGCTGACCTCGTTAACCCAGTAAGAGTTTAGCACCCTGAGGCCTCCCAGCTTGCGACCAGCTCTCTCCTCTGCAACTGATCGCTTGTTTCTTTGGAACTTAAGCTGAGTGATACCTTGATGCTTGGGCTTCCCATAAACAATGCCCTTGGGAACTGGTCTCTTCCTGCCACCACGTCTAACACGAACACGATAAATCACATAACCCTGCATGGTAAGCACATAACACCATAAGCAAGGGTATAGCATAAACACAAATTTGCAATGCTACCCAGTGAGTGCCATTGACAACTGATTAAGTTATACATGAATTGAGAACCACAAGCCATGGCAAATAAGTGTCAAATGCCATATAACTTTATTAGGTCACAGGTCAATTACAAGATACAAATAATTAGTATAGTTCATATTGCATCACTAGGGAGTCAGACCAAAACTAACACAGAGAGAAATTTCGATTACAGCAGTTAAAGAGGGAAGAAAGAAGTTAATTTATGTGACGTTGCGATTGAAAGAAGACAAACATGAGAACCTTAGATCATCTTCATTATAAAACACAAACTTGTGTTAGATGTTTGAAAAAGGACCTTCAAATTATGGAGAACCCCTTGAATGCATACATGCATGTAGGCCAAGGCTGCCAACGCATAACGTCCACTACAAGATTACATTATGTCCATTGAACAGGGAGGTGCACATAGACATCTCACTGGAACAATCAAAGAAAAAATTAACAGCCATTAGGTGCATACTTTTCTCCTTTGTGCGATGAACCAGCCACTCCAACAACCACCCTAATTGTCCAATAAAACCACCCTCTTACAGACAAGTAGTAGTGTCTGTAACAACAATAAATTCAATATTTATCTTCGATCAGGCCTATATGATGATACCATCATGATTAATCACCAAAGACGTGAAAAGAAATTTCAAGTTGCAAGTTGTCTAGGACAGAGGAGTTCTGGGACTACATAATATGTTCCTCATAATGTCATGACTGATAACAATATTGTTTCACTGGGTCTATATCTTGCTAATTCACCCAGAAAAGAACAAGAATAATCAGAACATCATAATATCTCATTTACTAATAAACTGCTCAAATCAAAGTCACTACTTCGACTTCATAGTCTATGTACATTGCACCTACCAGATGAGGTTTAATAGGATGCCACCACAAGAATTCTAACCGAGATGCTCTAGCACTGCTTCCTAAGGGCAGCATATCTACAACAACAAACTATCACTAGCTCACATCTTTGTTGGAGAAAAAAATTTATTCCAAAAAGCTCAGGAATGGATATGTACAGAATAGATTAATGTCACATGCACATTTATATTCACAGATGCAGCAGATGCTTTATCTAAGAATTAATGTATACATCTTTAGGAGATTCAGTACTCATATTGAAAAAATGGGGACCTTGATTACCACTTAAGATATCCAAAGAAAGTTTCATCCTCAACCAAAATTATAAAGCAAATTATTTAGAAAATAATAATCAACACCCTTTTTCAATGACATGGAGATAAAGACTATTGTCTCATTTTTAATAATTAAATCTGGGAACAACTTATCAAAGCTTGGTGCGCCAGCAAACGCAAAGAGCTATGATAGACAACATAGTCATCACAAAGCAAGGATGTTTTTCATGGTTCTCCATTTCACCTGGACCAGTATAAAATGGACAGTACATACTGGTCAGGGCATGGACCGGTGACATATCATCCTTTTCGACTGATCCGATCCGACCCATTTGAAAGAGAAAAAAAAATTTAGTCTTCCCTGTACGCAAGGAGTGCAGAGTCAGTCCTGAGCTGCTGTCGTTTGCCACCCCCTACCTTCCGGTAGGATTTCTTCTCATCCTCCTCCATCCTGCCTCCTCTTCTTGCTTCTTCTTCCTTCCTCCTTACTCCTTTTTCCTCCTCCTTCCTCCACCACCCATCCTCTTCTTCTTCCTCTTTGAGACACTAATACATGTCCACTCTTTCTTGCTTGGCTGCGTTTTTCCCGGGCGCCCCTTTCAAGCAAGCAGGGATCCGATGAGAGACTTGTCCGCTATCTGATGTATGGTATGTCAGTACACTAGTACCGACAGGTACTAACCGGCCTGGCCAGCGACTGAAACAGGTCCGATACATGAAACCGAGTTACTTGTCATACTTTATTTCAGGACAAACTTACTCCAAAGGAAAACATTTTCTAGTAACTATGGGTTAAATCAAACAGAGATCCCATCTCGTCTTATCAGGCCAATGAAGCTACAGCTTCATCTCTCGTCTTAAATTCCTCCTGTGTGTGAAACACACGAAAGAAGATTAAGCAGATAGTGGAACAGATTACCCTTCATCGATTTAACCAACATAAACCTAACGACACATTCAAAATCATAAATAGATGACAAGAGCAATCCATACAAATTCGTGCAATAATCAAACGAGCCAAAAGTATACGAGCGAGAAAAATGTTCGAGAACGCTATCTTACCCACAAAATCATGAAAAACCCAACGACGACACGTGAAGATGGCATCGATATGATTCAGGGAAGAACAAAATCATGGGTCAGATCGAACGTCAATCTACCTGTTTGGCCTTGTAACCAAGGCGCCGAGCCCTGTCGGGTCGCGTCGGCCTCGTGACGCGCACAATCGAGGGAAGCTGGCGGTATTCCCAGCACCTCACCCGCTGTAGGAACCGCATCACGTCCGACTGCTTCTTCCTCCATAGCTCAGACACGTACTTGTACGCCCCTGAAACCCCATCAAAAGAACAATGAGATCAACAACATGCCGCAAATATCAACACCACCAGTCCCCAGACCCCAAAAGAAAGCCACCCAAAGGAACCAGACAGACGACGCCAAAAGAATCTATAATGAGCGAACAACGATGTGCAATGGAACAGGTAAAATGCGAATCGATCCATCCACGGGAGAGAGAGAGGACTGACCCATGGCACGGGAGAAACTCCTGTGCGGCCCTCGGCGGGGGTGAGCGTCCGTCCGCTTAAAAGGGGAGCGCGGTGCGTGCTTAGGGAAGCCTTGGCCGTCGAGATGGAGCGGGTATGATCCCACCCGTCCGTTCGTGTGCGTCTAGGGTTTGAGCGGCGCTTTACATCTCGTGCATGCGTTAAAATGGACGGTGATCGATTACGGACAGGCCTTAGTGGACCATGGTAGGCGTGGATCGTTGCCGAGGCCCAAATGTGCTCCATACAACAACAGGACTTCGTTACGTGGGCCCCCAACTGTGTCGCCCTTTTAAATCAATTGATATGTTTTAATTCCCTAGAATTAATGTGCCACGGAATGATGATAAAATGAAACATCAATAATGCGAATGAGGAATCAGGGACTTGGTAAGCACAAAATACTCAAGATGAATGAATGAGAATGTTCATCGAACTATTTGATGGGGGACAGCAAAAGTGCATGTAGATGATTCACTGCACTTTGTCAAGCATCAGTGAAAAGGATACCGCCAAAGTCATGAACAAATGTGTTCTTTTGCTAAGGTGGCATGCTCATCAAGTTACATTCAGAAAGCAACATAATGTATTGCAAACTTTATCACACAGATGATTGGTGTTTTGATTGTTTCATAAGAAAACACAAACGCCTTAAAACATTATTGACTGCTCATGGTTTTTATGCCCACTCCCTCTTTCCACAAAATCTGGTCAATCACTCAGTGTTACATTCAGTGATGAGTAGTACATTTACAAGTTTATCAGCAGAATAAGTAGGAGGCTGAGTTGCAGGATAAATATTGCAATACTCCATTAAAGTTCAGGAAGAAGGTAAAGAAGGCATTGCTTAGACACTAATAATAAACACGATTTGAAATATGAAGCTGAATAGAAGAAAGAGAGGAAGCAACAAGGGTGGAGAAGACATAGAGCAGCCCAAAAAAAAAGAAAAAGACAAGGCAATTGCATGCATAAACAAGAGATATTCACAAATCCACATGAATTACAAGACAAATTCAGAGAAGAAGAAAACCAAGCAAATGAACCTCACAGAAGTTTGCTAGTCTTTTAACAACAGCAGAAAAATCATAGCTCATTTTCCCAATCTGTTGCTTGGCAAATATTTATTATAAAAGGATTTGCAACAAGAAAAAAGAGTGAAAGGAATTTGATGGCACAAATTAGATAAGAATTTCATCACCTTTTATACTGCAAACTTTGAATTAAAGGCTCTGATTTCTTCAGCAGTAACTGCAGGAATGTTATGTTTGATACAAGTAGAAGGAAACAAATCCATTAATTTCTAAGGCTGATCTGAAATTGCTTGTGAAAAAATGTTGGTAAAACAAAGAAGCATCCATATTTCTGTTTGCCCTTTTCTTCTCCACTTAATATGCTTGTAATTCTTATACAAATATATGGAATGGGAAACCTGGAAGGGAAAAACCCAACAAACTCTGAAACCTAAAACGTTTTTCAACGAAAAAACTCATGACTCCTAAATTTCTAACAGCATCTTTCCTTGCATGCTATAAAACCAAGGAATTTGCAGGGGTCTTGCGAGCTGAAGTACCTTCATGGGCCCCAGGAAACTTGTTTGAGAGCCGACGCTTGTATCGCTTCAACACCGAAGCCAAGTTTTCTTTCCCTTTCGGAAATGCAATATCCCCTGCTGCAGTGCCTGTCCGGCCCTTGCGACCAGCAACTGCAATTTCAACATCTTTAATGATCTCGAGAATCATATTTGCTGTCGTAAAGGATCCCTTGATTGGTTTTCCAATTTTGTATGATATATTTGGCAATGAGCAGTTGAAAGTCTTCATGTCTTTTAGTTGTTCTTCAAAACATAAGCAGGTGGCAAGGGGATGCCGGGGCTTCAGGAATGCAAGATCAAGAATTCCCTGTATTAAATGAGAGAAGATACTCAATGTGCAGGGCCTTGTCAAAGAGAATAATAGTGGGAAAACAACAGTGTGCTCCTATGATCGATGATGATTTACTAAGGATACTATGAATGACATTGATTGTTTTTACAGCTATGATAGTTCACAGCTTACAAACACTCCAAGGTTGGTCTTTTAAATGCAAATAAGGAAAATATTGACTTAATTTACACAAAAGACAATTGAATGCACATGAAGATGCAAGAGGTAAAATAGGAAATGTTGCAGACCGAGAAAGCAATCATAGAATGGCTTGGTAAAAGATAGAATTGGAACTAATAAGTGAACCAAGTGGAGCCTATATGATGACCTCATAACTAAGGATTCAAGTTTCAGCTGGAACAGGGAGTGCCATGTCGAGCTGTGTTGTGCCAGTTCCAGGCATTTTTTACTATATCTAGGCCAATTTTAGCTAGTTCCAGCAGGCATAGGGTGGTATACATAAAAGAGTGGCAGTCTCATCCAGAGAGAGATTTAAGCAAGTCATACCTTATTTACCTTCCAAGTTTAAAACTGAGTGAGAATTTTTCTTGAATCTGCACATCGTGGAAGTATGTTTACCTTCTTATGTGTGTGGGCATGCACATGCTAATTGGTAATTGCTAACAATATCTATGTCCATCTACAAGATAAAGTTAATCCAATGACACGCCAATAATAGCAACTTATTTCAATTTAGGTGTTACTCATTGATGTTCAATTTGCCATTTCCTCTAGGGTGACATCTTAACTGAATAAATGAATTTAGCCAAAAAAAAAAAAAATCTTACTGGCTTAGATACAAGTGAACGGTCCGTTCACTTGTATTACCAGCCACCGCATTTTGTGCCAGGAAGCAAAGTGCTTACGAAGGACATCAATGATTAGAATAATTATTTGTTTGAATTAATTAGCAGCAAACACTTTTATCTTGTATTTTTGTTACTGTTCAGACCAATTATTTAATTACAGTTTCTTTCCTATCAGTCAAACAATAGGGACTTTCTAATTAATGCCCTGGGGTAGTTTTACCTGAAGGCGGTTGAGAACATAAGTGTATTTTCCCCAAAGCTCTGGCCGACTCTCCACAAGCGACAGCTCCAAGATGCGCCGAACACACCAAACTCCAAAACTCACAACCAGGGATGCACGCCATATACAACTCTCACCACAATTAGGCAATGACAAAGGAAAAGCAGAATCTGCATCCTCGTTTTTCTGGACCAAAAGAGGCTTTCGAACTGAAGACAAGTACTGAATCTCACTGGAGTACAACTGATTAATTTCATGAGTTTCGGATTCTCGCAATGTTTTCACATTCAAAGCCACTTGATTAACAAGTTCCTCGTCACAGCCACCGTTTTGTCTAAACAGCCAGTCTGATCCCTCCAAGTTCAGGAGCTTCACAATACAAAATTGGAGAGATTGGAGTAACTTAGCTTCCAACTCTGAATAAGAAAGAGTTTCTCTAGAAGCAATTCTCGTTCTGTCATTAAGTGATTCATCCCCCCTACTCTGCTCTCTATTCATCACACCGAATAATTGTTCGAATGGTTGTCTGGACCAAAGAGATTTTGCACTTTGGTTCAAGTTTGACTGAAGAGAAAAGACATCCTCATGGAGTTTGGGTGGAGAAATTTCATCAAATGCCAAAGGAAATCCAGTCTTGGATAAAGGGTTAAATTGTGACTGTCCAGATGTCATCCGACCCAAGAATGGCTTGGGACCAATAGGTTCACCCCACTTCATCTCATTCATCAAGGCATTCCTGCTAGCGGCAATAAGTGCAGAAATGTCTGGAGAGCTATGGTATTTCTTTGCATAGGAAGAAGAGTCAACACTCTCTATAGATTCAAGAAAGGCGTGATCATAATAAGGGGCTTCTACTTGCACTCCAATTGCTCTAGACACTGTTGGGTTGTGCAAACCAGATGTTCTAAGTGAGTTCAGTCCAGCCTGCCTATGTGCATACGAGACTGAATCTCTGAGACTTGGAACAAAAGGGGCAGCAGATTTGATAGTAGTTGGAGGGTCCAGTGAAGCATATGAGGAATAAGGACTTCTCCCTGCACCAATTCCTTTTAAATTAGATGCAATCTGGTACCCGTGTATTGTTGCTGGCTGGTAATCCCGATTATCAGAATACTGAGGCAGGTGTAAACTGGAGTAAGTCTTTTGTACAGGCTCAAGTAGGCTGCTAGACGAGCTTTGGAAAGGAATATTTGATAGATGCATGTCGTGAGACCAAGATGTCATTCCCATCTTAGCTCCATAAAGGAACTCTAAACCGGACAAGTTCCTCCCCTTAGGAGAGTTATATTCAATTGAATTGGCTGGGAAAATCGTTGCCCTATCTGTATCTTTAAAGAAACTTTTAGTGGACTCTGTTACTGCATCCATTTTCACGGAAAAATTAACTGCTTTTGTATCCATTCCCAATAAAACATCAAACTTTTTAACCATGGCTTCTTGTGTTAGCTTCCCATGAAAATCGAAAAGGTAACCCCAGAATTCATCCAAGATGGCTGCCAACTGACGTCGAGCTGCACGACCTAATCCAGACAGTTTGGACAAGCTTCCGCTGCCATTACCACCATCAAAACCTTGTCCTTTGACACAATGAACAGATCCTGAATCCTCAGTTGCTGTTGCTGACATAGGTTCCCTGAGAGACTCCTCAAGCTCCAAAGTCCCTTCGCTATCTTTATCTGTGTGATAATCCCCTTCTAATGCCAAGTCTTTTTGAACTGGTTCCATCTGATCAACTCTTTTTAATACACTGGGATCTGATGAATTACCAGCAGACAACTTATCCACGGTTTCCAAATCAACTTCATTAATGGGTATTGGTTCCACAGTAGAAAAAACAGGGGAAGTGCAAGGACCATTGTCATTGGAATTGTGAGATTGATAACACTCATCTTCAGGATCCATGGTTGTACCAGACTGCAGAAGATTCACCTCAATAACTGATTTATCATGATGGCTCTCTGTCAAATTCTCCAAGGTAGGTTCCGCTGGAAACATTTGATCTTCATCAGATGCAATTTTATCCTGATCGTCGTCTTCCCTTACCTCTGACAACTCGTGCTGATACTTCCAGGTATGCGAGGTCCATATTTCATTTTCAGGCCCATTGCTCATGGATTTCAATGGTGTAACTGCCAAATACAGTGTGGCAACTATTGATGTACAGGCAAGAAGAATAATAACAGCATATGGGACTGTCGCAGTGGTTCCCATAGTTCCTCCAAGGTTGTTGATCCAACTACTATTTCCAAATAACATTTCTGTTATGAAGATGACATTTGATGCAAGCATTCCAAAAAATGCAAACAGAGCCAAGATTTCCATATGCCATGAGATTTTAAAGGCTCTCATTAGTGATCTTGATGATGCGACTCTAAAAAGGGGAATCACGGAAGATGGAAGAAGCATAGCCTGTATGATTTGACAGAAAATAAGCAACTGATATATCCCTTCAGGACCTGCACATGCTGCGCAGCAGAGAGCTGGAACAACGGAAAGAGCTTTAACAAAGAGATGATGAACCCACGATGAGAGGTTTGCACCAAAAAGATATTGAAAGATCAGTCGCCCTCCAATATTCCAAGTTAGAGAAGAAATCTGACTAGAGAAGAGGAGGACCAGAAAAATTGCGATAGGTGCAATAGGAGTCCTAAAAACCTGCAAAAAAACAAATAAATATACAGAAGTTATGAGTCTGCCAATAGATGATATCTATTCATGACCCCTACGCATTTCTCAATCAACCTGTTTTACGAACTTATACTGACAAGATATACAAAATGTAAAAGACATCATCAGAAACAAATGTTACAAAATGCATAATTTTAAAGTGTTTAAAATGCATAGTACATGAACTGATGACTTACATAGATCACATTCTTAATAACTCAGGTAATTAAACAATTAAGTAATAGTTTTCCATACAATGAGCAAGGAAGCGAAGCAAGATAGTGTGGAAATTCGATAAGCTGATCGTTACACAAAAAAAAATACATGTCTTACTGGATCAGTGCACCAACCCAGTTGTGATTATTGGATGGCTAAACAATTCAAATGTAAATATGTAATTTGAACCTTCTGCTGGAGTACCAGATTCCTGCTAGCACTGGTTTTGTTCCAGACTGAAAGTCAGGTCACGAGATTTCCCAGACACTGCACCTGAACGAGGTATTTCCTAGGCATTGTGCAACTGATTGCAGAGAATTCAAGAACTAGCAAATTAAAAGCAACAAATGTTTCCTCTAGTTGGTGTTCCTTGTGAAGACTGGAAAGAATCCTGGTGGCAAAGGCTCTGAGGAAGTTGCATTAGATCATTAAACGAAAGTTTATATAGTTCTTAATGAAAATCTAATATTAGATCCACTAGCTCCACAAGGTCCATAAATTATAACCGACAGAAGTTCACTTTTGAGTTGTCGAAGTTTTTGGTCAAACCATTATAGTTAATATGTCAATCCTAGTTGCCACTGTTAAGCAAAAGTAGGTTTATCTTCTCTTCGCAATCTTTACTAATACATGGTGGCCTCCAAGACATTTAACAACAAACTTTTAAATGAAACTAGTACCAACTTGGTTGGAACATCTTCAGGAAGTGCTTGCTACGGTGCTCTATCACTATCAACAAAAGGACCAAGTCTCTATCAGAATGACATGGTCATTTATAATTTACATCTTTTTAAGCATGATTTTTTTTTTCATTTTTATCTTGTGCTCCATGTAATAACCCAGTTTCTTAAGATATTTATCATACGCAAATTCAGGATCAAACCCACTTCTGTTCTTCCATGACAATGTAACATAATTATCCAAGCTAGGATACAAGTACAACAACAGCTAAATATTCATGGTCAATGTACAAGATCTGAAAATGATGAAGGAAACACACAAGAAATGGCAAAAGGTTTTATAGATAAGTAGTACTACTACTATGCTACACTTGTGAGCAATATGATCCCTCATTCAGACTAGTTACCTATGCAACATTATAATCCATGAAATCCAAGCTAGTAGGGATCTAGTTTGCAAATCCAACTATTAAATGCATAGCTGCCTAAATCTCAGTGGAGACTTTAATCCAAATTAATCTATGCTAGATATGTGCAAACCCAACCTTGGTTCACTTTAATCAGTAGTTTCTCATTAAAGAATTGAAGTAACAAAAAATATACTAATGATGAAATCAAGAAAAATTTAAGTTCAAACTAACTTTTATTTGGAAAATAAATTCCTCCTTTAATTGAGATGTGAAGCTTAGTAAGGAAAGGAGTGCAAGAGGAAGTGAAGAAAATGCAAACAACAGTTCGAAAGGGATCTTTGACTGAAATTTTAACAAAAGACTCATTTTGGATGGGTGGGACTGGAAATGAACCAGGATAGATTTACTAGTTGATACAGGTTAGGTATGGGGCAAATATTGGTACCACCCCCAGTACACCTAGTCCATGCACCAGTAACTGCCAGTAACCGATCAGACCAGTAAATCTGTGCAACATGCATCAATCAATGTTTAACTGTTGCTAGGCAGCACACTCCTAAACAGTTTTTTTTAAGTCATTTCCATAATTTTAAGCATTTCATGACCTAGCACAGTCCTATATGGCTTTTCTCTGTCATCTCCTTGTGAAGCATCTGCAATTGGTCCATGTTTCATCTTTCCTCTCACATGCCTTAGCCCCCGTCCTCTATCCTATCCCAGGGCCTCACAATGGAACAAAGCTTCCATGAGTCAGTTCATTCCAAAGCTTCCCCATGGATCAGTTCTGAATCATCCTTCCTCACAAGGAATGATAAGAAACTCAATACAAAGCCGTTTCTTCATAATGAAATAAGTGGCAGTGAGGAGGGCTCTTCAAATAGAATCAACTAGAAGAAAGATGACATTCTTCATTAGATGTGAAACAATATTATTTTACAATCACTAATAAAAGTAACAAGTTTTGAGTGACAACTAAAATCTTGCATCAAAAGTTAAGCCTTAGAGAAAAGATTCATCTGGATGTCGATGAATAAGTGAATATACTTAATGAAAACTCTCGACTACTCAATTATAGAATATGGATCAAAAGATTCAGACTTGAGTTATAACAAGCAAAACAATTCACAGCAGAAGATCTCAATTTCGTGAAACAGACAGTAAGAAAGAATATTAACCTGGTCTATCAGCAAAGAAACATCTTGAAAACTGAACACAATATCTGTACTGTTAAAAAAAGCTGCTGCTGAGTTGATCAGGACATAATTCACCAGAAAGATGCTGGTAAAAATGAACACGATAGCGAAAAAATGGTCATGAAATAAGGCACCCATTGTAGCATTTGGAAGTCTCCTCTGCCGCTGAACACAACTAAATTAGTATTAACATACGGAATCCTCAAGACATTTTAAGTACAAGTAGGAAAGAGTCATTCAAAGGATACTGTAAAGTATTACTACAAAATAAAGCTGTACTTAATTATGGTTTCATGAAATAGGATTTTCTGCACAATGTGTTTTACTTCATAGCAAGGTTCAAATACTGAGCCATATTAATTATACCAAGTGGCATTTACCCATTCAATACAATAGCAGCCAACCATATCAAAGTAATACCTTCAATACGGACAGGTACTTAGATATTGGATTCATACCACATTCTAGTTAATGATACTGCTTAAGCACAAGACCGTTGATAGAAAAGTTGATGAAAACTTTTTTAAAACACAATCTTTCACCATGCTGAAAAGACCATATGCAAGAACATGAGGAAATTAGTTTTCTCCTACAATGTCAACTGGCTCAAGTTTTAGAATTATAGGTTCCTGTCTACTTTTACACTGTAGATATGAAAAATACAGCTAACTCAGATGCAATTTTGATGATAAACTAAAAATTCATAGTTACTATTACCTTGAAACTCTATTGGTCATTCTTTTTCTTTATAACCTTCATAATGCAGTAAAAGTTAATAAGCCTCAAGCAGTAAGAACTTGACATGATGGTTATTACCACTTTTCATGTTGGCTTAAGATTATTTCCATAAAGTGGTAAGCAGAATAATGATACAAGATCAAGTGGCACACTAGTAATGATAATTTATAATTTTGGTACCTTTCATACTCAAAGTGAAAAGAACTTGCAAGTTGGTTTCTACAATTGCAGTGGCCATTTTGGGACTATTTTGTATATATAAAGATTATAATAAAAATATGCAAATAATGAAACATTTTTAAATAAAATTTAATAAGAATACTCTTGCAACTTTACCTGGACAATTGAAGATTGGATATAGAAGTTATGTGCCATTATATTCGAACCAAGAAGAGCCATAAGCAAGTAGGAATTTTCACCAGTCAGCTTGGGAAAAATCACATCCATAACAAGAGGGATTTCTGGTTGACTAATTAGTACACCAAGCACATAAAATAGCAAAGAAAACCCTGCTATGCTCATGTATATTTCTTCATTCAACCTTTTCCCCTGTACCTCCAGCAGTATTTGTAGGCTTTAGGTTTCTCTCATGTCTCTTCAACATCAAACTGTTGATGGAAAGAAGATGAGTACAAAACTTACCAACAAGGTGATAAATGGCAGGAAAACAGCACCAATTGCAGCTAAACAGATGCACGCCCATAAGTCAAAACTGGTTAAAAGATTGATCCCATATGCAATTCCCAGTATCTGAAACAAACAACATGAGCATCCACAGTGAGAAAACTTCAAATTGGACCGACGTATCAAAGCAAAATAACAAAATATGAAAGAAAAGGAGACAATCTAAATAGTATAACACAAAAAGTACCATAGTAAGTTCAGAAGTAATCATGGATAATGCTGCTTGAACTCCCAATGCTATGCATGCCGATCTGCAATATTCCTCGCTGCAAATCTTTTGCACAATCAACACAAGAATTCAACAAATTTTAGCATATCCGGTCAACGAATAAGAACTTAACCTTGCCACATAGAGTAAGGAGAAAACAATAGTAAGCTCATAAAATCTAGGTTGTACATTCAGATTTTGAAAACAGTTCAGATTAGCAGTTTGGAGTTTGTATTTTAGGCAATATATTCAGGATGTGAGGGCAGCTCGAATAGTTATGGTTCAGAGGAATTCCAATCTGGCATCCTCTTTGATAATCTTTCTTTTTATGTGCCAAATTTTATTCATTTTTTCTAATTTTTGGACTTGAAAACAAATCAAAAAATTAATATTAGACTCCCAATTCAGCATTATTCTTGAAGGCAATTGTTCTTCCTTAGCACCACCAAAACTGATATGCTATTGATTTAGGAAGAAGGAACTGAGGAAATATAAACAGGCTTTAACAAAAGTACACAAAAACCTAGGTGCAAACAGGATTGCAAAATTAGTACCTGGGCAAGATTTTTTTGTGTGACCATGCCAACACATGTCGCAAGGTACTGGCAAAAAATTGCAGTTAAATTGAAGAAGAGTACTAAGAACACAACATCGTATCCAAATCGGGCCCCGCCCTCCACAGCTGCCACCCACTTTCCAAGGTCAATATATCCCATAGATATCATAAGTGCAGGACCAAGAGAAGGGAAAAGATTAGATGCTGCGTGTCCAGCTGTTTCCATTGCTTAGAAAGGGCTTCTGCAGTAATGGCACTAATGTGTTATGCCTCCAACTAGGAAAAGACCTTTTCACAAAGATCAATTTGAGAACAAGCAATCACTTGATTAGAGACGCTGATGACTCAAGCTAGATGCTTCATTCAATTAAAATTCAGCAGAAAGAGCAACGACAGAACTTTCAGTGTTAACCGTCCACTATTTTTGGAAGTGTGGAAGGCAAAAAAACAACCATGAAGCAATTTCACTTTCAGTCACTTCTGCACCTTAATCAAGAAAAGCAAGCTAAAATTTCATCCACCAGAATATCCACATCTAACAGAAGCATATAATGCTCCTGCAAACAACAGCAAAATTGATGCCAAACTGATGTTGCCTACATGACATCAACGAAAACCCCCCAACATACAGAAAGATGATAGATTGAGAAAGCTGCAGGCTTCTTTTACATTAGACGCAACAAATCTTAGGTCATGTTAAAATTGTTGGAATACATCACGATAGCACGTAAACGTTGATGAGTAAGATTCAGATCAGTGGCCTTCACAATAGCTGATGGGACATCCAGAGCTAATGGCTTTTCACAAATATCACATTCCTTTTCTGACCACCTGCAATAACATCGGTGACCTTATAATAACATTCAATGACCAGAGAAATGACAGATGAGCAAAAAAAAAAAAAAAATCCAAACCACATAATCATAGCACCTCAAACAATATATCAACAAGATCCTCCAAATATGTAAGGGCTAGTTCGTTTCAAAACTACCTCTTTAGGAGGCAAGAACATCTTAAATTAGTAGCTTAATAAACATTAGTGACAAATCTAGAATATATGAAGAGAGGACCGTGTAAAGTTGCTTGTTGACAGTCTAACCACAACAAATCAGACAGCAAAATAGATACCGAATTCATCCAAACCTTCCTTCAAATATACTGATCGCTTAGCTCCTCCTCTTCTGGAAGCTCGGATATCCCAACAATACCCTTCATCTCTATGCCTACACTTCTCACTCCACCGACCCAAGAACGACAACGATTGAACAGCAGTTAGTAAATCAACTAATCCCACTCAAAGAGCACAAGCACAAACAGATCTTCCGCTAAAAGGACCAAATACGAGCCGGCCGAGCTCGAAAAGACCCAGCGGGAGAGAGCCAATCGGATCGAGCAAGCCAAGGAACAGAACAAGCAAGAAACCCTTCGGTCAGCTGCCCTCGGATCGGGAGACCTTCGAGATCGAGACGAAAAGGACTTGAATCTATTGGATAGGACGGGGAGAAGAAAATTGTACCTCAAAGTCACTCCAAGGGGCGGGATTCTGCACACCACGACGGAACCCTACCCGATCCGCCCTTCTCTTTCACCAAAAGGGAATTAAGAGGGAGGAGAGCAAACCGAAGAGGAACTCGAGGAAGAAGAGCCACTCTCAAGCCTTTTTCTTTTTATTCTCTTCTTTTTCTTTTCCGGAAGATTCCTCTGCCCTTCATCTCGCCACGCTACCATCGCCGCTCTACCATTCGACCCACCTGCCTTACGATTGGAGGTAACGGAGGAGTCACCCGGGACCCGCTTGAACATCCAATTAGAGTACGGGTGCGTTGGTTCTGATGTCATCAAAAACTTCCACGAGTCGAACCTACGCCACACGTTGCCCAACTACCTGTGTCTAGTGGGACCCGCAAATAGAAGCAACCATTTGAAAGGTGGCTTTGCGGGTGGCTAAAAACGCGAGTGGAGTATGAGTTGGATTTTGAGTATAATTAAAATAATGAACGCGGTCCAACAGAGTCCGCCCATGGGCGGTTGATAGGTGGCGACGTGGGCTTTAATTACGGGGTTGAACGAGATGATGCTGATGATGATGATGATGATGATGAGGTGGTCCTCGGTTTGATGATATATATGGGTGACGACGCAGTGCTTGGAATTCTGTGGCGGGGTGAGACCTGTGACTCAGCCGCCCCACGTTTTCTCTCCTTATGTGTCCTTTGTGCCATGTTTAGAATAATAATAATGGATATTTTATTTGCGCATATTTCTGTAATGTTTTTTAGAAAAAAAATTCTCAGGAAAAATATTTAAAAAAATTTAGATGATTTTTTAAAAAGCCTCAAATTTTGGATCTTTCCTATGGACCTAAAATCTACTCTGATAAAAAATATATAGTTTTTACTCGACCAATTGGATCGATCAAAATTAGAATTTTATAAGTATATATTTTTAAAATAATATTTGTATTGAATATCTAAATTTATTTAAATAAATATTGTTCGAGAAATGAAAGATTTGATAGTAAAAAAAGATAAGTAAAATATAGTAATATAATGACGATAACGAAAGAAAAGACGTATGATAAAAAAGTCAAAAAAGAAAAGGAGAGCGTAAGGATTTATGATGTGAACTAATTCAAATCTAATTTGTTGAACTTAATAAATTAGATCTAAATTCACATCTAATTTGTTAAAATGCTAATTAGATGGACCAATTAAACCTAATCTATCTCAATCTAATTCTAAGGTGAAACCGAAGATCTAATTATAGAGTTAGATTGGATCAAGCCATCGGCATACGTAACGACTTGTCCTGCTTCAAATTAAATTAATTTACATCCATAAATATTTTATTAAGAATAGGATTTCTTCAGGCAGAAGATTTAGTAACAAGACAAAAAATAATAATAATAAAAGAAATCTGATACTGTGTGGTTGATTTTTGATGATTTCAGTGATTGCATTAATGGTAGGGATTGATAAGAACAGGTCGTTAGCTGTGAAGTTGAAAGGAGGGTATAGGAGAACCAAAAAAGACAGTATTATCTGTAGTGACTGAAACAACTCAGAAAAATTTTATGGTGATGTGATGGGAATGTGTTCAGTCACACTGACATCACCTCATTAATTTTTCTTGGGTAAATCAGTCAATCTAAATATGAGTGTCCAATGAAAATTTATTTAAATGGATTGTTATTTATGATGTTATATGAGTATCCATTTCTATACACCAAATTTGTCAAAGACCACATCTGACTCAGTCAACATAAATAGTTTTTTTTTTTTTTGTTATATGTCTATGTCTTAAATCAAACTTGAATTTTTCTAGGGTGTTGTGATGGATGATATTGTAGAATCCAAAAATATTTTCAGAGATGGTAAGTTTTTAGAGGATGCAAAATGAAAAAAAAAAAAAAAAGTGGTCAGATCATCCTTGAAAAAATTATAAAAAATGAAAAATAAATAACTTGTCCCACCTATAAATAAATATGACAATTTTTTTCTTCTCATATTGCAACCTAAGATGGACATCAACCTCAGCGTATAATATTCTCGTGGTGTATTTTTTTTTAGTTATAAACGATAAAAGTGGGATTTGATATTATAAATTTACAATGAACAAATATGGATGCGAAATGCATGTGAGGGTAAATAATTTGATGATAATAAAATTTAAAACCATCACGATCTCTATAAATCAAATTAATTGATGACTAACAAATATGGATGCGAAATGCATGTAAGGGTAAATAATTTGATGATAATAAAATTTAAGACCATCACAATCTCTATAAATCAAATTAAGGGTAAACTAGCACTTTTTTAATTTGTGAGTTTGATGTATTAGTGTTGAACTAAGGTTTTGGGTGTTAAATTTGTAGGATTAGCACACTAAAATTATGGCAGTGAAATGTATAAAATAAATGAGTCTGGATATACAGGTACCAAATTAATTACTTATAATTAAAATTTTGTAAGATGATATTTAAAAGCTACAACCTACTACTACTTACTATATAGTAAGTAAGTACATTATGGATTCTCTTGAAGTTCTCATTAGTATCTCCCTTAGGATGATTGAAGAAAAAATAATGGAAGGTGGGGCCAGTAGATGGATCACTCCAATCTTTTGGAATGAGAGCAAACAAAAAGGGTGTGTGACTTTTGATCCCTATCTGATTCAGGGGGGACATTCTACTTGCACTCTTCCAATGGACATTTTTGCTCTTGCTGTTGTTGCCTTGTTGAGCAATGGAGTGAGGTAGATTTTCTCCTTGAATGATCAATAAATGTGAGGCCAGAAGCCAATCTGGCCATATAAATCTTATATAAAGGGCTATGCAGTTTAGTGCAGATGGCACAGTTCTTGACAGCATAAAAACTCTTGGGCACATCTTTTGTTAGTTACTACCAGTTGAAATTAATTTATATTTGTATTCATTAAGAACTCATTATGATGTTAAAAATTAAATTATTATGGCTACTCTTGATATTTATATTATATATAACTCAAATAAATAAATGCTAATCATGTTTAGAAGTGCTTACATAGAGATTCTTGTGATTTTTGCACTAACTAATAACTAAATGTTTCCTATGCATGCTTGTGCTGCTCATCCAATTGAAGTGCAAAAGCTGCTTACTA
This sequence comes from Musa balbisiana, assembly GCA_004837865.1. NCBI lineage: Eukaryota > Viridiplantae > Streptophyta > Magnoliopsida > Zingiberales > Musaceae > Musa > Musa balbisiana. The sequence goes on from CM017194.1 coordinate 35,548,485, forward strand.
TATAATACAATGAGAAGTTCCCAACAATGGAGGAGGGATATTATTACACCATGTTTGTTCTTTGGGAAGCATTCACAATGAAATCTGAGCCTGTCTTCATACCAAGATCAGCTAAAACTAGTCTTGGTCTCCCTCACCAAGAACAACTGGCTCTTTCTTCGAGGCTTTGTCCACCTACCGACTAATCTTTGTTGGCCAAAGAGGAGGACTTTGGGGAATAAGTAATGGCCGATGGATCACTCCAACGCCACAAGTTTCGTTCTACATCATCTCTAGTCAAAGGATGAAAGCTGAAACAACTGGTAGAGGAATCAAATTGGACTTGAAGGAACCACTTACTTGGCAAGTGCCAAATTAATATGTTTCCACTTCTATCAAGAACATGTTCTGAATTCAGACTTGGATCCAGTTTAACAAAAAAATATATTATGATGTAAGTGGGATAAATGTCTCTTGTGTGCACCTCATTCGGCACGCGATTCGATTCGATCGATCGACCGGTTTATTCTACTTAATGAGTTGGCAGGGAGATGTTTTGATATGCTTTCATGAAGTAAATGTGTGTAGTTAGCAGTTCAATGAGTTCCATGCTGTTTGGAGCACTTAAAAGCCTGTCTGTCTTCTTTTGGCCAACTTAGTTTTGTGTTGGCTGCAAGAAGATAGCAAAGAAAGTGATGTCTGCCAAGCAACTCTTGATGGAGCAAAGGCAATTGCTGGGAATGAAATGTTAGGAGAAAAGTTTCAGCATTTGGAAACTAACTAACTTTGTTGTGGAAATTGGATCGAGGGTGGAGGTTATTCATTAATCTCCAACAGATGGAGATTAATGGCGGCCTGAAACGTAGCTCAAGGCCATGGCTGCTGCTCTTGCCGACCAGCACATGGACAAGCAATTCGCCATCTTCATCAACAGCTAGCCTTGTGGAAGAAGATGGATTGATCACACATGCCGATAACGTGAATCATTCCTTTCGCTTTGAGGTCGAAGAAAACAAAAGGCTGCAAAGTCGACGAGCCATTCATCGACGGCTAGCCTTTTGGAAGATGGAACTCATCGCACATGCAGATCATGTGAATCATTCTTCTCGAGCGTGCATGCTTTGAGGTCAAAACAAAGCAGACGAGCAATTCAGCATCTCCATCGACAGCCTTTCGGAAGATTCGACTACTGATCATGCGATGCAGGTAGCGGTCGACTTCGTTGCCGAGGTTGCACGCTGAGCTCCTCCTCCTGCGACCTCAAATCATTTCTCTTTAGGAAAGAAGGAAACAGAAGTGTTAAGAGGTGTTGTGCATGAGAAGAACCCCAAGTCAACCTGAGTAGGGACCTCAAATTGCTGATCCTCCTCGGCAAGAAGAAATCAATTATAATGAGCCTCATACCAAGATTTAGAGTCTGAATTATGTTTGAATCAAGAGGAGGATTTTGATACTAATATTTGATTATGTGAAAACGAGAATACTAAGACTAGAGTGTACGAGTTTGTTTACTCACTTGCATACACTTTTGAGCCCATGATTATCTCATTAATAATCTAGTTGAAGGAGTTTATTATTATCTCATCGGATCAGATCATGAGAACTCGATACCTTTTGGCAGTCTCACCTCTGCAAACAACGAGATTATTATGGACTTTCGACTCCGATCACCTAAATCACAAAGGATATATTCATGCATCAGATAGAAGCCCAGGAAAAAGACACGTTTGACTGATCCTGTTGATACAAAGGATTCCATCTGCAATATACAACTGTATATTCTCCCCAAATAGGCTGCAAAACTGTAAAATGGATCACCTCATTATTCTGGAGTGATTAATCCCAAAGAAGAAATGGAACATGATAATTTCTAGTAAGTTATCACAGCTGATCGGAAAAAAAAAAAGAAAAAAAAAGAAAAAAATATGACAGTTTTCTGTACAAAGTTGGTATTTGGGATATGGTAAAAGAAGCCTCTCCCGAGCATGTTTCTAAAGGAAAAGTTCCCTAACCGTAGACACAACCGGCCAAATGAAGGATCATGCCAGATAGTTGTAAATCTGGGGATTGTTCTTGTCCCTGTCCAAGTACTCCCTGTCGATGAGGCTCTCTATCCTTTTCTTCAGGTCCACAGGTTTTATTGGAAATTTAAGCTACAAGAGAACGACATGCAGAAGAATTAGATAATTTAACAGGCAAAGATACAAGAATGCAGGATGGTCTGTCAGTCACCTGCTGAAATAGTTCAGTTATTAAAAGTGTGTGGCTTAGCACTTTCCTCGTCTTCATAATACGCACAATAGCCGCATCAACCTGCGATGAAAACAGGAGGCCATCAAGGAATATTGCTACTCGGAAGACCTTCTTGATCTAGGTCTCTTGGGACCTACCACCTACTATAGATAACTAAGAAAATATAGGCATTCAGTCGATAGCAAATTCCATCTGCCATGTGATCTAGCAACCCATAAACATGACTATAACCTCCCACCGACTCTAGCATGTTCTTTCACCAAGTATCTAGATGTCTAATCTCTATTCCCTAACTTCCTCCAATTGCAACTCTACCCTCATTGACCGTGCAATTTTAGATTAATATCCTTTACCATGTGAATGTTGGCTTGCCAACTATCTTGCCAACCAAATTTCAGACATGAAACCAAGTAACATTACAATATCCAAAATCTTGACACACTGAGGATCAGTCATGGTCTTATAGACTCCACCAATAGTCTGGACAAATTTATTGAGTCCCCATCTATTCTGAACATGGCATTGTTTCACTTTGTCAACCACACTTGTAGGCCAGCTTGACCAGCAATCTAGGTTCAGTCAGTGAACGACTAACATTTTAACATGTGAACCTCATCTACTTTATCCATATTAGTTCACTGGTGGTTTAATTGAAGATTCAGCTAATGCTCAAAGGAGCATTAACTTGGATATAGCTTGTAAAATAACACATCTATGCAAATAGAACATGTGGTGGGTAACACTATTGTAGCTACCACTGCCAGATACAGTCAGGAAAGGGGCATTCTCCTAAACATGTACTCCTGGCAACACTATTTTACCCTTTCAATATTCATCTCCTTCTACCCCAGTATTGTTTAAGGCATTCATCTTCAATTTCACCACTCCCGTACTCAAAATCTGATAATCTTTCAAGCATGAATGCAAATTGCTAAGGTAAAGTGCCCTTATATATTTTTTTCCTCCATTGCTATGCATTTTTTAATCATAAGGCCATCTTTAGATCTATGATGATTTGTATGAAACCAATTGCAAATACTACCAGCTATTACATAAGAACTATTCATTTGATTCAGGAGCTAAAATCTTCACTCATTTGTTTGGTTAGGAATAGTAAGATGGTTGGCAATCTGCATATAGAACAGACCTGATACTGACGATCCTGGAATACTCTTTCAGTGGTGCTTGTGTTCTCCTCCACTGTCTCCTTCATCTGGATTGCATTGACCTGTAAAAAGCGCATCTTAGCTCTACTGCTGGTAACCAAAATTTATTTTGATTTCCCGAAGGCAAAGTTTACCTTTATACGATACAGAGGAGCTGTGAATTCTTCATTGAATACAAAAGAATCCTCATCTTCTATCTCTCTTCCTTTTGGGATCTGCAGAACAAAGAGCATTTAAAAATAAATAGATGTACCAATAAGAAGGAACATTTGCCACAAGGATTTACCTTCTGTAAAACTCGAACTTTGCCGCATGCAAGTGACTGTAAAGTCCTCCTCAGCTCTCTATCATCAATGCCAGTAGAGTCCTTAATATCTTGCAAACTAAGCCTTTGAGTGTCATTGAAAAGCATTAAAACAACAGCCTGAAGACATGAAAAACCCCAAAAGAAATTCAGGTGCAGGTTAACTTTGATCAGCACTGGAATTTATCAATAAATCAGTGAGAGACCCACCTGGAATAATGATACTGATAATTCTTTTTTACCTCTCGGAAATTCTGCTTTTAGAACACAGTGACCTAATGAATTTTGCCACATCAAACGCCTTCCATGGTACTTACTCAAATAGAACTCTTTAAATATATCCTATTATGATTTAAACAAAAAGAACAATATTACAAGCAATAGGATGCAGGTAAACATAATTTTATTGTACTAATTGTCATTATCAAACCTGATAAACATTCAGCTCATGCGGAAGCCGGACATCCATAGGTGGATATGTTGGCCAATACCTATACGCACCAGGAGGTGGGAAGTTAATGTTAAACAGCACATTCTAGTCTAACCCAAAGCACAGACTCAAAAACCTAAATGATTAGACTGAGACAAAAGAAACAGGCAACACCCACCCGGTTGTCAGGACATGAACACTCATTTCGATACCAGTTGGAAGTTTTGTCCTGGCTTGGGACGATTGTTTAAAAGAGTCATTAATTTCTTTAGATAACTCGATATCCTGAGCAAAATCAGCATGAAACAATTACTTGAAACCAAAGAAGAAAGTGATGGAAAATTTGTCATACTAAATCAAGAAACTCAAATGCTTAAAAAACTAATCTGTCATCAAGTACTTACACTTCTTTAACAGGAAAATTTATTAAATTTAATTGAAATAACCATGTACAAATAAAAAATATGCTATGTAACAATTTTCTTCCAAGAATAACAGAATTTAGGGTTTGTATCTTCAAAAACAATCGGAATCACTAAACAATTATATATATGTGATTATCATTACATACCTTAAACATCCCTTCGAGTTTATTTGTAAATTGACTACCACACTCGGTTTTCAGCTGAAAAGGCAAGAAAGATTTTAGATGAAATATAGGAGCAAGTTTTGGCAATATTTCTTATTACCTTTGTGATCATTGACTTCTCAGCATCTATTGATGCACTCTTCCCCAACAACAGCCTCTTTGCAAGATCTTTCTTGTAAAATGCCTCAAAAACATCTTTCCCCTGAATAAATATAAAAGAGAAGAATGCTTACAATAGAACTTCTATAAATATTCTCTAACATGTATCCTTAAGCAGAGAACCAAAGAAGAAGAGCATTTACTGGTAGATATGCATAGCTTACTTGTATAAACCTGAATAATACCAAAACTTTGTCAAGCATGCTCTCCAACTCTTCTTCAGATGTACCCTTGTTGCCAGCACGAAGCTTCTCGTCCACAAACTTGGCAATCAATTCGGCTGGTCTATTCTGTTTTTTGACAATGGAAAGGAAAAATCCATATTAAAAAATCAAGCAGTCTGTTTCTCTCCAACAACATATCACCCAGATCGAAATCTTATGAAGCAAAAAGGTTTAAAATAAGAACAGTTCATGGAAGAAAGTTTTCTTTTTTCTGGGAACTTGTAATAGCACAAGTCCACCTAAAAAAGAATCTGAAACTCATTGAAATTTTACTAAATAAACTCCCAACCCAAGAAATACTTAAATTTTGGAATCTTATCAAGCCAAAAGATTTAAAATAAGAAAATTTCATGGAATACAATTTTCCTTTTCAGGGAACTCATACTAGCACAAGTCCACCAAAAAAAAGCATCCAAACTCTTTGAAATTTTACTAAATAAATCCCAACCCAAGAAATACTTAAATTTCAAAATCTTATCAAGTCAAAAGGTTTAAAATAAGAAAATTTCATGGAATACAATTTTCTTTTTCAGGGAACTCATAATAGCACAAGTCCACCAGAAAAAGCATCTGAAACTCATTGAAATTTTACTACATAAACTCCCAACCAAAAAATATTTCAATTAGAAAAAAAGTACTTAAATGAGGACTTATAAGCACCAATAGGACTCCCAAAAACTCACAAAAACAGGTATTAAAAAAGTTTGACCAAAGTTTACTTACCCTGGACTTGTAATCCACACAAAATGCATTCTACACAATCACCTTATCTTGGAAAACATGGTGTTTGTCTTTTGAATTGTGCTATACAATCACCTTTTCTTGATACTTTCAAAATCCCAAATTTGGAATGGTAAAAAAGAGTCCAGTAGACCAAGGACACCAAAAGAAAAAGAAACTTGTGCATCCAGAACCCTTACCGGTCTGGGCTGAGACCCGGACTGATCCGGTATCTGAAACTAAAATCCTTGTCTTTAACAGTATCTTCTTCCACAACAATGGAAGTGGTCAACCAATAAAATAAAACACAAATTAATATATTTTACTTATACACCAATGCTGATGGTCTTCAAGATTGACCAAGGCATTTGGGGATTCGAGAATATGCAAATACAATAGTTTCAGTAACAAATTTTCATGCCTTTAAAGATAAAGCACCTAAATGCTGCAATCAACCTGGAAATTATAGCATTACCTGACGAAGATTAATGAGATGCTCAAACGAATCCTTTATGGTATTTGAAAAGGCTTCATTTTTGAAGAAACTTTCTTCCAATATCTTGTCAAGAGATGCTTTAAACTCAAGGAGAAACGAAACCAGATCTTTGTCTTTCTCTTCATCCATGATAATTACTTGCCCAGTACCACGAATATATGAGCTAAGAGCTTGCCTTATTAGCTCGAGAGCATTAACCCTTTGAAAAAGGGTATACATTCTTTGAAGGTCATCAACACGATTGGCTTCCATGAGCATTGTGAATCCCTGGTCAATGAGATCAGAACAGTACACTAAGTACTGATTAGTGATTATGAGATTAGTAAACAAGATGTTGCAACATAATTAAGCAGGATGTATGAACAAAGTCACCTTGATACTTAAATTTCAAAATCTTATCAAGTCAAAAGGTTTAAAATAAGAAAATTTCATGGAATACAATTTTCCTTTTCAGGGAACTCATAATAGCACAAGTCCACCAGAAAAAGCATCTGAAACTCATTGAAATTTTACTACATAAACTCCCAACCCAAGAAATACTTAAATTTCAAAATCTTATCAAGTCAAAAGGTTTAAAATAAGAAAATTTCATGGAATACAATTTTCTTTTTCAGGGAACTCATACTAGCACAAGTCCACCAGAAAAAGCATCTGAAACTCATTGAAATTTTACTAAATAAATCCCAACCCAAGAAATACTTAAATTTCAAAATCTTATCAAGTCAAAAGGTTTAAAATAAGAAAATTTCATGGAATACAATTTTCCTTTTCAGGGAACTCATACTAGCACAAGTCCACCAGAAAAAGCATCTGAAACTCATTGAAATTTTACTAAATAAATCCCAACCCAAGAAATACTTAAATTTCAAAATCTTATAAAAGATGGCTTAGGACAGTCCTATCAATAGCTTCACCTTGTCTGGTCAGCAAATAAACAGTTCAATTAAAAACATTCCATAAAGATCCACATATTTAAGTAGGATGGTACACTATCATCATGAAATTATGCTTTATTTGATATACCTGGGGCTTCCACATAGTAAATTCATTGTTTTGTGTTTCAATCCATGCAAGGATGATACTAGCACAAGGTTTGCAGCATATCAGAGCACATCGACACACCCTATGCAATTGTTTTGGCATATGCTGGCCAGCACACACCACAATAGCAAGCACGAAAAACAAATATTTTTTGTTTCAAGGAAGAAGTATTCTATAGTCATGTTACATGCATGATATCTGCATTCTTGCTATTGTGTAAAAGTTCACAATTTGAAATAGAAAAAGACAACTATCAAGAAATTAATATGATACTCTAGTCTAACTTATGTGATTTATTTTAAAAAAAACAATATAGCATCAAGACAATGCCAGAAAAACATAAAGGGACAATTATATCTCATGTTAGACAACATAAACGGACAACTAAGACCACGTATTCTTATGCTTAATGCCCTTGTAATGCACATTAGCATGATAACTTTGTTCAGGAAAACACATTCATCTACATCAATTGTCATGTCTACCAGCACTTCCCAATGTCCAAACAACTGCCTTTAACAATGATAAAAGAAGCAATTTTCAATTTTGTGCAAATAACTAGTCAGCTACATATGAGCCACCAGTTGTGCATCATTAACTACTGTATATTTATAGGACAAAAGAGTATTGAAATCTATCAAAAAATATGACACAAGATTTTGAGAGTTCTATAATTAAAATGTGTGGTAAATGGAATCTCTGCCTGCACTTAGATTGTGATGAATTATAAATCTGAGGGTAGAAAACTAACTAGAAAAGGTGCAAATTAATCTAACAACGAAAGATTTAAATTTAGCATGCAGAATACTGACAAAAGTTAAAACAGAAAGAAAAAAGAATAGTAACTGTAGCAGCAGCTCTGGTAGGGTTTTGAATGTGTTATGATGAAAGCTATGGCTAGTATGAAAGGAAAGGTACAAATTAAAAAGAATTCAAGATTATGTACAAGGGAACAAATGTCTACAAAAGTTTTTCCAATAATCACCTTTTCATCTCTAGTAAAAGAAGAAAAGAAAGCAGGGATTTTAAAGAGGTACTTAATCCCTCATTCTACATCACAAATAACGAGTAATCAAAATGTGACCACTCTATGAACAAAACACTAAAAAGAATAACAAGGAACTCATTTAAATTGGAAATAGGAGAAAAAAGATAGCAAGCAAATTTAGTTTGTTCTCAATTTCGATCAGTATAGGCCGTAGTATAAATTACTAAAGTATTATCAGTTAGTCTTCATCATTCTTCTTAGTGTGGTTTTGGAGTCATATTCATCTGGAAACCATATGGGTGAACTTATTTTTATTTCAAATGGGGCTAGGAAGTTCTAAGTTATTAGGATTTGATTAGGGTATATGTACACGTCTGTAGGATTATGCAGGGCAACAATTTTCTAATTTAAACTAGTCCTCAACTTCTCATAGCCTTCATCATTATACGTTAACCAATGTACCTTCAATGCCCAATTTATTCTCTATATACCACTTCCACAATATAATTTGAATGAACTTGCAGTGTCTTCATTGCTATATTTCAATCATTGGATCATGAGTTCAAGAGACGAATTGGCTAATCGCTTTAAAGGGCACATGAACTAATTGATCTCTGAAATCTCAGCAACCCAGTTTGCAACCAATTATGGCCAATCCAAGGGTAATTTCATCTCATCCAAAGCCAATTGAAGATCCCAGACAGATTCCAGCTGAAGCGAGGTGACTCAAATGCATTAAGTCAAATCAGAGAGATACTGTCAGTCCAGACCGAATTCCACCGATCCAGATAGATAATATGGATCCTAGACCATTTTAGCCAATTCCAATTTGACAATTTGCTGATATGATATTATTAATATGGTCCAAGCCTGATATCTGAGTTCAATGTCAACCTGGAGCTTTTGAACCTTGTTTTAAACAGAGGGGGATCAGAGATTGAATGCGAATCTCCTTTCTTCAATGGCCCTACCTCTAAATCCTCTTTCTGTTATCTCCTATACTATTGTTCTTCTGCATACATCAAAATAATGAAAATTCATTCAATGGTTGCTTATCTCCTATTTCAACCAAAATCAAGACACAAATATATTAAGATTGATTTATATCCTTCTGGTGTAAACTCCAGATGGTAAGGTTATGTCAAAAATCTTACATGTGCAGGCCTCATCTATCATTTCTATGTTCCAGGACAATGTCTTTTCTTAAAGCTTAAGTCATCTCCTGAGAATCTCAGAACTAACACATGAAAAAATCAGGCATTTTATGCCATATACCATGTTTACTCTACTACCGAAGTTAGTATTTTCAAACTTAGTTAATATTTTTCAAATTTTATTCTGAAAACAGTTAAATGTATAACAGATGATTTAAGGCATTAAGCAACCTCTGTTCAAACACTCAAGTCCAAATTCAACAGAAAGATACAAACATAGAAATCAACAAGAGCCATTTTCCATTTATAGCTTTAACCTGATATTCTCAGGTGCTGGTTCTCAGTCTTAAGGATGATAAATTGTTGATGCTACACATAGTAAAAGCTAACAGGTAAACTCAAGAAATCAGATCACGAGAAACCAGACACAAAGATGTAAATGAATCAAATCATAAAGAATCATAGTGGGTTTCAAACACATTGAAGTAAACAAATGAATATTCTAAAGATAAGAATCTATCATAGTGATTTAAAATACAAAACATAAAACACACCTCTCCTTTTCAATTAGTCTCAGAAGTCCTGTGACAACTTTGTGCTCTACTTCTGAAGATAAAGCAAGATGCTTTCGGAAAAGCTGCAATCCCATGTCCCACAGCGAGCGAACATTTGGAGTTTGCTTAACATATGTTCTATCAAGAACCAAAGCTATACCACGTATTGTCAACATCTGGTCACAAAAATCCTGCCAGCATTTCTCTACCAATGACAAAAATACCACCAAATCAGGGCTCTGGCCAACTAATGATGACAATGCCCTAGAAATATGTATTTCACATTCTCTCTGTACACGCTGGTAAAGATTCCCTCCCATCTTGTGCAGGCAAAGATCATCGACGGCCTGTAGGCCAAAAAAAATAGTACTCTCATAATCCATCAAATTAATCAAAACTGGAGGCACCAAGGCTTAGAAATTGATTAGCAAAAAACACCTGATAGAGCTTTTCAGAGTCACAGGGATCTCGTCGCTTCAAAAATATAGCATTAATAGCAGACTTCAATGTTGCCCATGTATCCTCCTCAAAGTTTGCAGGAACTGAAGGTTTACCTAAGGAAGGAACAGGAGAACAAGTAACATGTAACTGCTTTATTTTAAGAACTAAATTTTGTAATTTTTTCTATGAAGAAAATTCTAAGCCTGTGATGGAAAAGCAAGATAAAACTTGAAAGTTGATAGTTTATGTAAAAGGATAAGTCCTCAATATTCTTTTTATCTATAACTTTCTTTGTAAAGTTTGCTTCCTCTGTTACCATCATTGATATAATTGACAGGAAACATCACATGGACAATTGATAAGAGAAAAGCCAATTTCTTAGTATATATATCAGTCACAAATGAAAGGTGATGGCCAGTGAACTACATATAAACTCTGGTATTTATGTTTCTTCAACATCAATACTAGGTGCATACTATATGTGTATATATACAAATCATATTGACATCAATACTAGGATTCATCGCATCGACAATTGATAAGACAAAAGCCTATTTCTTAATAAATAGATCAATTGCTAGTGAAGTACATGTAAATTCTGGAATTTATGTTTCTTGCAGGACATTAGTACTAGGTACATGTATTATGTGTGTATATATATGTATGTTTGTTACATGTAGCCATGTAGGTACATTTGAAACTTTTCGAATGTCTAAACTTCACCATCCATTTTACGTGACTTTCAGTCTTAAGAGAAAAAAATGCTTTCTCTTATGACTAAATTCAATACCATGTTTCTACATATATAAATAAATATAGCACAATTACGTAAATACCTAGGCAGCATGCCTTACTCCAACATTTTAGGTGGGCTGTGTCGTTCTTTTCTACATATGTTCTTGACATGATATCTTTTCTTTAATAACTTACTTTTGCACTGAAGTAATGCATAATAATCTTTCATATAAAAAAAATGATAATTGCACAATAAAGGCTAACAATAGTTTACACATATAGGCATTTACATTGGACCCACAAACCAATTCACAAATATATTATAACATGACCTCAAAGGCCACCGAGCAACTATCTCTAATTTCTCTAAAAGAATCGTACTTTTTGTGCTTATCTTTGGATCAGATTATTGAGGTAGGTTACATGCCCATATTTCACATATTAAGATTTGATCTAAGTGTACTTAAAAATACCCCCTATCTGTGCAAATGTACCAAAAAATCGATAAAAGCAATTTTTTAAGGGAAAAAACAAACAAACACATGATGTTATATATCATATATATCTGTGGGCCTTCTCTAGCTTAAGCTTTAAATGAATTAGTAGTGTTCAAAAATTACATGGCAGTGAAGCAAGTAGTGTTTGAATCCTGGCTCCTTTTTCTCTCACCCCATTCCTTTAAGCTGCACCCAGTGTCTTACCTCATATGCGTCTTTCTGCAGAGACCATTCAACTTTGGCTTGCACCACGGTCTTATGCTTAGAACAATGCACCAAGCACACCAATCTTTCAACAAGCATCACATGGGTGAGGTAGAGTCATCATAGACCATATCTATTGTTGGGACCCTTCCTACTTGCTTGGTATTTAGATGAGTTAGCAGCCACTAAAAAGTTTAAAACAATAAGTACCATAATTTCACACTTGATCATATTTTAACTACGCAGAGATAGAGTTTGGTCTGATGCACCAAAACTAAAATATTCATACATGATGGTTATCTATAATCTGATAGAGAACATAATGGTCAGAAGCAAGCACTTGTGCATTGGAATACTTAGGCAGCATTCCTTGCTCCAACATTTTCTTTTCCACATGTGTTTATCATGATGGCCTAAAGAATGATTATTGATGATATGGGAAAAGGATAAAATAATAGATATTAAAAAAATATGAAATGTTTATCATATGTAATATGTAATATATATGGTGCAGGAACAGGCAGTGGCCTATGCGATGCTTATTGCTGTCATGGAAAAAAAGATAAAAAGTAAAATAATAGATTAAAAAAATCAAATAAATAAAATGCAGAAAGATCATATTGAACCATACGGAACCAGTCAGGACTCGGGATTCATTTCCTAAATTTCAAATTTCATTATGCAGTTCAGCAAAATTATACTTCCATACTGAGCTTCTTCAGAGTATACTAGAACCACCAAGTGGTGCTCTATCAGTAAGGCAAGTTACAGCAGTTGGACTTCCATAAAAGCCCATTCAAAATAAAAAGGCTTACCAATATATATTTTCCTATCAATTGCTACGGAACCAGTCAGACTCGGATGTCATTCTAAATTTCAAATTTCATTATGCAGTTCGCAAAATTATACTTCCATACTGAGCTTCTTCAGAGTATACTAGAACCACCAAGTGGTGCTCTATCAGTAAGGCAAGTTACAGCAGTTGGACTTCCCATAAAAGCCCATTCAAAATAAAAAGCTTACCAATATATATTTTTCCTATCAATTGCATTCTTCAATTGGGCTAGTAATGAAATAGGATAATCACATGCATAGCATCATTGATCATAGTGAACAAAGCAATGACAAGACACAAAGGAAAAACTTATTCTCTAGATCTTGAGATTCACAATGGTGGGTTTGCATTTTCTTTTATTTGGAACTACATTGCCGAAATAAACCTGCAACATGTGTTAAGAAATCGCACCAGATTTAACTGTAAATCATCATAGACAAAGGGTAATCTGAGTCAAGTTAATTAAATCAACTTATGCACTTGAAGTAACCCTAATGGTTGACCTCCTTCGACCAGTACAATAAGTTCTCTGAATAACCTAAACACTAAGCAAACCATTTTCAACTCCTTTGATTTATTTAAACCAAATTTACATGATCAGGGAAACCATTTACATCCGACAATACACATTAGGGCAATAAGCTTGTGCCATAAAAATTTCTCCTAAAATCAACTAATTGAAAATAAATATAACAGCATCAAGCAAAAGTCCAATCAATTAATCAATTTTATTATTGATATAATGACTTATATCTGGAAGAATGGAACCACTGTTCCTTTGATGAGAAGGATGTAACACTGTCAATAATCAAACCCTAAGGTGGAAAAAGTTTTGACCACTTTTCATGACTTGGGTGGAGTACAGTGAATCAATTTCATTGAATCATATTTCTCATTTGCTAAAGAAAGACAGAGGGAAAGGGATGATGAAGATGGCAGTATGATTCTTGATAAAAATTGGAAATGGGTCGTGCAATCCTCTAAGTGCCGACACAATGATAAATCAGTGATGACAGCGAGACTTTGGGTATCATGATTCCATGACAAATTGGTCTTTAGCAATAAATGAAAGCATTGAAGGAAACTCAGGAATCAGCCAAAGACTAACCACGATGATATGACCACGAGGGCTACAACCAAGAAATTTGCATATCGTGCCCAACCCAGACAGCAATTTAACAGAGGAAAATTGCAAAACGGAGGTACCTTTAACAAATTTGATGACGAGTTGCTTCTTGGCTGACGGCTGCGGCGGTGTGGCCTTCTTCCTGGACAGGTTGGCAGCAACCCCCGTCATGGCGACGGGGACGGACGCCCCAGGTTTCAGCTCCTCCTGGTCCACGAGCATCACGTCTTCCTCCTTCCCAGGTCGAGCAGCCGCCACCGCCGCGGTGTCGAAGTGGTGCGAGTGGTGGTGGAGGCCGTTCTTCTCCTTTTCCAAGGAGCAAGTGGCGGCCGGCAGGGGCTTCGCCTTCTTCATGGAGGAGGATGAGTCGGGGGAGAGAAGGGCGGATCCTCCGGATGCGCCGCTGCTGTTGCTGTTGGTGGTGGTGGTCCCACCGCCGCCGCCGCCGCTTCTGCTGCAGGAAAAGGGCCGCTTGTGTTGACTCATCAATCGATATCAATCGGAGAAGTGCATGGCGGAGGCGAAGGGAATTGGGGGGAGATCGGGCGGCGATTGAGAAGGGGCAATGGGAGGAGAGAGACCGGAGAACGCAGGGCACAGAAGGGGGGAGAGCGAGCGAGAGGCAAGAAGTCGAGATCGATTCGATCTCGGTTTTATTGGAGGCAATTTAGGGGAAAGCGTCGAAGATTTGAGCCGGCCCGGGTTGACGCCACGGTCCGGTCCAATGTATTGGGATCGTCTCCATCTCCTCCCAGTCCAGCCGTTCATTAGGGCGGGTTCCACCAATCGTTGCGGGGCCTGGACGATACGGGCCATTGATTCGTGTCCGGCTCGGAGATATCTGGAAACGGGATGGGTCCAAGGATGGTGATTGGGTTTAGATGACTCAAGACATGATTTTTCTGCAGGTAATTTATTGATGTTAAGACATGGTAGGCATGCAGGAATTGTCAGGATGAGAAAATGATGCTTATTGCCTTGTAATTACTCTCTATTGGATTATGCTGGATATAAAGACTTTTGTGTTAGTAACTAACAAAAAGTCATAATTAACGAGCAAAACGACATATATTCTTTTAAGATATTAAAAATAAATATATTATTATAGTTAATATTATAATAAAATATAACATAATGACCAATACTACCAAAATAATGGGAAAAAAAATTAAAAGGGATGAAGCATCATGAAATCTTAAAAGAAACTTTATTGTTTATTTCCAACACTATGTTATTTTATTTTAATTTTTTTGAAAATGATGATAATTCAAGTTTTTAAATGAATATAATGAATAGAAAAATATTCATATCTCAATTTGGACTAAAAATATATTTTAAAAATAGTTGAATTTTCATTCAAATAGGGTGAAATTCGTAATCACATATTCCGCGCGGCCGCCATCACCGCATCGAAGGCAGCGCCAAAGCGAGCGTGGAGGAGGCGAACGAGATGGCGACGATCGGCACGCGCCGCGATGGTTGCTCCGCTTGCTGAGCGACATGCACCATCCGCGACCCTCACGGCGGCTTCCGTCCCTTCCCTGCTCAATCCCTCCCCCCAGCCGGTCGGCGATTTCCCCTTTCTCATCCCCTTCCACCCGCCATTTTCTGTTATTCAACGAGGGTCAGACTAGTTTATTTTCTTGATCCAGGGTTTCGATTCCAGCATATCGTCGCCCTAAAAGAGGCTTGGCTCGGATATCCATTCTCGGTTTCAGCAGCGATAATGGCGATGTGTCACTGAAGGGCGATACCTCATTATAAACCAGTTTAGGTGGCTGATGAAGACCCTCTCCGTATTACCTCCCCAGTTGCAGAAGGAGATTGTTGGCTCTCTCCCTGAGATTACCGGGGATCAGAGCAATCGCACACTGGTTGCTGCTCTCGTTGCTGTAAGCCTTTGAGGTCATTGTGCCTATGTCGGATTCCTTCTCCAACTTGAACTTGGTGAGTTGAATGGTTACATCATTTTTTTTCTGTAGTAATTCTCTTAGAGTTTCAAATTTTTTCAAAAAAACATATTATATAATTGCTTAGATCCTCGATAGCATTAATATGTTGCAAGTAATTCTAATTGGAGGGCTCCTTTCATAACATTATATAATGGATGTGTTTTTAGAGTTGCTCTCATGTAATTGCTTAGATCATAGATAGCACTAATATGTTGCAAGTAATTCTAACTAGAGGGCTCCTATCATAACATCATACCTAACATTATATAATGGATGTGTTCGTAGAGTCGAGTGGTTGTACCACATGTATTTTTTTTCTGTAGCAATTATCTTAGAGTTATTCTGTTTTACTTCATGGCATATTATGTAAGGGATGTGCTTTTAGAGTGACTCTCATATAATTGCTTAGATCATATATAGCATTAATTTTTTGCAAGTAATTCTAGCTGGAGAGCTCCTTTCATAACATCATATCTAAAAGTACTGCAGAATGTTAAGCATAATCCTGCTATAAGAGATATACCGGAGGCTTGGAGTAGCATCAAGAATGTTTTAGGAATCGTTGACAGTGAAGATGTTTCACCTATGAAACTCTTTGATCTTTTAAAGATAAATCTTCATGCTAGTGTATGATATTATTTTTCCTTTCTTCATTGGTCTTTCAGAAGTTTAGAAGAACCACACCTTAGATCAAGTCTACTCCACTAAACATACATGCTTTGCATACTTGCTTTAGACAACTGAACTTTTGAAGATGTTACTGAAATTGATAATGTTGATTTTTTTCACTTTAAATTTTCTCCAACAGAATAAGTGTATGGCTCTTAAAAATAAATTCACATCAAATGGTGGTCAGGGCTAGAATTTAATGGGTAGAGAAAGGGGATGAAAATGCTTAATATGGTCAGAGTGAGGAAAAGATTAAACATGATTAGGATCCTAAAATTGGACGATGGAAACTTATTCATGATCAAAACAATTTTAGTTTTTTACTTTTGCAACTGGATTTTGATATATTATTGTGCCAGCAATTGCCATACAATATTGATTAGTCTATTTGCCTTATTGTTTTTCAAATAATAAAAGATGAGATTGTTTGACTAAAGAGTTCTCCTGTTGGGAGAATTTTTTGCTCAAGTACTTGAGATTTGGGTCTGATGAATGTACGATGGAATTTATCTTCACTTCCGGGAAACTCATAGGTAGTCTATTTCCAGAAGTATGTCTTTCTGCCTAAGGGCTGGAACAAAACTATTCTTATCTTTATCGGTAACGGTAACAAACATAATCCTGCTAAAATCCCTTATTTTTCGACCCATAACCTTATGTAATGGGTTTTTTGTCTTGTCTTTCTTATGCAATGTTATATATAAGTTACTGACTAAAGTCTTCTGCTTGTGCGGTCTAAACCATCTCTTCATTTCTTCTTTAAGCTAGCTGTCATGAAACATTGAAAATAAATAGGTCATGCAATTTTCTTGGCTACATGTTTTTCTATTAAAATAGAGTGCTTCACTCAGTCATATCTTCACTTTTGAGATGGAATTTTAACTTCACTTTTGCCCAACTCTTAGGTAGTCTATGTTGTATGATTTTGATAATTTTCATAAGAATGCCTTTCTCAGAGTTGGAACAAAACTATTCTTATCTTATCCTCAAGATGATCCTTATCCATCTATTCTACCCATAAGCATGTCATCTACAAGCTACTGACCAAAGTTCTTTCCTTGTGTGACTTGAACCATCTCTTCATTTTGGGACGGAATTTTGAGATGTTTTTCTATTAAAATAGAGTACTGCACTTGGCATTATCTTCATTTTTGAGATGAAATTCAATTTTCACTTTTGGAAAACTCTTAGCCTGTCTTTGTCGTACGATTTTGATAATTTCCATGAAAATGTCTTTCTGAGATTTGGAAGAAAACCACTCTTATCTTACTGATCATAGATCTCCAGTTTTTCTTTAAACTAGCTGTCATGAAACATTGAAAATAAGTAGGTTATGCATTTTTCCTAAACTAGAGATGGATGCATGTGCTTTTCTATCAGATTACAGAACTGCACTCGGTCTTTCATTCAACGAGAACAGATGGAAGGGTTTGCATTTTCCTTCGTATGAAGTTTGTTGTTTTATATGTTCATAAGATTGATGAATCTGCTAATTTTTTTGGAGCCTTTTCCCAACAACTGATCTTAAAAGGTCCAAATGTATGATTAGAAGTTCCATCTAATGATATTTCATTACCGATAAGCTCCATCCAAGTTCGTTTCTGGTTGACTTAAATCAACCTTCTATTGTAAGTTCTCTTATTAACTCCTAATTATTGATCAACTTAGATTGACCAATTAACTCCTTGTTGTTTAGGGTTTATGGATTGCTTCTTGTTCCATGCTAATGGTCTTCTTAACATTAGGTGCTTTGTGCTTCTCAAGAACTCCAGTAATATGCCTTCCTCAGAGGACTTTCTCTGCCGAGTTCGAGTAAGCTGCAGCTAGACCGTTCTAAATCCTGACAGGATCTGAAACACAGGGAACTTGGATCTTGGAGAGGATGACATGGGTCGAGAACTCAAGAGTACAGGATTAAGGGAGCACAAACCCTTGGAAGGTTGAAGATGTTGATGAGTGCCGACAGCGGTGTGCTTTGTTCTGATCCAGGTACAAATCTATCCAAATAATTGCTCACTATACATGCTGGGCCTTAACCACTGGAATTTCTCCTTAGAGATGAAACCCATGGATTGATAGGGATGTAGAAATCCTTGGCACTCCAATGGGAACCCTGGTGATGCCAAATGGATTTCAAGCAAAAAGAATCTCGTCTTTAACATAGTTTTCTAAACGTAGAAAGAAGATTTCGAAGAGATACACCCATACAATAAAAACACAATCTTGGATTCTTGCTTGTGCGCCAGCAACACCGTGTTTCTTAATATAAACTCATAGGAAATAGTGACAGATCAAATTCAGAACAGAGAACAGGTGAGGATAATAGAAGAAGAAGATAGATCAACACCCAGCTATTATAATTCATTAGGCAGAACGCCTGTCAATCCTCGAGAAGAAAGAAAAGGGGCAACAAACATGTAGAACAGATGGGTACAAAGACGGTCATCCAAAGATCGATCGGCAACGTTACCCGGTCAAGAAGGAGAGGCGAGGCGCGGATCACTTGATACTCGAGGCGGGCGTGGCGGAAGGGGCGGGACCGAGGAGGGGTTCTTCGGTGGCGGCGGTGGGGCGGTTCTGGGACATGAGGGAGGAGTCCGGATCGTAGTTGGGGTCGAGGGCGCGGTCGATGGCTTCGCGGCCCTGCTCGAGGCAGGGCTTGCAGGCGATCTCGATGGTGATCCAACCCAGGATCACCACCACCAGGGCCACCACCGCGCTCGTTATTGCTCCCATCTCAACCCTCTACTGCTTTCCCTTGCGAACTGGGAATATGAGAAAGGAAGCTATTGGGTCGGATCGAAAACAGCTGGGTCATGATCCTGTCATATGTTTGATGGATCCCGTTCTTATGGCAACCGGGAATATTCATCTAAGGAGGACGCAACTAGGTACCCTCGTCCACGATCGATGATTTCGGTTTTTATTTCGACAGTTAGTTAAATTAGAATTATTTATTTTAATTTTTCAAAATTAGGAATCATAATTGAATTGTCTAGATTCAGGTCCGATTCGATTCGAAATCGTCAGATTAATTCAATTTTAATTGAAGATTAATTCGGTTTGATTCTAATTCGAATCGAACCTTGCTTCTACAAGTCTTAAATCATAATCGGAGAGAATCCTCGAACCTGGACCTGTAATGAAAAGAACAACATTGATTTCTGTGCTATTTAATTCTCTTTTCTTTTATAGTTGTTTCGCATCTTATGTCCCTACCTAATAAATTTTCTTTTTTTATTTCTAAAAATAAAAAATTAGAAATTATGTTGACTTGATCGTTTTACACGATATTAGCAAGAAGGTTTCATCTTAACCATTTATGTGATTTTTTAAAAATTAAAAATTATATCGACATGATTATTATCATGATTTGTGTTTAACCTAAATCATTAGTCAAAATATTTAAACTGAAGTTGATAGTAGTATATTTAACAAATTTTTATAAATTAATTTTAATCTTGTTCATTTATGATATGAGGTTAATCTCAGTTTTATTTATTTCTGATATGAGATTAATTGGGATGTTATAATTGTTTTACTAGTTTAACCTAAAAGTTTTATCTTGATCATTTACATGATTTATTTTCCTCAAAAGATATAAGATTTGAGTGAGAGTAGATAATTATAAGGTAGACATTTTGATAAAATTCATATGATTTTATAATTATTTTGCTGATCATCCAACATTTCAAGCTTTAATTCACTTTTTATTTTTATTTTTCCCTCTTTCAATGATGAAAGATGTAAGACTTAGATGCAAAACCTAGATTCCTAAGTATCTTGTGTGATGTTTGTCTAACGTCCAACGGCTTCTTCTTCTTTAAATTTTAAAAATGGATATTTGAAATAAGATTGACAAGAAAAGTGGAGTAGAGTAATAAAAGCATTCTTATTTTTATATTTTTAGAGATTTAAAAAAAATGAAGAACAAAGATGGTTAAAATTCACTCGACATTGCTTCACTTATCATGTCACTGTTTTTTTCTTTAATTTCTATTTTTTAAAAATAGAATCAATCCAATCCATTGAGTAGTTTCCTGCATACCAGATGTAAGTGACTTTGAAAGCTCTTAGAAAGAAATTCAACATGAAAGCTACAGAAGTGATCCCACCATAACATCCATCAAGAATCTGATCTATGGTGATCAAAGCAAACATATTGATATTCATTTATTAGAAATCATAGTAAAGAGAAAGAGAAAGAGATTCAATTGAAACTTACTAAATTTGAGGATGAGGTTATACTTTATAACACTTCGAATAATAGGTTATATTTGATTTATAAGGATCTGATGAATTATTATTATTAACTTAGGTTGAGAGCTAATGATTCAAACTCAACAAACTTAATGACTCCATCATCTCAAAAAGCAAGTAAGATAAAGTCAAATAATATACCATGATATGAAATCATATCTGGATTATATCTTATGGATAGAATTTTGGATTATGTTAGTTTTGATGAGGATATTAAATCTAAGTGTAGGAGATTTGATTTTCGATCATATCGAGCTTCACATGGTTTAATTAAACCTTAAATTGGAAGATTATAGCACCTAATTTAATCCCAAAAGTGGGTTCCCTGATCATTGTAGATTCCTTTGTCAGAAAATGTTTAACATTTACATCGTTCATGGTGTTAATTTGCATGAATAATGGCTGTCGTATTACCATAGCACAGAATCATAATGCAATTCAGTTTTATAATATTTAGCTTCAAACAATTAGATGCCTAACATAAGCTTAATTATAATCTTGCGCAAGTTACTCAAGGCACAAGATGTCCATAAACATAAGCTTAATTACACCAACATGAAAGTTCTAACAATAACTTTAGTGTCACATCTCAGATTTAAATAAAAAAAACCATCAACTTCACTTAATCTTTATAAATCTACTCCATATATAAAAATTTATTAATTTAATATAAAATATATTAATTTATTATAAAATTTATATATTAAAATAATAATAATAATAATTTTTATATAGTAAAAAAAAAGTATAGATTAGTCACATGCAATATATACATAATATTCAAATAACAAACACGTTCATCATATCTGATGATGCACTCTCCCAACAACGAATGAAGATATATGCTTTACAGAATGAAGAGGCATGTCATCCGATGATACGTTTCTTCTAACTGTAAATGAAGGAATCATCTAACCATCACGTCTGAAGGCTCACTTATCCTCGAAAGGAATCACTTAACCTATCCTTAGCAAGATATATAAACAATCATGATTATTTATTTACATTTATTCATTTATGCGTGCATCCAAGAAATAGTATAATAAAATATTATGAGAAACTATGCTTGATGTATAATCTATTAAACTATGTTTATTAGTGGCTTCACATTGTGATAGGCCTTAACTCCTTTCATATATTGCACTTTCAATATGAACCATTAGTATAGTCACATATGTTACGTAATAACAATCACATCAATATCATGAATTTAATCTAAAATAATAATATAAAATTAATAATTATTTTTAAATGATACCTTTAGATAAAATTTTTATATTTATCAAATCATAAAAATATGAGAAATCAATCTCTCAATAGTCATCAATCAACTAGAACCCTAATTGGAGTAGTTCAATTGACTTAAACTAGATTCAATTCAATTAGGACCTAATAAAATCAACCTCAAATCCTTATAGAATTGATGGAATTATCTTGGATTGGTCTAATTTAAATTTGATTGATTTTAATTAGATCAAGTGGGTTTGAATTAGTTAAGTTAGTATGAAATCACCCTAAATCGATAATCAAACTTATTTGATTCAATCAATTAGCAAGCTCAAACTAATAAAGGAAGAATAAATTGGATTATGTAGTATAGTGCTAACTTAGACCGAACTGACTCATCTAACTCTTGGATTAATCACATGCGTTGCACATGCCTATCCCGGGTAACAAGTTGGGTTGAGGTACAATGAACTGGATAGAGGAGCGAGAATGTATATAATATTAGTCGCATAACTAGGTGAGCCTAGCTTCGTGGGTTAGGTTGAGCCTCGCTCACAAGTTAGGCTAAATCTTACCATTAAATTAGGCTATACTTGGCTCGTGGGTATAGTCGTGCTTAGCCATATGAGTTGGGTTATATTTGATCACATGAGCCAAGTTGTGCTTGGTCACATGAGCTGGACCATGCTTGGCCACATGAATTGCATCATACTTGGCCACATTATCATGGAACTAGCTAGTTTTGCCTAAGACGTGTGACACTCTTATGTGTCTATCTGCAAAAGGGTCAGCCTCCCTAAAAATCTTTTATGATCCCGTAAGGATCAACAAAGAGGAAAACAGGTTAGAAGAAACGTTTAACTTGAGATCTCACAAGCAACTATTTTAGCAAACACTTAATAAACAATACAAATTACAAACATAGACTTCGCAAGTTCTGAATGATCATGCAACAAAAGGTTCAAGATTGTCCGATACGATTAAAAGTCCCCAAACTATAGAACAAAACAACGAACCTAACATAGACATTATCCTAAATACTCATACAATCATGTGCCACTCAGATAGCTCTTTATACATCACTTTATGGAACTATAAAACCCTCAAAATAATTATCTAGATGACTTAGACAGTTTTATCTCTGTGCGATCATTACACATAATATATATTTACAAACCTAAAAGGATCATAAAACTCAATCAAAGTGGGATTGTCAAATTTACTATAAGTCCTCTACATATTGTATAAAGCATGAACAAAATAAAATATATATAACATCATAGACAACATGAATTGTATCATAATTTATCACATAGATTAAGTTGTAATCAATCACATATGTTTAATTATATCTGATCAGATAGATTGAATTATATCTAATTACATAAGCTAAAATATATTTAATCTTATGAACTGGATCATAATTAATTATATGAGTTAGAATCATATCTAATCATATGTACTGAATCATATTTAATAAATCATTGCTGATTACATATTGACCGGATCTAACCGACAAACATCTTTATCTGTGACGTTGTATGAATAGCATAGCACAACTTCTTGTCTAACCTTTTAGTGGACTTCGACCTTTTCCTTCGTTTCCTGGCGTTGGAGATGAACCCACAGGCCTCTCAGTTCTCTCTCTCTCTCTCTCTCTCTCTCTCTCTCTCTCTCTCTGGGGATTGGGAACTATGGTGACTTCCCGAGTGTGGATGACGCATGAGATTGGCAGAGGCCATGGGTTTCTGCTGGTGCTGCAGGAGGCCGACGAGGAATGTGCTGCAGTGTTGGCTTGTGGCCGGAAGTGTCCCCATCAACACAGTGCCATTGGCTAACTCGTCGTGTGACCCAAAGAGTTACATGTCCCCTATGTCTTCAATTTATAATCACATTTCAAATCTCCATCATATCACTTTAAGGATTTGATCGGATGGCTGTTGCACAAATATTTTAAACCAAACATGAGAAGCTCATGGCGTATTGTGATATCACCTTCAACATTGGGTTATCACAGATCCCAAAAGCCTAAATTATTAGGCAAAGTTGATCGAAACCTATGAACTACCATACAACAAAAGAGGAATACTTCTCTGTCGATTTGAAGAAGAGATTGGAGAAGCAATATCCTCGGGCAGCTTCGGTTTGTGATCATTGATTTGAAGTTAGACGAGGAGATTGGTTCCGACGAATGTTCCTTTTTACGTAATTTACAGTGATGAACATGACGCATTTCCATCTCTGCGAGGAGGAATCTCCTACTACATGGGGAGGTCACCAACCATGCGTCGGTGGCACTTCATTGTCAGCTGGGGGAAAATGCTTTCTCCACAGTGTTATATTTGGCAGGTTGTGCCCATAAGGGCCACCATCAGATAGAGAGAGAGCGAGAGAGAAAGAGAGAGCTCCATGCCATCCTCACTGCAGGCCTCAACATATCAACCTATGAATCCCTCACACGGTGGACAAGGGCACGTTCGTGTGGGGAATTATTGTAGCAGGTCGAGTGGTGTATGTTTGCTGTTGTCTGCGAAGGAGAAAAGGTTAAGACAAGTCAATGACAGAAGAAACCAGCTGAGCTTCACACACTATACCTACAGTCTCAGAAGCTCCGAGCTTGTCTCTTCCCTCTCTTTCTCTCTCTCTCTTTCATGGTCTTATCTACCACTAACTGTAAGTACATCAAATAAGTGGTCTTATCTACCGCTAACTGTTAAGTACATCAAATATGTGAAGAGGCAACAGCAAGGGAGGGAGGAGATATCTCCCACCAACCGTGGGCGGGGATGAAGAAGAAGAAGAAGAAGTGCGCTTGCTAGGCCTGTGACTCCAAGTCGCTTGAGGTGATGAAGGTGCCGTGGAAGCCGTAGGGAACGCGCGATGGCAGCTTCACCGCGGCCTCCAGCCGCATGTTGGCCGCGTTCACGATCAGCAGCTCCGACTCCAACGACTCCTCGTCGTGCATGAAGGTGAGCACGTAGCCGTCGTCCTCGCTGCATGCGTCGGAGTCGTTGCTCGGCACGAAGTAGGGCTCGCCGCCGTACCGCCCGTCGCCGAAGATGAACTGTTTTGTCTCTCCCGTGAACAGGTCGATCTTGGTGAAGCCGGACACCTTCGGCCATGGCTCGGCGACGGCCAGGTAGGCATACCGTGTCTTCCTCCCAAGCATGTTCCGGTTCACCGTTCCGGCTTCGAGGTTGACTTGGTCGGCCGGGGAAAGAATCGGGCGCCGTCCGGACTCCCCGGTGTGGAGGTCGAGCCGGATCTCGGAGAGGACGCTCCTGAGGTTCTCCTCGCGTTCGTTGAACACGGAGTCTGGCGGCGTCATGCAGGAGCCTATCACCACCACCTCGCCGGTCGCCGCCTCCTCCCACGCGTTCCACAGGTGGAAGCAGAAGCAGTCGGGCACGTCGACCCACCTCATCTCGGATGCGTCGGCAGCGTACTTGGGCAGCACGCCGAAGCGGGCGGTCTTGGCCGTGTCGTAGACTACGGGGGAGCCACCCCGGACCATCTCCTGCAGCTTGAACACCACCTGTTGGTCCGGCACCACCACGTAGTTCTCGGTGATGGCGAAGTCGTGCGTCATGGTGGGCTGCTCCAGGGGGATCTCCACGTCGGCGGACTTCTCTCCGTCGGGGGAGAAGTAGAAGTACTTGAGGTAAGGCCTGCGGATGACGTCGTAGCTGAGCGCGAAGAGCTCTCGCGAGACCGGGTCGAGCTTCGGGTGCGCAATCATGGATGACCCAAGCTGGCCGCCGAAGTCGTACCGTTCGACCGTCTCGAGATCGCCGGAGGGAGTGATGCGGACGTGGTAGGGGACGTCGTCCTCGGACATGGCGAGGAGGCGGTCGTTGAAGTACACGAGGCCGGCGTTGGCGACGCCCATCCCGCGGCTGCCGTCGACGAGGCCGAACAGGCTCCGCGCGTAGAACAGCAGCAGGCGCGCCACGCCCGAGTGGCCGTGGAGCTCGCCTATCGCCTTGGGGAAGACGGGCTTCCCGATGGCGCGCTCCTGCCGGAGCCGCTCCGTTTGAGTGTACCGGCAGGAATAAGCGGCGGCGCCGTTGCAGAGGCGGACGGCGTGCACCATGCCGTCGCCGTCGAAGAAGTGGTGACCGGCCACCGGTTCAAACAGGGGATTCGCTCCGTTGCGAACGTACACCCCATCGATTGACACCGGGATGCGACCTTCGACAGGGAGGCCATGACAAGGCGGCCGCTCGTCGACGGGGGCGAAATTTCCAGCGATCTGGACGGCGGGGTCAGCAGTCTTCGGCAAAGGGTGACCACGCTCAAGCACGTTCGACACGAACGCCTGCTCGACGGTGTCCAGCGCCGCGGCGGCAACCCGCTGGAGCAAGTTCCACGAGGTCCTCGCTGCGCCGTCGTCCCCGCCGCTTTGCGCGGGCCGACGGGACTTGCTCGCGACGGAAGTCGTGGCCTCCTTGTGAAAAGGTGCCGGGAAGTAGGCTGGGGTAGCGTTGGTGGCCAAATTAAGCAGCGAGTTGGAGGAGGCAGAACAGTGCACTCTCGTGGTGGTTGCAGAAGCCTGCTTCCTAGTAAACTTCAACGGATTGGGCGGCAATTGCACAGTAGAAGTCATGGCGGTGGTGCCAGAAGCCATATATCCTTCTCTGCTAATGCTGTCGAAGTTTGGAGATGAAGAGAGAGAGAGAGAGAGAGAGAGAGAGAGAGAGAGAGAGAGAGAGGCCGGTTGTGACGAAGTGTTTGATCTGAGACCTGTGTGTTTGTGTTGGGGTGCGGGGGGAGAGAGGGAAGAGGGTTTATATATAGTAACCAAGACAGGGAGGAGGCAGACTCCGCGCCTGGAGGGAGCCCACGTGGACGATGGTCGAATGAGGAGACCACGTGGTGACATCGAATTCGTCGGCTCATGGAGCCCGTCGGCAGTGAAGATAGATCATATGCTGTGTCTCCAAACTCCACAAGCGACAGCGTCCGTTTTGTCGAGGCAAAATACTCGTGTCAATATCACTTCATGAATTCTTATGTTGGGATCTTTACATGGAGTCCGATTAGGTGTGCACGGAAGAACTGTGAGCAGTGTCTTCACCGACCGACGTCGAGACACGTAATCCATGTCAACACCTTTGCTGATGAGTCCGTGTTTCAACGCGGCGTTGACCTTAAGTCAATGGAAGGTAGAGAGACATAGGAATCACACCAATCACGTGAATGAACGAGCCATGCAAGCTGATGTTACTTTCTTCTTGGTAGAACATCAACGCATCCCCAACCATTGGTCTGTCGGCCGTGAGAAGGGGCCGCCTCGGCGAGACACGGCACCGCCCACCCACCCACGCACAGACCACACGATGGGTGGAGTGCACATGAATCCATGGGCGAGCAAAAGCCAAGCCGAGTCTGGGTTTTTGGTCCACCCGGGAGTGGCGGACGCCGAGCACGTGGGCCACTGTCGCGTCCTCGCCCGGGCCGTGGTGGTCGCTGCGCGGCGGAGCAGGTGGGGGCCTGCCCATGCAGAGCTGCCGGAAAACGGTACCCGGCCCACCGCCGCACGGCCATGACCATGTTGATGAGGCCAATCCCCCCGCCCCCACTCCGCTTACACTACACGACAGCGTGCATCAAAATCCCCAACGCCGCCGGACACCGCCGTGAGTCTCCCAGGCGTCTCAGCGCGCACGTGGCGGCGCTTGTCGGAGCTCCGCAGAGACTATGGGGGCTTTGATCTTTCCGATCCGTTTATACGGATTACGATATCATCAATCGGAGCAATAAAAAGAATTATAGAATAATTAATTCTATATTGCTGAAGATTTAAAGAGTCTGATATTATATATTAAGTTTTTTAAGTTATAATTTAATATTTTAGAATGTATTTTTTGTCTCACATAAGCTAGTAATGATTTATTAGACTTTTTATTTGTTTTGTGATATGGTAATTAATCACAATAATGTATTTGTCACAAGTAAATTCTGATCTCCAACACGTTGGATCTTTACAATCCAGTCTCTGTTAATTTGATGTTAAGATAGGAGTATTTGTCAAAGGTATCGAGATTGATGTAAATAGCAATATGGAATATCATATAGTAACACTAAATTTCACTTTCACTTAACACTAAATTCGTTAAGTCGTGACGAATCTTCTAACTTCATACATAGATATTCTTTTTCTACTCGAGCCCTTTCATCGTGCCCAAATACTATGTCATTTCTAATACTAAATATCACGATCCGAGTTTGATCGACTAATTGACTTATCAATTTTGTTTGATCGAAATCATTTATCAAAATATTTAAGTTAAAATTGATAATAGTATACTTATCAAATTCTTATAAACTAATATTAATTTTACCCACTTTCGACGTAAAATTAATCAAGTTATTATTATTATTCTGTAATCTTTCACTCGTTACTCATCAAAACGAATTTACTTTAAAAGATTATGGACCCATATGGCAAGGAGAACGCCATATTCTTTCTTTCTTTCTTTTTTGGCCCTAAGTTGGCCATCCATACACACACGAGGAAAGCATTTGGGAATTCCTACATGCATAGTTCATGCGCTTTCTTTTCTTTTAATAACCATCCATCATGTTTCATTCCACATTCCTACTTTCCTAGGAAAGTAAATATTTGATCATATGCTTTGTGTTTTGTGTCACAATCAAATGCGTCAACATGTTTCTCACTCTATAAACCAAACACCTTAGAATGTTATTCTCGTGTTTTTTTGACCATTCTCAGAACCATATCAAATCAAATCCCATATTAAATTTGTATTCGAATATAAAAACTTAATGCGCTTGCTTGCGCATGATACATACATACATACATATTGGTAGGCTTAATTCATTCTTAATGTCATGAATATTAATATTAGTAACATTATGAATAATTAAAATAAATTTTATTATAAGAAATTTTAAAAGTTCTAAAAGATATTATATCCCGAGTCTATATTTTGTAGATTCAATCTCATTTAACAACTTACGATTTTAGATAAATTAAACACATGCGAGCGAGTGTTAATAATATATATATAATATTCTTCTTAATGATTATTTTGAGCACATGAAATAAGCTATAGATATATAGGTTTTAACACACAATTAATCAAGCTTTTTCATTTCATATGAACAAAGACATGGTTGACTCCACCGTCGGGTTGAAGTCGACTAAGCATCGCCACCCATGAGTTCCTTGTGACCTAATTTATATATTTTTTGTTTAAGTTAAATCTCATATTTAATATGTCTTTTACTAATTTAAGGATGATTAGAGCTCACCTTATATATAATTTTCTTAAATTATTTTTGTTAAAGAATATCTTTTTTATTGTTCTGAAAAAAAAATCGAGTTTTACTTTTGACAATAACATATTATTGGGTGGTGATTTCGCTTATGGAGTCAAATCAATACATTGTAAGAAAAAATAAATAAATAAATATCAATCTCATTAATATCATAAATATTATACTAAATCTCATCAATCAAATTATTTTTTTTGAGAAATAAATAGTGATCCAGATAAACAATATTTAAATTATGAAAATAAAATCTACATTAAAGAATAAAGCCTTCCTAATATGTTTAATGTCGATTCATGTCATAGTCATCACATATGTGGGACATCGATTTGAGAGTGACTTTGATAAGAGTCATTGATTCTTTGACAACCTTATGTTAGTTTTGGCACATTGACAATGTGAATGAAGGCCATGCTTAAGCAAGCATGCACTACTTTAGAGAGGATAAGATAAGTGTGTCCATGTCCGAAAGTTGGATTTCATGAAAAGCAAGCGAGTATCCACCAAGTCATCATACATAGATAGATAGCAATTCAAACAGTCGATGGGTAGGTGAGAGAAACATCAATGACATTTTGATGGAAAAGATGGAGCAATATATTTAAGTTGTTGCATAATTGTAGTAGAAACTTCATGATTCCTACATGTAATCGAGTAGTGGATATCGATTGAGTGGGTGGAATTCATCTTTCAATGCCTAACATTCCACCTTTGATGTCGCATTTGATTAAAGCAATGCAACTCTTTGCTGGTCTACCTATAGCCATTTGCCACTCATTGGCCATGTATTAGGGTTTTCGTTGTTTTACCCATTCTTGTTCTTGAAGGTAAAATGTGAAGTTGTTTGATGGCTCATAAAAATATAAGTCAATATTTTTCGTCACTAAATGATGAAGATTCTCTCTCTCTCTCTCTCTCTCTCTCTCTCTCTCTCTCTCTCTCTCTCTCTCTCTCTCTCTATATATATATATATATATATATATATATATATATATATATATATATATATATATATATATATATATATATATATATATATATATATGATTGTCATGTTTTTTTTAACCTTTACTTGTATGAGAAGAAGAAATATGTGCACTTTTTTAGTTACTCACAAAAATTTTGGCTTTGAACGGCACTTCTTCTCATCATTTTCCTTGATTTTGAGTGAACTGTTGACTTCTAGCTAAAGAAAGACTTTGTAGACATGTTTTTTTTTTTTTGTGGAAGATGAGATTAAAAAAATATTTTTTCTTTTTGACCTATCTCTCCTAAATGTAGAATTTTTGACGTAATGATTTGAATTATTTCATAGTCATTAGAGGTATGATAACCTGATAAATACTTTAGTACGAGTGATCTCGATATCATATGGTTAACTTTATGATCGATTTCTTGGTGTCAACATTCGAGCCTCAAGTAATCAACAATTAACTTATCGTCATCCGATTGATACCATGTGATCAAATATTATTATATTATGAGTTCGATGTGATACGCTAATAATAAAATCGAGAAAGATTTGGTTAATACTCGTTACAAAAGTACTCGTCGTTAAAGATCACTATAAAAAATTATTCCGAAGGTATATTTGCAACACACACAATTATTTATATAAGAAACTAATTGAATCATCGGAAGCTCTTATTAATTTAAGCATAAAAAAAGTATTATCGGAAAAATCAGAGATAGATATGGATTCAATATCCGAGCCTCAAGTAGTCAATCATTAATTCATCGTCATCTGATTGATATCATGTGATCGGATGTTACCATGTTATGAGTTCGATGTGACATGATAATAAAAAATTATTCCTAAGGTATATTCGTAACACACATAATATAAGAAACTAATTGAATTATCGGAAGCTCTTATTAATTTAAGCATAAAAAAATATTATCGGAAAAATCAGAGATAGATATGGATTCAATATCCGAGCCTCAAGTAGTCAATCATTAATTCGTCATCATTCGATTGATACCATGTGATCGGATGTTATCATGTCATGAGTTCGATGTGACATGATAATAATAAAACTCGTCGTTACAAAAGTACTCGTCGTTAAAAATCACTATAAAAAGTTATTCCTAAGGTATATTGGCAACACACACAATTTTTTATATAAGAAACTAATTAAATTATCGGAAGTTCTTATTAATTTAAGCATAAAAAAAAGTATTATCGAAAAAAACTGGGATAGATATGGATTCAAAGACCTTGATTAGTTCAGAATCAATTCTCAGCTATTATGACCAAAATCTCACGTAGCCATAGTGACTTAGTTGACTTTGACTTTTAACCTCTCGTGGGTTTACATCTCAAAATTTATTCGTTGCATAATTGTTCTTTTTTAGTGTACCATTATTGTTCTTTGTCAATGTAATTAATTAATTAATTGCTCATTAGTCATTGCTAACTTATCAATGCAGTCGATATTCTTCGATCGCATTCTCTTTTTATTTTTTTCTTTTATATCTTTACCTTCTTCTCCTCTTTATTTTCAGAGCTAATAAAACTTAAAAGTTTGGGAGTTGATAGTAAGAAAAAAAAATAAAAAAAATTATTATGGTTGTTTGCTGTACCAAAAAAAAAAAAATTTAGTGTTAAAAGTTTAACACTATGTACCATTTAAGTTTTATTTTTGATATTTGTAGCCACCTTATCAAAAAATTATTTATCATGGTATCTAAATATGTTATGAGTTCTAATCCATTATTTGTCTCTCCCTCTAATTTCATCCAATATTTGATTAATATTTACTCAATACCTTTCTCTCAATTTCATTCTAATTAGAAGATAGATACATATAATAGAGAGATCTACAGTGACATTGGATCTCAACTTATTGGGCCGGCCCAACCCACAACACTATTTTTCGTATTTTTTATTTTTATTAAAGATATAAATTATTATTATTTTGCAGTATTCGTTTTCATCTATAATACCTTTTATGAAGAAATGTGTTACATTATTTGTAATCTAATATATATTTTTATTAATTATGTTAGTAAAATAATAGAAGAAATTAATTAAATGATTTTTCTTTAGATTTATTAGTCTTATTTTTAAATATCTTTTAAAACATAATTATTCGAATGATTATTTTTATTTTTTTTAAATTGTATAAAAAAAAGATAAATGCATTTATTTGTGATGCGGCTCGCCACTCCCATCACGTTGCGATCGCCGGAAGACCATCAAAACCCTAGCAAATCCCACGTCCCTCCCTCTCGCCCTCATCCCCCATCCGCTGCCCGTCGTCGGCGTTAGGATGGACAACCGACGGCCACCCCGGACGGTCAGCGACCCCAAGGTCCGGCAAGTGGGCTTCGTCACCCCCGGCGCACCCCCGCCCGCCCGCTACCTCACCGATGTCCCCACCGCAGCGGCTGCCTCCTCCCCTCCCTCCGGAGACACCGCCCCCCCTGCTATCTCTATCTCCCCGGTCATGATCCCCCCGCCACGCCACTCCCCCTCCGCTCCCCTCGCCGTCCCCAACCCCGCCCGCCGCGACAGCCTTCAGATCCAGGTCGGCGGATATAACCCGCCGGAAGTCCTCCTTGAGTCGCCCCCCTTGACGTCGCCGTCCAGCCGGATGGACGACGCGGTCTCCCAGTTCTCCGAGGATCCTTCTATGTCTCCATGTAACGGTCGGAGTGGGGCGGCAAAGGTTGCGTCTTCCTTCCCTGGGAGTAGCGGTGAAATGATGGTGATGAAGGCTGGTGTTGTTGGTGGCGGCAGCAATACTCCGAAGAGCTCGTGGACGACTGCATCGGTGGCGAAGACACGGCCCGGTATTTCAGGTACGGCGTTATTGTCTAGTGATACTTTTTATTTAGCCTGGCTCCTACATAGTTCACTTCGACAATTGAGCAATATATGTACAACATGCAATTGGCTTTTAATTTCGTCTGTAATTTGCAAGGAAGTTCTTGTCAAGTGGCCAGGAATAAAATCTGATGGTATCTTCTTGTTTTGGATGTTGTTTATGATTGTTTCATGGAATTAGCATGTAAGGAATTAGATTTTAGAGCATCTTGGGATTGGTGTGCGGAGGAAGACTTGGGAGTGTGTTTGTTAGATTAAATATTCTGCATGGTGGTGCTACTTGTGAGAAGGTGAAAACAACGCAATAAGTCTGCGCATCATGATGATGAACCCTACATATTTAACACTTGTTAATGGACATGAACATCGAACAGAGTTGTATTATCCTTTTTAGATTCAGCCAAATAGCCTTTACGGGAAGCTGGCTGAAATCAGAGCCTCTCAGATTGAGTTGATGGGTGGATGTTGAAATGGAAGGATGTGTGGACGCTTATGTCAGGTGTATACATCACATGTGTGGTTTAGATTACATATCTTTTTACTGGTGGATTTCTCAATTTAACTATGAATTCTACACACTGGGAGAAGTATCTTAAATTTGTCTACCTCTGTATGACACCATTATAAAATGTCATCTTGCACCTTCTATTCATTAAGATTTTGTTTATATGCTTCCTTAATTTGAACCAACAGCTAAAATATGTCATCCATAATCTGTTTGTTCAAAAAAATTTCACAAAGGCAGAAGCACTACGTGGTCTATGATTTACCAATGGAAGCACTACATATGGTGTGTGATTTACCTCTAGAATTGATGTTTAATGGATGGTTCTTAAAGATTTAGATCATCGATCCTTAAGAGATATGGGTACTTCTGAAAGTGGAACTTAGTGCTCTGTATTTTATCTCTGTTATCATAGCAATTTTGTGAATGTACCTGTTATGTCTAAAGTGGCATATCAGATGATTTAAGGTTGTGTGCCCTTGTCCTAGCAAAGGCAGTAGAGTCTACTTTTTACAATTTTAGTATTGTGGTAGGGAGAAATCCACATTTAATAGGTACTATATGTGAATCCTGTCTATAGACGGTGCAATTATGCCTTGAAATTTAAGGTGCTTCTTTGGGATTCAGTAGTGAATGGCTAGTGTTGGGTTATGTATTGTATAATAGATTTTTTTAATATCAATAATTTTCTTTTCTTTTGGTTGTCTAAGTTTTTGCCGACCATATGAACAAGTGGAATTAATCTTTCTTATTGAAATTGAGAGTGATCAGTATTATACTGGATTTGTTTTGTGTGCAACCAAACAAAACTAATTGGCTAGTTTTTGGTCTCCTTTAATAATTCTTCAAAAAATTGAATAAAACCAACTGAACAAATATAATAACAATGTTGTCTGACAATGTCATATTTAATCGTAACAGCAATCAGACGCATTTCAAAAAAGAAAGAAAATTATAAAACTAAAAATGGCTAGACCTAAAAATTCATGGCTTTATTTTATAACTTAGCTAATTCATCTTGAATATAATTTGAAACATTGTTTGCATCAATCACTTTGATTCTTTGATAGTGTTGCCCATAAATATTCAAGTTGAAAGTGTTTTATCAGTTTTTAGAGCTTTAGGATTTGATGATGTGCATAACCTTGTGGTCTATTTTCTCCTCTAATAAAATTATTTTGTGATTTTTAATATTTGAAGGATACTACACATATGAAGCATGGTCACACAAACGGGATGTGGACAAACACAATATGTGGACATACATGGAAAGTCTTTTAAAAGCAGGGACGACATAATATGGGCATGGCAATTAATTCAGTCATGACAATTAATGTACAAAACATTGTGTAGTAGGATTAAAGGCTAAATTATGTACATATTTGCAACATTCAGTGTGTCTTGAAGATGTTATGCATATATATTAATATGGAAAAAAAACAAATGCTAGCATGAATATGTAGATGTTCATATGTCCTGGTATATTTTTAAGTGTATGTGTTTGGCATGACAAGCCTTTTAAAGTGTCTGTGTTTCGTAGCTTATGGAAAGGGATTGCACATTTGAATTCACAAATTTTGCACAAAGACAAGCATCACAAGGACCTAACATTTTTTAACGTTTGAGGAAAAATTTCAAAATTTGATTATCGGTATGTAGGCTTCTAATATTGTTCAGAATCTTATTCAGCATGGTGATTATGACGATCTTCAGTTTCTGAACTTCTGACTATAGGCCTTTGGATGCACAAGATATATGTGTCATAGTAATTTATGAATGATTGTCATGTCCTTAATTTGAAATTGCATTGGCTTTGCTCCAAAAACTGTTCAAGATTTGTTGTTGGGGCTCATAATGACCTTAACAGTAGAGGAAAAAAGATAGAGAACACAATTGTAAAGAAAAAAAGATTAACTGTTTCATGGGTTTTAAGCTTCCACTTCTATTGACCCAATTGGATGCATAATACTTGTTTTGTAAGATATTTTATCTGATGTAGCAAACTACCTACATAAATGATCTTTTGTCTCGTGAGCCAACAAAATAATGAAGCAACTATCATGAACTAAGAGATATGGTGTTCCCAGTGCCATGATCCTGAATATTTCATGTTCCCAGTGTCATGATTTTGAATGTTTTAGCTATTTTAATTACAAAACCTTATCTGATGTGTCATGATGAGTACTATCCCTGCAGTTATTCTAAAAATCAAATATCTTGATTGTTTTCGTGGACTAGGTTAGAGAGGAGTATAGAAATAAATGATGGAAAATGTCCTGCTTTTTGTGAACCAATGAGAATATCTTTCCCATTTTATTTGCTAAAGCTTTTGATAATTTATCTGTATCTATAGGGACTGAATATGCCATTAGTTGAAATGTAATTATATGCTATAAACTTGTTAAGAAAAATGACTTGGTATTAGGTTCTTATTCGTGGAACTTCTGAAGTCATGTTTAAAGCATTGATTTGATATTAAATATCTAGCTTGTAGTCTTTCTTAAAAATCATAAATGAAGATAAAGACATCTAATTGTTCTATATACAATAAATTTGTGTCTGGTTCATTTGTGGAAACTCATATCATGTGTTCAATTGAAGAGAACTTCTCAAATAGATGGTTCAGGTTATTAACTTCTTCTACTTGCTTATCATTGTATTAGATAGTCAGATGTGTATGGATCAGCTTTATGATTACTTTTGTGGTACTGAAATATGGGACAGTAGGCTTTTGATGTAGTATTGTTATCATACTGATAGATTGAAAACTTTAATTTATCTTGTGGAACTGCTGCATACCTTTTGCAGTTTGCTCTAGTTTTAAACTTCTATGGTATCATTTGACATAAGAAATAATTTTGGCATGGAAATATTCCAATAATTTATAATCATGTACTCATGGATGTAACTTCTTAAGTAATAACTGCTCAGCTTCCGATTGGTTCTCTAGGAGGTAAAATTTAAAAGAATGGCTTTTGTATAATTTTACTGAATCCTATTTCAATTGTTTGTGTATTTGTAAGTTGTCATGTTGAAGAAATGAGAGAAAGCACTATAAAATTACACATTTTAGAATTGTAATTATAATTTGAGTCTGCACCAAAACTTTTTAGAAAACCTTACTATGTTGATCTGTGATTCTCCAAGTTAATCTTCTTTAGATTGAGTGGCATCTTGCAGAAAAAGAAAGAGGAGCTGTTGTGGGGACGCAAAATGATGGGGCAGGGGCATCAAAGACACTTAAGGAGAAAACAACAAAAGCTGAGAGGCGTGCCCTCCAAGAGGCTCAACGTTCTGCAAAAGCTGCAGCAAAGGAATCTGGTAAAGAATTAGTTCATCTTTCTTGAATGTGTAGTGACTAATGTGTAAATAAAATTTATGTTTATTGCTGTAAATTGCTTTTCAATATCATGCTATTTTGTGCAGCAAGGTATTCTCTCTCTAGGAAGTGGTTTATGCAGCAAGATAGTCTCTCTCAAGTTTACGCTTTATGCTTATTGTGATTTATTGCTTAATGATTCTTTAACACCAAGACCTGTTCGTAAGATGCCCTTTTTATGGTAAATGATGCATGAGTCATTAAAAATCCATAACTTATCAACTTCTATCCTTGTTTGAGAAATTGTTTGAGATATGAGGACTAGTGTAGTCGAGGTGACGGTCAACCTTTGTGGCTGTAGTCGTAGTTGTGGCCTGTTGCCGAGGATGTTGATTGAGTGAAATGTGATAATATGTGATTGGTTGAGTGAAAGAAGCCATTCCTCTACCCTATCAATACTAAGTTAGATCATTTTTTTATTATTTTAAATTATGGATTGTAGATTTGTTTTAAACTTACGTGATGGCCAATTTAAGGGGCAAGGGCCAATAAGATGCACTTAATGACATATATTTTGGTGTTTTAATGAATGTTATTATTGCAAAATACTTTGAAAATATTTTTATGGTCTTATTTTTCTATTTTTTATTTTTTTATTACTCTCCTATTTTTTTTATGATTATTATTTTAATATATTTTCGAGTTAATTACATATTACCCCTTATAGTTAGTTATATTTAGTATTTCAGTCCTTATACTTTCAAAAGTTACTTTGGGATCCCTATACTTACGAAAGTGAAACATTTAACCCTGTTGCTCCTCATGCCGTCAATTTTGTCGACGAAAATATCGCATGTGCTGTCACGTGTGAAAAATGACCCAAAAATAGGGTTAAAAAGGTAATTTCACAACCCTTGTGTGCCATTGCTAACTTTTCCCTACTCACGGACATCTCCCTACACCTAATATCTATCCTATATAGTTTCCCACCACTAACACGAGACAGTCGCACCCTTGTCGCCTCTCCCATAACCCAAACGACACCCTCCTTTGTGAGCACATCGTCGGCGGTCCTCCCATAGGAGCTTAACCATTTTGCTCGCATATACTCTCTCCACCTCCACAATAGCACGTGCATGCCCACGCCTTTGATGACTCTATTATGGCGACGTACATCAGCTTCATGATGTTCTCAAGCAAGTCTCGACTGTCGATGAACACCGCCAGAAGGATGTGGAGGAGCATCACGTAGTAGGTTGTTAGCCTTGCGATCTCGAATTTTATGGCAAGTTTGATTTCCACGATGTAGCAGGCGTCACCCTTGGCGATCACGTCGATGTACTTGTCGTAACCGTTAGGGAATCTGTCAGCTCTCATCGACCCGTCATCGAGTCACCCTTCGACTCGATTATTTTAATATATTTTCGGGCTAATTACATATTACCCCTTATAGTTAGCTATGTTTAGTATTTTAGTCCTTATACTTTCAAAAGTTACTTTGGGATCTCTATACATATGAAAGTGAAACATTTAACCCTGTTGCTCCTCATGTCGTCAATTTTGTCGACGGAAATATCGCATGTGTTGTCACGTGTGAAAAATGACCCAAAAATAGGGTCAAAAAGGTAATTTCACAACCCTTATATGCCATTGCCAACTTTTCCCTACTCACGGACATCTCCTTACACCTAATATCTATCCTATATAGCTTCCCACCACTAACACGAGACGGTTGCGCCCTTACTGCCTCTCCCGCAACCCAAACAACACCCTCCTTTGTGAGCACATCGTCGGTGGTCCTCCCATAGGAGCTTAACCATTTTGCTCGCACATACTCTCTTCGCCTCTATGGTAGCACGTGCATGCCCACGCCTTTGATGACTCTGCTGTGGTGACGTACATCAGCTTCACGATGTGCTCAAGCAAGTCTCGGTTGTCGATGAACACCGCCAGAAGGACGTGGAGGAGCATCACGTAGTTGGTTGTTAGCCTTGCGATCTCGAATTTTACGGCAAGTTTGATTTCCACGATGTAGTAGGCGTCGCCCTTGGCGATCACGTCGATGTACTTGTCATAACCGCTAGGGAATCTTTCAGCTCTCACCGACCTGCCATCGAGTCGGCCTTCGACTTGGCCAACATGGCCTCGAGTGAGCGTCAGTAATCTCCGCCACGGAGGCCCTTCTCCCTCCACGATCGCAACCTACTCCCATTTGATCATAGCTTTCGATCGTCCCTCGCTTCTGGATCTTGCACGACGTCATAGAACAAGTCAACGAGGTTGGGCAGCACGGCGGTCGAGTCGAGGACTCAACCGGCTCCCCTCCTGCTGAATCCCAAAGTTGTGCCCTGGTTGTCTCGTCCAGTGGCGCTATTGCCTCCTGTCCAATTGCCACCAGTCTTTGCCATGGCTGGACGTGATCGCGGTGTTGTTGCCAGGGCGGAGACGGGGCGGCGATTCGGTAGGAGGTGATAGCATCGCTAGATGAGATAGCCAGGACGCGGCTTTGAGATTCAACGGGAGGCGAGTCGACAAAGGAGTCCCTCAACTCGACCGTCGAGTTGGCTGACCTCGTTGACTCGTTCTATGACATCAAGTAGGATTTGAAAGCGAGAGATGACCGAAAGCCACGATCAGATGGGAGTAGGTTGCGGTTGTGGAGGGAGGAAGGGCTCTGGAGCGGAGACTGGTGGCGTTTGCTCAAGGCCGTGCTAGTCGAGTAGGAGAGCGACTTAATGGTGAGTTGGTGAGAGCTGATAAAGTCCATGGCGGCTACCACGAGTACATCGATGTGATCGCCAGGGGTGGCGCTTGCTACATTGTGGACATCAACCTTGTCGTAGAATTTGAGATTCCTAGGCCAATCATCGACTACGTGATGCTCCTCACCGTCCTTCCAGCGGTGTTCGTCGGCAGTCGAGACTTGCTTGAGCACGTCGTGAAGCTAATGTGTGCCGCCATAGTGGAGTCATCAGAGGCGCGAGCATGCATGTGCCATCGCAGAGGTGGAGGGAGTATATGCGAGCAAAATGGTTTAGCTCCTACGGGAGGAACGTTGGCGGCGTGCTCACAGTGGAGGGTGCTGTTTGGGTTGTGGGAGAGGCGGCAGGGGCGCAACGGTCTCGTGTTGGTCGTGGGAAGCTTTGTAGGGTAGATGTTGGATGCAGGGAGATACCAATGAGCAGGGAAAAGTTGGCAATAACATATAGGGGCTATGAAATTATTTTTTTAACCTTATTTTAGGGTCATTTTTCGCACATGACAACACGTGCGGTGTTTTCGTAACAGAATTAACGATGTGAGGAGAAATGGGGTTAAATGTTCCACTTTCGTAAGTACAAGGATTCCAATGTAGTTCTTGAAAGTGTAGAGACCAAAATACTAAACATAATTAGCTACAGAGGGTAATATTTAATTGGCCCTGTATTTTCTCAATTTATTTCTATATTGTTGGTCCAGTTTAGTTGAACCCTATTCTCCCGATTGGATCTTCATAGGATAATCTTGATACCATTCTGGTCTTACAAGCTGCAGTATATAAGTGATTGTCATTGTATTTTTAATGCTTAGCATCAGTATTTAGTGAATTTTAGGCAGCCTCACAGTTCAGGTAGTTGACATATGCCAGTCCATAGGTGGATTGGTATGGGCCCAGTTCATATCAACATACGACACTGTATGCTAGTATATGTACCGTGATACCAGTACATAGAGAGGAGGAGAAGAAGAAAAGGAAACAGCAAAGGATGAAGGGGAGAAGAGTACCGGTCATACCAACAGGCTGACAAGAGTGGGCGACGGGCGGCTAGTGCTAGAGAATTCGTGAGAGTAAGGCATATGGGGGACATAGGGCATTAGGATTTTTTTCCTTACTAAAAAGAGACAGAAGCAGTTCTTTTTCAATATTAGGATAAAAAAAAAAGTGGGCTTGCCTTCTAGTTCACAAGGCTTACTAGGTTTTAAGCCTTGTACTACACCTTACCCTGTAATAGGAGTTGATTCGTGTTCTGATCCAGTCTATGGCAGATATGTACCATCCGGTACATTTCGACATGGAATTAAATGTTGAATAGGTACTTACTGGTCTGGGCGTCAACCCCTATGCGGACCACCTTATTTTGGGTGGTCCAGTTTTAAAAAATAACATATTTTTGTTAACCCTTATATCACTCCATGTCAGCATGAAATGCGAACCCTATCTGCATGGCTCGACCACTGCTGCTTGTTGCTTCCTGTGCACTCGTTGGCTACTGCCCACCTCTTTGTTGACACCTCTCCTTTTCCTCCTCTTCCTTCTTCCTCCCCCTCTCCCTCCCCCAGCAGATGGGTACAGCAGTACATCTCAGTGTACCCACACAGTATGTCGGAATGAACAAAAACCTTGATTTAAGTCTTGTTTCTTTATATTAAAAACTTTACTTGGAACTGGCTTTTGGATAACTTGATTGACAGTTTGCTATCTGCTTGGGATATTGCATGAAAGCCTCCTGTTTCTTCAGTTGTTAACTTCAGCATGTCTATTGTATATATCAGTCCAAAGAACTCTTTGATAGTCAAATTTCTACTGTAGATATGGAACTTGTGGAGAGTTAAGTGCAGATTTTTAGGCTAATGCCAAAGAACAGAGAGCTAAATGTGTGACAGTGCTTTGGATAGCTGTTGCATTCCCCTGAAAAACGTCATGCATTTATCCAACATTCTTAGGCCTTATCCTCCCATAATCAAAATTGATTCCTGTATCTTAGTATTTGAGTTTGCCTGCCTTGATAAATGAATAATGTGAGTCAATTTCTTTTAGGAGCTCTCCTATAATTCTTGATAGTCAGTGTTACCATTTTTTACTTTTAATTAGAACTGCCAAAATTTATACACCAGGA
Source organism: Musa balbisiana (assembly GCA_004837865.1). NCBI lineage: Eukaryota > Viridiplantae > Streptophyta > Magnoliopsida > Zingiberales > Musaceae > Musa > Musa balbisiana. The sequence continues at coordinate 35,590,317 of CM017194.1, forward strand.
ATTCTCTATCTTTGTACTGCCATAACTTTGTTCTTTAACCATATCTCTTTGGTTTTTTCTTATCTGTCACTATATGGCTACCTAAAATCACAATTTCTTGTTAGAAAACACTTTCTGTATTGGATTGTATACATATTCATTTTGTTATGACCTGTACCTCAGATTCAGTTAATATAGTATTGCATTGGATTGCATGATTATATTTATAGGTGCTGGAGTCAAGCTTTCAGCTGCACCAGGAGGTGCAGTTCCTGCAAACACAAAGCAGGGTAAAGTTGTCAAGCCTCCTGCACAAAAGAAAGATGGGCCTCAAGTTGCAAATCCATCTGTATCTTCTGAAAAGAAGGTCGTTGATCGACCTCCTGAAAAGGATCGGAAGAAAGACGTTCCTCCTCCACGTATGCAATTTGATGATATCCATAGGGTTGAAAAAGCAAAACGACGTGCAGTGGTTTATCAATTTGAAGCTAAAAACAGAGTTGAATTGTTCCGGCATTTACCTCAATATATACATGGAACTCAGCTTCCAGATCTTGAAACAAAGTTCTTTCAACTTGATCCAATGCATCCTTCTGTTTACAAGGTGCCTATCGATGATGCTATTTTTTCCCCCTTAACTTGGACTGCGAGCATTATATCCCTTATCGTTGGTTTTGATGCTTTGGCACATATATGAAATATGTTCCACTGGTTTAGAAGACTAACAGATATTCTCCTGGTCTGATGGTCTGATATACCTATAGTCAGGTAACAAAGCCTATTTTGGTTGGAGACATCAGGAAATATTTTGGGCAAAGGTTTCTGAAACAGGCCTGTGTTAAGTCGACCAATGATGTGCAAATTAGATCTTATGTAGGTGGATCTCGAGTTTGATCATGAGTAACCAAGTAACAGAGTGACCAAGTAATGGACTTATTGCATCTACTGCAAGTTCTGTACTATGTTCTCTGCAGATATGTTCAGATATGCATAAATTCAAAGAAGAATTATTTGCGTCCAACACAACAATGTGAATCTTTTAATTAATTATGCCGAGTTTATGTAATTGTCTCCTGTTTAAGTCAAAATGATCAAAGATTTTGATTTCTATTATCTGCTACGAACATATTATGTGTTAAAATATCATTTTGTCTAATGTGACTACTTGATCTTGTCATCAGGTTGGACTTCAGTACTTGTCTGGTAATATATCAGGTGGCAATGCTCGTTGTATTGCAATGCTTCTTGCATTCCGAGAGGCAATCCGAGATTACTCTACACCCCCTGAAAAGGCACTTGTTCGAGATTTGACTGCAAAAATAAGTAGTTATGTTTCATTTCTAATCGAGTGTAGACCTCTTTCAATTAGCATGGGAAATGCTATCAGGTTTTTAAAAAATAGAATTGCTAAATTACCAGATACAATGCCGGAATCAGAAGCGAAATCTAGTCTTCAATCTGACATTGATCGTTTCATAAATGAGAAAATAGTGATTGCTGACAAGGTTATAATTAGGCATGCTGTTACCAAGATCAGAGATGGGGATGTTCTCCTAACATATGGATTATCTTGTGTTGTTGAGATGCTATTAGTATACGCACACGAGGTTGGGAAACAATTCCGTGTTGTTATAGTTGATTCTCGCCCAAAGCTTGATGGGCAGGTATTGCTCCATAGATTGGTGGCCAAGGGCATTAACTGCACATACACACATGTAAATGCAGTTTCATACATCATGCATGAAGTCACACTGGTTTTTCTAGGAGCTGCCTCAGTGCTGTCCAATGGAACTGTTTACTCAAGAGTTGGTACAGCTTGTGTAGCTATGGTTGCAAATGCTTTCCGGGTTCCCGTTCTAATATGCTGTGAGGCTTATAAGTTTCATGAAAGGGTACAACTTGATTCTATATGTTCAAATGAGCTAGGTATACATGTAGTGCTGTGTATTTAATTTTTTTACCTTCTTTTTTTTTTGCTAGGCAACCTTCTGCCACATATCTTATAAAATTGTGTTTGTGCTACTTTTCAGGTGATCCAGATGTCATTTCAAAAGTTCCTGGACGGAAAGATTTAAACCATCTGGATAATCGGGTTGGCATTGAGAATCTGCAGCTTTTAAATCTTACGTAAGAGTGCTCTTTGTGAGAAACAATTGATCATCTGTTATTTCCAGATTGATAAATTTTGATTTTCTGCATTTACAGTTATGATGCAACACCTTCTGATTTTGTGTCAATGATTATCACAGATTATGGGATGGTGAGTTGTGAAATTGACTGCTACGGTTTTGGTGTTAGTTTCTTTAAATTAGTGCGAGCAATGTAAGAACTTTATGTTTGTTTCGTTCACATGATTTCATTTTCCCCATTTAGTTGCTGCTATCACAAGTTGCAGGTTACATATCACATACATGCCTAAAGCAAAAAAGTTTTGTATATTTGCTATATGAAATTACCACTAGATTTGATTGGATAATGCTTTAGTTTGTTTTGTTTTCCTATGTTTAACACTTCCAATAAATCTAGAGGATTTGAAATGGGTCTAAGACTCTTTTCTTTCTAGACTTCCTTTTAATACCATTATAACTTCTTTTGGCTCTTTCTGAACTTTCTAAAAGTGGTTGGGAACATTTCCCTCGGTACATGCTTTCCGGGCATAAGTTCACCGATGACACTGTGTTGTCTTGCACAGCATAAGCTGACCGTTTACCATGGTCATGCCATCCACCTTTTGATTGTAAGACATCTACTCTTCCATCTACCTTTGATCAATCAATGCCTAACAAAATTCTTGGGCTGTATTGACCTCTTTCTTTTATTGGGAGAGTAAATTGTGCTTCAGTGTCACAAACTTTTAGTGGTGATTGTCATCAAAAAGTACATCATGGAGGAATGTAATGAATCATTATGTTTTCTTTTGCTTATGTAGATTTAACTTGCCATTTAATTCATCTGGCATGATGCATTTAGTTTAAGTATGTGACTTTCAGTCGAGTATGGGGCTGATACCAGTTTAGGTAAACAAATGATCTTTATGAAACTGGTCATTTGAGTAATGGAACCATGATTTATGTTCCGTGGTTGCATGACTTTTAATACATTTTGTTTTAACCAAACCAAGACCTCAGTAACTTTTGAATTTTATCAGCTGTGGCAAGAACTTTCATAGTGAAGTACTTTAATGGCCTTGTGGCACAGAGTTTTCAGCATACACTATTCAGATGTAATAAACTTTCCTCAGGGCTCCTCAGAAGATCTGCAACCCTGAAATGTTTCCAAGGATTTTCTTCTCATGTTTTCAGACAGTTTAATATGTATTGAGGCACAGCCAAGCTGCAATTTTTATATTCTTTTATTCATATTTTTAATATTTTTTATATATACTATTAGTAGATTTACTTTTCGTTCCATCTAACTAACTTTTTCTCTTTTGCAAGTTAAAAGATGCATTTTTGTTCTTTTTTATTATTGGTTGGAGAACTCAATAATCATTTTGAACTTTCTAAGCATCCTTTGATTCCTTTCTGTGCATTGTTCTGATTCCATTAATGTTCTCTCTGTTATAAGATTGAACTTTTAGATCCTGAATCCTTGCATTTTCTACTACACTAACAGTTTTGATGACTTTCAAGATGCCTGCATTTTCTAAATTGTTGTATTATTATATGATTTTATGCCAGTGTCTTTGAGATAATAATTGGGTTTTACATGATTGTATTTCTATGATTTCTGCAACCATGAAGGATATTTCTTTATATGTTTGCCTCATTTTATGTGTGGAAGATATGCTGGGTTCAATTTTGCTTTCATTGGAACAAGCTGGGTGGTGATGATCTACTTTTTATCTTTGCTTCCAATTGTAATTTGAAAACATTTTATTTTTTGGCCATCTGTTACTAGTGGTTGTTTATTGCAGCTCCCACCTTCCAGTGTGCCAGTCATCGTGCGAGAATACCGCAGGGAGAACTTATGGATTTAGAGGCCTCCTCATTCCAATTGCCAATGCAGGTTGGAAACTGCTTAGTTTGGAGTATGCTGTTTTTTTGGTGTTCGTTTCTTCTCAACAGTTTATACTTGTGGGAAAATATTAGTCAAAGTCGGCTTGACTGGGCTGATATTTTGAGTTTCCAAGGTTTTGCTCATTCAGTTACGTGACTTGTTTTTCCTTTTCATTTTATTTGCTGGTCATTGATATCATGCTAATATGAATCTGTGAAGAGGACAATCTCTCTCCTCTCCAAATACAGTAGAGGTTTTTTCGCTTTTATTTTGTGGGATTTTTGTGTCTTTGGAAATGTTGGAGCTGAGAGGGATACATATACACAAGGTATATTACTGAAAATTATACTGGTTTTGACTGGAATTATTTGAAGTAATACTGGTCATGAAACAAGTTAGAAAGACTCATTTCTATGATATTTGTTGTTCACTATTGACCATGGCTATTTCTGTGCAGTGTTGTTTGATTTTAGTGGTAATAATTGTACATTGGAAATAATATTGTATATGGCTTACATGGTTCGGTCCATATGGCTAGGCTCTTTCAAGAAAAGGGTAATTGGTTGCTTTGGTTATTACATAGTTCACTGACATTTGCCATGCTGATGCTCAAAATTTATGCTGACCACACCATTTGCTGGCTTATCCTATGGGATACCCTGATTAGAGCTGGTCCAGTCCAACTAATATGATTGTGGAGGAATTGTTGGTAATAGTCTCCCTTTCACATTGTTAGTATTAGGGAACAATAACCTGCTAGCATCGCAAGCAATCGGAAGCTGCGATAAGAAGGATAAGGTATTGATGGTGGACAAAGCATGATTATAGGTTCTCCTTCTTGCCCTTTTTCCTTTTTGACCATGTTTCTCTTTCCTTATGTTTTCCATTTATTATCTTCTCTTGCACTCTTCACTTTATACTTGCTGCTTTTATTCTCTTTTCCCATGCATGTGTGAAACATTGCTCTGGATGACCAATAATTCTTATTTCTATAATGAACTTACTGTTATATTGCTAAGGAATCTTCTTACTAGCATGAATTAGCTAAGTTATGCAATTGCAACAACAAAATGTAACAGCTCAACTATGTGAGGTTGGCTACATAAATTTTGTCCCATCATTGAGCATTGTTGAGGGCAATATCATCAGTAAGAATAAGAACCAACAAATCACATTATGAATCCTAAATGACTTAGTTCACTTAAACAGTGCATCTATAATTCTCTCTTAAATATGTGATCATACCATCTTAAATATTTTAAGTTTTATCATAATCAAAAGCTATTCCTACTCATTCACATATGCAAATATATCTTATTCTATCTTTTCCAGAAAGTTCATACATTTATCTCTATGCTTGTTAGGAAATTTTCTGTCACATGGACAATTTCCCTATTTTGTACTTGTAAATTAAATGATTTTCAAACTCTGAGGATAACCACGATCAAAGTTGGAGCATTGTATCCTGCCTTTTGACAACGAGCCCGTTTATTGCTCTTATAGGTTATTTCTTTTATGTTGTACCTAGAGGCAGTGAGACTAACTACCTCTTGGACAGATGTATGAAGTGAAATTATGAATTAGACTGCACCCTTGTTCAGTTGAGATCATTTCTTGAGTGGATTGTGACTGCATTGAGTATATAGGAAACCAATATATACTCAGAAAGTAGGGGCCAACTTTTGGAAGCAGAAAGTATATAGGTTATGGTATGTTGATGTAAATAGTTATCCGGATAGGAAACCAATTTAAGAAATGATACATGCTAGAAGATGACAGCTAAAAAATGTTTGAAACAAGAAATGAGAAATTAATACAAGTAGATAAACATCTGCTATGCATTTTTAAATGTGATAAATATGTTGGATGACGTTATTCTCATGTGATGATTCATCTCTCCCCTGTAAATCAATAATCACAGAATTATATATGTGAAAGAGGAAGGGACACTTTTGCAACATGTTAGCTATTGGATTTCTGGATACTATTGGAATTTGGATTGAACAAGTGTCAAGTTTCCTACCAGTTTCGGAAAAGGAATTGAATGGTTACTCGATTGGGTTCCTGGAGAAATGGCAAGTCATGGGAGAAACAGGCTCTTTGTGACTTGGCTTATCTGGAGGCTAGTGTATATTCTAAATGTCTGGACAACAAGGACTAAAATCTGAAAGGGTCATAGTGGCTATGGTTAACAAAGTATTACAGTTCTGTGAACTTCTCTCATCAAAATACCTACTCTCAGGCAGGAAAGTTCTCTATTAGGTTAGTAGTTATGGTTCACAGCTAACTCTGTGTAGATTGGCACTAGTCTTTCTGGATTCATTGTCACAGAAGTCAATAATGCTATTGCTTATTCATTTTGGAAAGGTACTGGTATTTAGAACACAGTTCTTATTGATCCACTTGATTTTTGGATCTGCTTACATCAATTATCTATTGCCTCATTAATATAGTTGACATTTCATTACCTCTTGGTACTGTAACTTAAAGTTTGTCTTTTTATCATCCACATGGTTTGCCCAATTAGTGTTACTGTTGTGGAGGCACCTCCATAGTTGAAATGCTTGTTTCTTGTCGGATCCTTTTTTGTGTTTTTTGGAAATCAAAGATGCAGTCTATGGAATATTTAATGATTAGACCATTTTCCTTATCAGCTATTGCCCCTGTTCATCCTCTTGTTTTTCATATTTCCTCGGTGTGGATTTTGTTGCCAATAATTTTTTTCTTATTTGTTGGCCAATAAGAGTGTTTACTGCCTGCCACCCCCTGGTATATTGGTCACCATGTTTGTTAACTTTTTTTTTTTTTTTGTTGGTGTGCTTAGCATATACAACAGCAACAAAGTCGTGAGTCCCAACTATTTGGGATTGACTATATGGATCTTTTGTCATTATTGAGATCTGTAAAAAGTTATATGCTTAGTTAAGTTCAAAAATACTTATGCTGGTAGTTATGATTCCCAACTAGTTAAGGACACTGATATGTTTTGCATATGCTGGTAGTTATTTCTGTGGATAAGCTGCCACAAACAATTAAAATAGACTGCCTTTAGAAAATTTTTGCTGGAATATAGACAGAGAACAAGCTCATCTGTAAACAGTAGTTCCATTGTTTGCCTTCCAGATGCAGTTGCCTATATCCATGATGGGGATCTTGGGGAAGCAAGTAGAAGATAGTGTATTGAACATTTTGTGCCCCCTCAAATTTTTACCAAATTGCATCTCAAATATCTCTGTTAACTTGTGGCTGTGTAATAAAAGATGCAATCTTATTTGTTCACATAAAGCCTGTGATTTCACAGTTGGTAAATTGTCATTTGAATTTCATTTGGTGATATAAATATGCAGAATGCTTTAGACTTTTATTTTGTCAGTATAATTTTCGGTACTTAAAGAAACAGTCTGAAGAGCTTCACATTTCCATAATCCAATTGATATTTTCCCTTCTCTTAAAAGAACTTGTGATGCACAGCATACTTACAGATATTGTTTAGAGGTGCAATGTCTATCTGGGCCTTGTCTGATAGTTCCAGTTCATCTTTACAGACCGAACAGAGACTCCGCAAAGATCTGCAAAAGCATTATTGTTCAAGCAGGACCACATGTTGCAGAAAATTAGCGACAGTGTTTGTTGTGTTTGCAATTAGTTGTCCTCTTAATTTTCCTGCTATATAATGGTCATAGTCAATCTAATTTACAGATCCATCTTAATTTTCGTAGCTGAATCCGACTGCAGCATATTGATCAATTATTGGGGTTTCAGCAGTTGATCGTACTCTTGAAGTTCCAACATGTTCCAATATGTTCGATGTTACAAAATTCTGGTGTAGTGTAGTTTCAGTATGTTGAATGTTTTATTACCTCTTGGAATCATTATGGTGGTACGACGTAAAGAATCGAGTTGTGATGGCTCTGTCCCCCATCCAGGCAATATTTACTCACAGGTGACTGTTGTCCCACCGAAGACAGGACACTTCGTTGGTGGGCAACTTTTGTCCGAACACGAAGGGTGGGTCCATAGCCATCAAATGTTGCCGTCTCTCAAGTTCTCTTTCTACTTGTGGGGTTCACTGTAACCTATACTGTTTCAGGTCTGACTTGGTATAGCTGAGCCCCACTCCCCCAATAGCTTTTAACCCAATCACTAGGTACTCAATTCTATCTCTCTCTCTCTCTCTCTCTCTCTCTCTCTCACCTCATATGGTATACTCACTGTTGTTTAAGGAACATGGTGATATTGAAGAAGAACGGAAAGTTCTATTGAGTGCTGCTACAAACCTTCAAGGGCTTCAGGTACTTGAAAAGCTACTTGTATGCAAGAATCCAACGGTAGAGTTTGCTGGCCACAACTGAAGGTTTCTACTTGCCACCTCAGGAGAAGGTACGTTCCTTACTCCTTTCTCATTCGTTGCTCACTTGGTTTCGTTTCCTTAAATGCTTGGGAATAAAGCGGGTGTTCTTATCCTGATGACCTATTTCAGCCTCTTTGAGATGCACACCATGTGTTTGTTGGAAAGTTCAGCAACTGTTGCCCCTCAGAAAAGGCTTTTTGTCCGTGTAGATGTCATCATCTTTTGACACGATTGTCCAACCCATAAGTGACCCCTTTGGCATTTCAGGAAGCGGCTTGCTGTTCTGTCGCTCGCTTGCCTTAAAAACTGATAAAGAGAGAGTGCCCGACTACCATTCCCAACAAGACTTGAAGAAGAAGAAGAAGATGGAAACTCCTCCGTCAGAGCCGCTGCCGCCGCAGCAACCTGGTGTCGATCTCTCCCTCACCTTGGCTCAGTCTTCGCCCAGCGGCGCTGGCAGTGGCAGTGGCCGTGACCGTGACCGTGACCGTGACGCAAGGGACGTCAGGCTCTTCCCTTGCCTCTTCTGCAACAAGAAGTTCCTCAAGTCCCAGGCTCTTGGCGGCCACCAGAACGCCCACAAGAAGGAGCGAAGCGTGGGGTGGAGTTCCCACCTCTATCTCCCACCCCCCGCCACCGTCGCCGTCCCTCCTCACCACCTTAACCCCTATTCCTTCCCCATCGCCTCCCACTCGTGCAAGCCTGCTGCCCGCACCAGCAGCCACGGCCTGTCCGACGGCTACGGTGCCCCCCGCTTGGTGGCCGATCGCAGTAGCTTTGTGTTCCCACCGCCGCCGATGAGCTGCTCCGCCTGGTGCAACGAGACCATCGACATCCTGAATTGGCAGCGGGCTTCCCACCCCCAGCGACCATCATCACCACACCTCCCTTCTCCTCCTCCTCCTCCTCCCCCTCCCGCTTCATCCCATGGTGATGACAAGGCCACGCTCGATCTCTCCCTAAAGCTCTAATCCTTAATGACAGTGTTTGCTGCAGTACGAAGTCAGTAGCCGATTACTACTTGTTTTCTGCTCCGTGTCGTCTTCCGTAAGTGGCTCTGCTGCAGCCATGGAAAGAAGACTGTGCATGATACGTCCATAAGCTTCTTCTGTGCATGGTGGGTGGTGGGACGTCGACACAACGTGGAGGTCACATCATGTTCCCTTCCACTCAAGTTATTCATCACCTTTGTTTGAAAAGTTAAGCCCATCAATCAACCTGCGTTTGGGCCATCCTGTGTCTTTTCAAGAGCTTGATGGAGCTGACGACATGATTGGGATCCCCTCTCTTTCTCTCTCTCCCTCGACAGACGTACGACCTGCCATGGCCGTGTGGTGTAGGATGAGCACCTTACCGAGTGTTTTGATGTAACACCGAGTGGTCGATTTGAGGTCTCGAACAGTGTGATGCATCATGCCTAACACGTTGATTGCCATTCCAAAGTTGAGGAATCTTCTGCTGTTGCTAAACCCTGTGCTTGTCATTTGATCGCGTTGTGTTGCGTCGTCGGAGTAGCCCAAGTTTAGATATCTAATCTACATTTAGCAAGTCCCTAGATTTACCTCGGTAGCATGTATTTAATGATGTTGAAACCTATATTTATATTGGTCAAATATATGAAATCATTTACTCCATTTTAGATATTCCAAATTTTAGTGCTTTTCATATTCAGTGAAAACATATGCAGTTCCCCCAACTTGAAGATCATACATGTGTTCCTTCTCTCTTGGTTCCCATGCAATCTCGCCGTTGACTCATGCAGTCCACACATGTCCATCTTGGTCGACACAGCGACCTGTGGACCGCGAGTTACTGTGTTGGCTGCGGAATTGGAAGTGGCATCATCGACAACTCCTAACAGGATAGAAGCACAACCCGATGTTGTTGTTGGTGTAAAGGTTGGCTCTTTCCGCACCACCGAAGGCCGTGGAATTGCAAGTGGCTCCAACCTATACCCCCCTCCCCCGCCCCCGAGAGTGAGAGAGAGAGAGAGAGAAAGACAGAGAGAGAGAGAGAGAGGGGTTGTGCTAGCTACAGGAGATGGAGGAACATGAGTGCGTTTCGGATATGCTGTGCAGGTGAAGGTGGAGGACATGTTACAGAATAGTAGACAGTCTCGAGTGGGGGAGGAGAGGAGCGTAGAAGAAAAGAAAGCTGCAGTCGTGGTGGGCTTTGGATTTGGATAATATCCAAAGCACTGGCGATAGATTCTCATGTCGTACGTACCCCATCTTCGTTACCGCGCAACTCCACAATCTCTCACCATCCCACCCACCTCCTTTTCCGGACTCACCAAATTAAACTTATTTAATTGTTTACTTTTAATGATGCAGAGTACACCCTCTCAGTTCCTAATTGCTAGTCGAGTTAAGAATATTAATCTCTTGTCACCTCTGTTTAAATTCGACTCATCACCTGCCAATGATATCACTCGGGAGAAGACGCAGATGGTCGTGTTGTTCTCACAACTTCCTTTGCAGTGGCACAGCCACAGGAAAAAGATGAATGGTTTGAGAGATAGAAACAGAGGTTAGAACACTTGTTTTATATGATATGCCTATACAGTTTTATAAATCGTATTATTTGTGGTCTGAATCATGAAAATAAGTTCTCTACGTATAGCCAATAAAGATCACAATCTAATTTAACAATGCTAATATTATAAATATTTATTATAATGTGTTTATGTGTAAACCACTATTTGAATCTCCAAAATATTTTTACTGATAAATACAAGTTATAATGAATGGGAAACGATGATAAATAGAGTCTGTCTTTGGCCAAATTCAGATCAAATCGATTTCAATTTTGATTTTGATTTTGATTTTGTTTGAACACTCTCTCGTGCATCAGATGTGGGTGGGATGAAGTGAATTGGACACCTATGCATCGACAGACAATTGGGCATCTATTTCGTGAGAATAAAACGAGGAACTTTCTTCTATATCTCTGCACAAACAAGACATAGAAGATGATGCTATCAATGGGTCACCGAACTTGGAAGAAGTGCAAACGGTCACATAAGAGTACAATGTCTTATCAACCAAAACCTCACCTGTATCTGAAGAACACATCGAGAACTGCTGTGATGAACCTCTTCCAAAGTACCTCACCCTCCCTGTCTCAGCTTCTGCTCCTGATGCAATTGTCGGCAAGCTTTTCCCACATCTTTATCCACAAATCATTGTCCTCTTACCAAACATTAGCATCCACGTTGTGCTTTCTCTAATGAATTACTGGTCTTTAATCATTGGACACCCTTGCTTTCTGCATCGACTCTTCTTCGAACACATACTTCTTTTCTATCAGCAGTGACACAGACTCTTCAGCTTTGGTCCTTGTGCATGATATTGTGTCGATTGTCATGTCTCATCATGTTGATAGTTCCTTTTTTCTTTCGTGACAGATGCAGATGAGAGGAATCTTTGGTACATTACGGCGTTCGTGTAGTTAATCCTGGTTTTGCCAGTGTTAATGGTGGATTCTGAGTGGTAGGACCTTAAAATCTTGTCCTATGATTAGATTAGCTTTATGATACTATTAAGTTTGATTAACCATGAAATAGACTGCCTCGTTTAGCATATATAATTAGTTCATCTGACAGTTCTTGGATCCAATCAAGTGATGAGATCAATGAGAGCAGACTTGAAACAGTAAAAAATCTACATAGAGAGAGAGAGAGAGAGAGAGAGAGAGAGAGGGAAAGGAAGTTTGAAGTTTGGGTATAGGAGTCTGTAGATTTAGGACTTGGATGATCATAATAATTCCAAGATTTTGTAGGAACATGAGACAAATATTTCTAAGTTGTCTTTGGAAGTCCAACAATTCTAGAAGACCACCCTCCTCTAATGGAGCTCAAGGCACTGAAACTCCCATAGAAGTCCAACAAGGAACACCATTGTTGTCAGTGTTTTAGCTTACTTCAGATATACATTTGGAGCCATTGCCTCATCAAACAAAGGTCTCACCATTGATGCTCTTCTCTTTGAGCTCTTGACCCAATCCTCAATGCCAGCCACCATCTTACAAGGCAGCTTAAGCATTATTAATAGAGCATGTATCCAGACAAAAAAGCAACAGCAAAGGAGAAACACAGCAAGAGAGACAACCATACTGGAAGAAGTGGTTCTCAGAAATTATGTGATGATGTTTAGGCTTAAACACATATATGTTTTAGGGTAAATTAGTGCAAATAAAATCCATGTTTGATGATGACATGGGTCCATATCAACTTTTCTTTTTCTTTTTCTTGTTCTTAATAATAATAATAATTCCTTACTACATCTAAGCAGCATTCTGAAATCTGAATCAATGAAAAGATTAGGAAACTCCCAAGCAAACATCAATACAACTACTTTCCCTTCCCCTTTTCTTCTTCATCATTGGAATGACAAGTACAGTTATAAGATTTCAATCCTATGAGACATCCAATTCACATCCACAATAGTTTTTAATCGAACATAGTTATGAATTTCTATAGACGCAAATACTATAGTCATCTGAATTAAGTATAGTCGTAAAATTCGAAGAACATAAGTGACACAGCTCTCACCAGAACTAATTAATGTAGGTGGTAAGGAAACGATCTTAATATGATATATCATTTCAAAGGTTTGGATTGAAATAGTGTGATTTTGATATAGCTTATGTATCCTCTCTAATAATTATATATACATGTTTTTCCATATACACTCCTTCAAATATATAACTTCTCCATATTGTCACTTGCAATGGTATTCTTCCAATAATCTCAACTTAACCACTACTAATTGTGTGGACGCTTGATTTTTTTTTAAAAAAATATATTAATATTTTAAATATCTAAAAATATTTCTTATCATTTTATTTGATTATTTGACTCCCCAATTCATAAACTTAAATTTTGAGTAACAAATATGAAAAAAAATACTATTTTAAAACATATACAATATTTTCTAAAGTTCATTAATATCAATTGAAAATTTAACATTATTATGTTGATGATCAATTGAAAATTATCTATAATAATAGCTTTAAGATATATATATATATAATGACGAAAATTCTTAGTTTTTAAACATTCTTGTAAAACGTCTAATTGCTAAGAATTTTCATAATACACTCATTTCCACTCTTGGTTGCCTAAGCCCTCTTGCCCTACCCCCACCCTTGATTGCCCTCGTGCATAGGGTATTGGCCACCTTTATGCATGGGCCTTTGGTTGCTTTATACTTAGAGCCTCACCCTTTGCCCGTCACCCTCATCCACTCTTGGTCATATTTTCTTTCGTCGAATTAACCCCATTGTTCCCACATTTTATCGACCATTGTTTTCGTCTTGCACTATCGTCCTCACCTCTCTTCCCCTCTCTCTCTTTATCATTATCCTCACTCGTAACCCCCTAGACCAAGGTCGATAACAAAAAAGATGAAAATAACAAATGAAGATGACGATACAAAATAAGGCTATGAGTGAAGATCAAGACGACGAGTAGAATCCTCGCCCTGATCTATAACCCTCTCTACTAATGTGACAAAGAGGGCAATAGGGATGACGATATGAGGATAATGATTGATGGGGATAGGATCACTGGTGCGAAGCTTATCATAGAGAATAATGGAGTGAAGTTCGGAGTAAAATCATCTTTTTAAAAAGAAAATATATTTTGTACCAAGTTTTAGAAAATTAAATACTTTTGCAAAAATTAAGAATTTTTTTCAAAAATTTATTTACCTATATATAATATATATATATAATATATATATATAATATATATATATATATAATGACGAAAATTCTTAGTTTTTAAACATTCTTGTAAAACGTCTAATTGCTAAGAATTTTCATAATACACTCATTTCCACTCTTGGTCATATTTTCTTTCGTCGAATTAACCCCATTGTTCCCACATTTTATCGACCATTGTTTTCGTCTTGCACTATCGTCCTCACCTCTCTTCCCCTCTCTCTCTTTATCATTATCCTCACTCGTAACCCCCTAGACCAAGGTCGATAACAAAAAAGATGAAAATAACAAATGAAGATGACGATACAAAATAAGGCTATGAGTGAAGATCAAGACGACGAGTAGAATCCTCGCCCTGATCTATAACCCTCTCTACTAATGTGACAAAGAGGGCAATAGGGATGACGATATGAGGATAATGATTGATGGGGATAGGATCACTGGTGCGAAGCTTATCATAGAGAATAATGGAGTGAAGTTCGGAGTAAAATCATCTTTTTAAAAAGAAAATATATTTTGTACCAAGTTTTAGAAAATTAAATACTTTTGCAAAAATTAAGAATTTTTTTCAAAAATTTATTTACCTATATATATATATATATATTAAAAGACATATAGAAGACTTTGACTGAAGCACTGAGTTAGGGGGTAAACGAGAAGACTTCGACCGAAACGGTGAGACCAATCACGTTGCGCGGTAATCGAGGGAGGCTTTGACTGGTCGTGCTACATTCGGTTGACCTTTGCTTGCAGCTGCATGCGGCGGTGGCGCAGCTATAGTGTTCGTCCCCCACTCTCAAGCACGTGTTACTTGTGTTTATTTTGCCAAGAAGTCAATTTCCAAATTAATTTGAGCTCTTGTCTCTAATTTTCTTTTCCAAAAGAACATAACTTCAGAGGATGAAGTTATTTAAGGGAATGCTTGGTTAGCCAATTTTGTGTTTGTCAAACAATTTTGGGTTCTTTGGGGAAGTTGTTGGCTTATGTATTAGAATCACTATATAATATTATTTATTATTAGGATGAGTGACCAACCAATTAGAGATGAGATGGATGATAAAAATGAAACAAAAGAAAATATTTATGTGCGAGATGAAATTGTAATTGGGCAATAGATAAGTATTAAAATATTAATTAATTCTAAAAAAATACATAGAATAATTTATCTATTAACTTTGTTAAGCTCTGATCGATGTTATAATCTCATTCCTAATATGATGTATGTAAGACATAGTACTTTTGATATTATTTGTTAAGATTAGTTCTAACGAGATAACTGATCTATTCACTTCGTTGACTTATTAATCCATCTACAAAGCTATTTCGATTGTATGAATCTCTCTTATTATATCTAAGTTAAACTATTTAATATTACCTTTTTTTGTCGATAATAAAATTAATTTTGTTTCCACAATCTTTTTCTATTATCTCTCAATATTTTCTTAAACGGGAAGAAAAAATAATAAGATATTCTCGATGATACCTCTCTACAATGTGCTGACCCCTATTTCAACACACATTGTTCAATCGAAGCCCATATTACCAAAACTTGACGACATCACCCGTCGGTCGCCGACACCGACGTAAAACCCACTCCGATCGAATCCTAAGATGCATGAATGGATGCTAAGCTTAGTCGGATGTCATGTTTCATATGGATGAAATGATAGCCAGCGAGTTACATTGAATCACGCCTCCGCTCAACACGTGTTCAATCGATTGCTCCTCCGCTACTCTTAAGAATCCTAAAAGAGAAGAGAAAATATGATCACATATCTATAATACTATATATATATATATATATATATATATATATATATATATATATATATATATATATATATATATATACATCATAATTAAAAATAGAGGGATAAATATGAAAAGCAATTTGCATGGAATTTTGAATGCTGATGACCGAGTCTAATGGGAAGCATGATTTTAGCGTGACCGACCCATTCAACCACCCGCAATTTTTGAACGTTCAGCTAATGGGCACCCACGTAGGATGGCCCACCCCTCTCCGCCAATAGCAACGCGTACCCTGACGACGAAGAAATAGTGCCCGCACGACGAGCAGATGTTTCACGTGGTGAGAAGCAGTCGGCCTTCCGCCAACCCACAGCCGACTCGTCTTCATACATCTCCTTGCCTCTCCTCTCCGTCGGAATATAAGGCCCCAGTCCAAGCTTCCTTCCTTGCTCCACCAGCTTCAAACACCATACACTTCCTGTGATCTTCCAATCTTCTTCTCGAGAAGAAATGGTGGGCAGTCGCTGCGATCCCGACCTTCGTCTAAGCCTCGGCATTAATGGAGGTGGCGATGGCGGCCACTGCAGCACCGAGTTCAGCCCTAGCAGGTGTTTGATTTTACTGTCTCCTTGCTGCTTGCATTTCTTGCTTTGTTATCGAGCATGGGTATTCATTCATCTCCGGATGCCACTATGTAGGGTGGAGGAAGCATCAGACAGCTCAAGATCAGAGTACCAGCAGCAGCAGCAGCTTACCATCTGTTACAATGGAAGAATCTGCGTGTGCGACGTAACTGAGATTGAGGTTTGTCTTCTTCCTTTTTGCTCTGTGCATATTTGACTGGTTCTTCCTCTGTCATCCCATTACAACCATCGTCTTCTGTTGATATATTCCTCTGCAAATTGTTCCTTATATATGTTTGGAAACTGCAGGCAGAAGCCATCATCGCCATGGCCAGGCAAGAGACGAATGATCAAACGAGGAAGAAGAGGCAAGAACAGCAGCCGAAGGAGTCATCCACAACTTCTTCATCATCACCACCTCTGCCTCCTCCTCGTTTTCTGCAGCATCTCCACATCGATCCGGAGCTCTCAAGGAAGCGATCGCTGCAGCGATTCCTTCAGAAGCGCAAGTCCAGAATGAACGCCGTCTCCCCTTACTGTCACCCACCGCAACTCTTCTTCTCTATCAAATCATAGTCCTTCCTTCTCGTCTCTAAGCCACTGTGGTGTTGCTGCATGCGTGCGTGCGTGCATGAATGCATGCATGCAGCAGTCTGTGGTGGACACTTGTTTGATGTAATTGCTTTAGAGTTTCCTTCCAAGAACAATCCCAATGTATACGGTGTACAATTCCAATGTATACGGACAATGTTAATTACCGATTAAAATTTAAGTTAATCAGCGTATTGGACAACTAAAATCTTGTGCCCTGAGATCCTCGTAAGTACATCTAACTAATCATCGCATCTTTAATTACTCAAATTGCACTCTTCCAATCAAGCGGGTTTGAACCACTTTGATCGGGTAATAATGTCTCCAACACTCGTTATTCCATGCTTACCTTTGCCACCCCTCAAAAACCTATAAATATTTTTATCATATTATAAGTATAATTGATGTGGATGAATATTTTATGCCTAATAGAATGTTGACACGTGGATGATACCTCATCCCTTTAATCGGCTCGACATCAATTCAGTCCGCGAAACATGATCTAAGTCGACGTGACAAGTGTCTCTTCTACTCAACAAAATCGAGCTTAGTGGCAAAATTAGCTTACCTTGGACTTGGTAGACTCTAGTGGCATGACTAATGTTAGTGAACCTATACGTTGTAGTCGAGGAGACAGTACGGTTTAGTCCGATCCCGGATGTGTAAGGTCGCTCATGTTGAAACTCGAGCAGCCAAAGTGTGTGTCGAGTCGGGTTGAGCTATGAGTCTTGTTGCCTACTTCTTCGTCACCAGCCCCTGCACACAGGTCGAGGTCAGGAGAAGGATTTTTCGACTCGATCCCTCCGAAACTTAAGTTAGCGTTCAGTGGAATAAGAGTGAGTTGAATGTGCGAAAGTCCTCTCCTTTCTAATTAAGAAGGGTTAGCTTTTATACTTTTGAGGATAAATTGATCGTACAGGGTCAATTAACTACGGTCGGATCCTCGAGTGGTTGGCTTAAGTTTCTGTATGAGCGTCGACCAACCTGTATGGATCAATACTATGTGGCGTCGGCCCGAGCTTTCAGGGACAACTATGATAATAGTCAAAGATCTCCCGCGATAACAACCTCAACAACAACCATGATCTCCCCAACTACATGATGAGATATCGTAAATCTATTGAGGAAAATTCTCCTCTATTGAGGAAAATTTTCCCTTCCAAACATGTATAAATATGGAGTATTATGTATTGTTTCAATCAATGCAATCTACTTCTTTCTATTTTATTTATATCATGGTATCAGAGCTCTCATCGTGAAGGCCACTTCTAAACATCTCGAAGTAGACCCGTCTTCTTGCCGGACTCTACCAAATCTTGGCTCCTCCTATTGCCTCGTGGATCGCGACTCCATCTTAGTCGGTCCCCCCTCCGTCGCTGCTCTCGTCGTGATCGTACCCGACGTTGCCATCAGATACGGTGTTTTTCCTAGATCTTTAAGGGAGAATCGATTTGCTAAATGCTTGAGGATCTACTATTTTTTGGGAGTGGAAGCAACATACACATCTTCTGGGCTCTTCTTATCACAACGAAAGTATATTCAATATCTATTATCTAAAACAAACATGCAAGATGCAAAGACAGTTACAACACCTCTGTCTACTTGCGAGTTGCTCAAACTATGTGATTGAAGCCCTACTACAGACCCAACTCAATACCATCAAGTTTTTGGCTCCTTATGGTACTTATCTCTCACCCGTCCAGATATCTCATTTGCGGTCAATAAATTATCTCAATTCATGCATCGATCATCTACTATACATTGGTCTGTAGTCAAACGAATATTGTGATATCTTCACGGGACTATCAATGGTGGTCTCTTTTTTCGCAAATACTCCCCCCTTCATCTCCATGCCTTTGTTGATGCTGATTGGATAGGAAATTTTGATGACAGAACATCCACATCGGGGTATATTCTCTTCCTTGGACCTAATCCAATAAGTTGGAGTTCCAAGAAGCAAAAGACAATTTCACGTTCTACAACTGAAGCTGAATACCGTGTCATTGTCACCGCTGCTGTAAAACTCAATTGGGTCATGAATCTCCTCAAGGAACTTGACATCAATATCAACTCTACTCCTATAATATATTGTGACAATGTCGGAACCACTTATCTATTCGGTATTCCACTCATGCATGAAATACATCGTTATCGACTTTCACTTTGTGCGAGAACAAGTTGTCAGATATCAACTACGTGTTTCTCACGTACATACAGCTGATCAACTAGCGGACTCCCTCACAAAGCCTCTCACTCGCAAATCACTTTCATCATATCGGTCCAAGATCGACGTCCGTGATAGAAGCACCGTCTTACGGGAGCATGATAACAGTCAAAGATCTTCCGCATAACAACCTCAATGGATTTGATTGAACATACAATTATGAAATTCTAATACGATAGAATCTCTATGATAGTTTGATCGTCTCTGGTAGGTTTCTAACAAAATCACAAGTTGACATTGGAGACATTTGTGACACTTTGTGATATTCTATTCCATCAATAATTAAGATACATATTGATGGCTTTATATATGTCATAATTTATTGACTCGCAGATTAAAAAAAAAAAAGAAGCTAATATGATCAGATTTTTGTATGGATCAGAAATAGTGTTATATTTCTGGAATTGATGTGAGGATAAGAAAGATAGCGGTTTGCAGCCCACAGAATGCATTGGACGTTCCCTGGTGAAGCGTCCGGTTCGCCCGCATGCATGGGGCGACGGGCGGCGGTCAACGCCACGTTAAGGGCTCAGTCGTCACCTTTGCTTCGTCACGTAGGTTTACGTACTCCTCACTCTTCTCGTGCACACGCGAAACACTCGCGGAGAGAGAGAGAGAGAGAGAGAGAGAGAGAGAGAGAGAGAGAGACAGAGACACACACACACACACAGAGATTAAACATGCCTTAATTTATCTGGAGCTATGGTATTGCCAGGTTCATCTTCCAGAGAGAGAGAGAGAGACACACACACACACACACACACAGATTAAACATGCCTTAATTTATCTGGAGCTATGGTATTGCCAGGTTCATCTTCCAATTCAATATGAATTCGAATATGTGCGTATTGTGGAACATTATTGTTCTTTTCATCATTTCTAGACATTTTCCAATCAATCATCACTTTTCAGTCAATATGTAAAAGAAAACATTGACTGCTGCAGTTTGCAGCATATGTATATATATGTCATGCAATGTATTAGCAAGTACGGAAACAAAGGTTCTTAACACACCAATTAGCAGTGCATTAGACAGTAACACTAAATAATTCATCTTCATCCCAAAAGCTTTTCCACATCACTCATAAATATACCAACAAATGAGATTTTTGGATCGAGATCAGAGATGGCAACATGTCAGGATTCTTAGGGTATCTAAATCAATCTAATATGCTTAAACTGAATTTAGATATTCTTTAGTTACATTTTCAGATATAATGTTTGAATTCATTATTTTATTTTATTTTATGTAGGTGGACCTTATTACCGATTTAGTTCTAATTATTAAGTACATCTTAAATATTGGTTTGGTGAAAATATACTATATCTGCTTATCAAAAGTTGAGAGTCCCAAAATCTCATTTGATATATTTTGAAAGCATCAATTAGCTTAACTAATAAATATATCGATAATTTATCGATATATTTTGAATTTCACATTCATCATTTATCCTTTGTAAAAAGAAAAAGAAAAAACAAAACATAGTGCTTAAGTTGAATTTTGGATATTTGATGTGGATGCTACCTCAGAATTTACAAAAATATTTTTTTTTTATATTTGCCTCATGATGTAATGATGTCGGAGAAAAAAAGTCTGAGTTGAGGCCTTGCAAAATTACATTAGGGTGTGCTCGACAAAGTTCTTTGATGGTTAAGTTAATTCTCATTTAGAGGATCGATGATGAATCCATGACTCATTATTGGATGAGAGTAGATGGTCATCTTTACTTATTATTCTATATTATTAAATAACTTTCATAAAAGATTTAGGTATTTTCCATATATTTGTCTATCCTTTATTCAACTAACACCTCACCATGATCGAAGGTCAAACTCTATTTAAGAAGTTTGGTCCATGAGCTCTCCGGTATCAAAATGGAATTTGAATTCCCAGTGTAGTAGCCGTGCGCTGTTGTCATTTGAACTATTGAAGTTACGTACGACACAACGATCAGTCAAAGTCTCACCAACTGGTGGGTTGACCTGCCACCAACGTTCAACGGTGGGCAGGCCGCCGACTGTTGACTTGGAATTATCTACGACTAATTCCCACAACCATCCTAAAGCACTCACGATGAAATCAACGGTTGATGTGACACCGAGGAAGTCAGCTCCCATCCAACAGTTCTTTACTATCGATCCAATCGGATCGGACAATTCATTTAAGAAACTAAAAAATCAGACTGATTGGATAACTAAAAAAAATTAGACTCAAAAGGGTTGCTTTTTGATAAATCATAGACTCCATGAAATTAAAAACGATATTAATATGTTTAAAAATTATTTTTAAATTTATAAAAATAAATAGTCAAGGATGTGTTTGATTATCTAATAATTCTAATCACTTCTAATGACTTTTTGTTTTTCATTTTTTGTTTCAAGGGGAGAAAAACCATTGACCATTAGCACAACACTTTGATCCGTCAACTTGTTGACAAAATTTTTGTGACCATTATTATTATTATTATTAAATAATTTTGTGTATACATTAGTTTCACGATAACTTGTGCTCACAAGTCAATTTTTGACGGAGACCGGATGAGATATAATTCAAACTTGGATCTTTGATTTGTTCAAATCTTACCCATTGAACAATTAGAATTAATTTGAATGTGTGTATATATATATATACATACTTTTTTGGAGGATACATAAAAATAAATATGGGAAATCACATACTACATAGGTAATTGTCTTTATTTTTATATAAAAAAAACCTTTTTGTTGAGTATATTACTACGAGATAAAAAGTGATATTATCAAAGAGAGTGTTGTGCTGTGTGTGTTGGGAACTAATGTAATGCAATAGATGGAAGGGAGAAGACAAGAGTGGAAGAAAGCAAAACGGAAAGGCGTATTGTCTCGTTCACGGCCGCCATCTCCGCCGCCATGGCGTGGCTGCTGACGACGGACTTTTACGTGCATGAGGACCACCTGTTACACGTTGTGGCGTCCATCACCTACTCTTCTCTTCCTCCATCTTCTTATCTTGTGTCGTGGAGAACACAAAGGCCTACTGCATCCTTTCTCTCTCTCTCTCGCTCGCTCACCGAGCTTCTTCCCAGCTCGCTTTACCAGTTCTCGAAAAAGAAGGAAAGAGTTGATGGAGATCAGCTGTGATCTCGACCTTCGACTCCGTCTCAGCAGCAGCGGGAGCGATGTCTATCCGACCGATTCCGGCACCGTCGGATCCAACGGGTATTCTAGTCTTGATGTGGTCAAGGAAACCTCATGGATTACTTACCTTTCTTGTGGTATGCTTTGTGCAGGTTGGCGGAGTTCCTGGGCAAGTCGAAGGAGTCCCAGCAGCAACAGATCACCGTATTCTACAATGGTCGAATCTGTGTCTGCAATCTCACGGATATCAAGGTCTGTAATGACCTCATCTCTTTTCTCCTCTGTAAGTTTCCGCTTCAACCATTACTCGGTTGTTGTGCATGAATGATGATCTAGTGTTTCGTGTTCATAGGCGAGAGCCATCATCTCCATGGCCAAGAGACAGATGGATGAACAACAAGCGAAGGGCTCATCATTCCTGCCTCGAGATCCGCCACCATCTCCTCATCCTCATCCTCCGGAGCAGCTCCTGATCAATCCTGGGCTCGCCATGAAGCGATCACTGCAGCTGTTCCTTCAGAAAAGGAAGTCCAGATTGCATTCCCTCTCTCCCTACGCCCCTTGTCCTCTGTGAAGTCAACCTAGCAAGAACAGTATTGATGATGTGATGTTTCTTATGGTGATAGAGCAGTAGCATGGATTGGGTTCTTTCTTTTCTGAGATTTCCCCTCATTTCTTCAGCAAGTCAAACTTCCGGATTGTAAAGTCAGCGTACAGATAAATAAATTGTGATATGATCTCCCACAATGCTATTAATCTGAGCTTAAATATCTTAGATCACAGGTTTTTAGACTAACCAAATCAAAGATTTTAGACCAAGAAGCTCAACAATGTCTGCCGCAGCAATAAGAACATGGTGCACGTAGAGTTATACCTCATTATCTTCCATTTGATTGTCTCTGATTGCTCTCCATCAATGGATTAAAAGCCTTTTTTTGTGTTCATCAATAAATAATAAAGGCTTCTTTTTCAAAGTTTAATAGATAAAAAGATCTCCTTCAAGCTTTTAACAATAGTAAGAATATACATCAAAGACATTAACAGGTACTATGCCACTGCATTCTAAAGCTGTTTTGTAAGCTTGGCAATCACATCAGTAGCAGCAGCAGCAATACAACCTTGAGATTCGTGTGCAGCACATTCCTCACACCAACTTTGTTAGTTTGGTAAGTCTCACGTAATCTGATTATAACAATAAATAAAAGTCTGAACTTTGAAGTTAGATTCAAAAAATCTAATTATTTACTTTAGATTTAATTTCTATTAAGTCTACACTTAGTTAAAATAATTTAGATTTATAGTTTGAATTTTTTAGTTTTCAAGTGTTTTATGGCTTAGGAATATTTTCCTAAGATATTTGTAATTGTCCCGACTATATTTCTGCAGAATGAGTTAACTTCTACAAACCAGAGCCAAGTATCAGAAGTGGAGGATTGAGATGATAAGCCACTGTAACTTCCAGCTGAACGATCGATCGATTTGACCAGCGACATATGAAGCAAGGCCAGAGTCATTGGTCTGCACAAAACCACAGACACACTATTGCACAAGAAATACCAATTACAAATGATTCAAATTGCAGAGGAGAAGCTATTATTCACCATGACCATTTTTCCAAGGTCCAAAGTGAATCTGCAATACATTTTGAGTGTCAAGAAAGGCAGCAAAGTGAATCTGCAAGACATTTTAAAGTAGAACAGCAAAAACTCTATGAACTATGAATCAATGATATGCTCAAGCGTCAGTCAAGTGAAATTGTCAAAATAGAGTTCAGGTCAATGAGCATTGCTTAAGAAGCAACTCAGGATCAAGGTGTTCATGTACCTGTACTTGATGTCTGCTTTTGCCAAACAAGTCTTGGAGTATCAACTGTAAGGGCTATTGCCTTGAATCCTGCTCTTTCAGCAATCCTGACGAACTGAGCAACTACATTCCGGTCTTTATATACCTAAAAAGATTACATTGAAGGCTCCCCGACATCAAGTTTTTAGCTCAAACATTAAAGGAACATAATCAATATCAGAAGATAATGCTTTCATAGAGCTGGAAGAGTTGAGTTCCTGGTCCTGTTGAGGCAACTTCTTTGACGCTGGAAGTAGCCCATGATGACAGTGTCCAGCCAAGAAATATTTGATATGTTTAGTCTCTTTGATCACCATGATTTGTTAGCTACTGAAGTCAAGTCTAATTACCTAAGCAGCAATATCTGTTAGCAATAGCAATCTTGAGATTCTGTGAGGTTGACATCTGCTTCTTACCAGTCTTAGGATCAAATTAGAAGACCATAAGAAATACAATACAATAATCACCAACCATATTGGTATCAGCTGCTGATGCTGCTCTCGCGGTTGCATACTCTCCTGAGGAACAATGAGAGACTCAACATTAGAAGATTCAGTTGTAAGATGCAGCAACAAAAAGGACTATATGGTAGATAGCTTGACACTTTTGCCTAAATCTAAGCATATGCATCCAAAGCAGAAGAAAGAGTTATACTAAATTCCAACATCGGGTCATATGGATCTTACAAGTTGAACAGATATCCAAAGAATTGGAGCAAAAGCAACCAAATCTTTGTACATTCCTGAAACTTTGCAGAAGTAAGACAACCGAATTCCAGAAACATCATAACTTCAGGGTGAGCCATCTTCTGCGTGGCTGTTGGAGCAATCATGATTGGCAATGATATCTTTGTGGTGGTCATATTGACCTTAGATACATCGATGAGTATGCGCGGTCGAAACCTAGTCCAGAATCAATGAAAAAATTTCAGTGACATGAACATAAGAGCACTCTGGTCATTCAAAGAAGATGAAGAACATGACATTTCTAATAAGGTACAGAATGCAGAGTTATCAAGTTGCAGCATCCTGTCATGCTGCATACAGATGAACATGCTTGTTTGATTGTAAGACAAGTGACTGTTTCCAATATTTCAATATTATTAGCAAGATTACTAAAACCAAAACAGAATCCCTCAAAAAGACTTGGAAAAAGAAAAAGAAATTGAAGACAAACAAGAAATTCTAGAATCTTTCAGATATTCTATCTGCATAATTTGAAGGAAAAGTAAATGTCAGAGGATCACTTTGTAAAACATTAACATGACAAGTCTATCGATCTTATCGACATGCTAAAAAATTATCATCATACAATATCATAGGAACCAATTAGGAACTTTAGTGCTTAAAAAGATGATCGATATTTGACATGGTATTGATTATAAAGGTTTACATAATTCCTATCAGTAAAATGTCAAGAACCATGGAAGATGGAGCATCTGAATCATTGTAACTCTTGTTTCCCTCAAGAAAAGAAAAAGAGAAGCTGAAAATTATAGATGAAGAGCAAATTGAGCATCGTAAAGTGGCAGCACACTAGGGGAACAATAGAATGAGGGAGAGTGATCACAGAATCCTTGAAAAGGCCTCCCTGTTCTCCTTCAAAGTCCACTGGTCCTCTGCACCTGAGTTATAGTAATCAAACACCATCTTGGGCAACTTCTGCTTGGCAATTGCCTCATACTCCATAACGTTAGTGATCTCTATGTCTCTGTCGAGACATTCGAGATAGTTAGTGCATCGTTGCATAATTAATAGGTCTCAGGTTCAAATCCACATGTGAATGTTATGTACGTTTATGATGAAAATTTCTTCTAATTACAAAAACAGGAAAACGTTGGTGATCTCCATGCTCATTTTCGTTTACGACATGCTTTCGAAACCTCACCCAATCTATGCCCAAACACAGTAAATCCACAAACTTCACAACAAGAGCAGAAAGCAAACAAGCCTTCACCTCAACTGCTATCAAGAAAGGCACAATAGATCGAACACTTTATGTGTAGTGTTGCATCAAACTCAGTGTAGTGAAGTGTTCGAGACTGAAGATGATCACATGCAGAAGGACGCATCAAACTAAAGCATAACTAGAATGATCAATCAGCTAATACGATCTAACACAAGAGCAAATACCCAAATTAATGACCTTGCGTGAAGCTCATACACAACCAATCAGGAAAAAGAAGAACCAACCTGATTCCCTGAAAGCAGGAGAATAAAGGGAGTGAAGCCAGAAGGCAAGGGTGGTGGTGAGGAGTAAACCAACGAATGGGCTACAGATTTGAGATGGTCATTGGTTTGTTTGTTTGCGATCATGCTCTCTGCATGAAGACAAACTCCGGGAAAAATATTTATGTTGGATTAGCTTCTGGAGGTGGAAGTGAAGACTGACATCTCCAACACTGCTTCCTCATCCACCAAGCGAAAAATTCTGCTTCATTTATCCAATGCCATCAGAAAGCACCATAGAATGGATGAACAGAGTTACTATAGTACAAGTCTTATGAGCTAAATTTTCATTGCAACAACTGTGGGTTTGATCAAAGTCAGGTCTTACTAGACTTGAGCTCTTTCTGTTCAATTTAATGGCCTTGTGGTGCCTAGTGTTTGTGCATATGCAAATAATATGAAGATGCCAAAGGTTGCTTTGTTCATAGATTTGGATTCTACATTTAGCAGTTCCTTCAAAAAGTGAAAAGGTGTACTATTTTCTTTCTTATGTGATGGGACTTTTGGTGCAGGAAAACAACATTGGGCACTGCAGGTGTACTATCTATTCTCCATACGATCAAGCATGCTCCACATAAGGAACCCCCCCAAGACTGGTAACAGAATTAGGGAATGAGGAAGAGAGCATGTGAAGAAATAGTAAAAGCTTGGAGGCTTTTGAATCATGGTCAAAACAAGATGTCCTTTGAGCAGCAATGGCAACTGAAATCTTCCCTCTCCCTTGTATGAATACAAGAAAAAGAAGGCAGAGTACATTTACAGCACAACAGAGCTTCTTGCAGAGTGCATCACAGGCATCACAGACCCATCAAACACCTGACCGTCACCAGAACCAAGCTCATGCTTCCCTTTCCATGGCTCCAAGATGACCTCACCCTCACAGCACTGGACTCCGGTGGAGGAGACTCGGGCCATGATGACCTCTCACCAGAGTTGATAGGAGGACACAGGCAAGGTGGAGCTTCCAAGTAGGAGAGGTTCTGATGTCTGAGTGGGTTTATGCACAGTCCCTGGTTGTCCCTGACATCCAGTCTCTCCCCAAGTCTGCTCACAAACTCCTCAGAGAAAGCCATCTCCCCACTCAGCTGGTTTTGGCTCAGGTTGAGCTGACCAAGGTTTGGGATTGCCTCTAAACTGGCAGGGATTGTCCCATTGAGTCTGTTCCTGTCCAAGGATATGGTGGTGAGGTTGGTGAGAGAGCCAAAGACCGTGGGTATTGGACCTGAGAGCCCGCAGCCTGAGAGAGCAAGCACCACCATGTTCTTAAGGGCACCAAGAAAGAGAGGGATGCTTGTTCCTATAGGATTGTGCTCTAAAAGAAAGTACTGCAGTTCTCTCAGATCCGAGAGTGAATCTGGCATTGGCCCTGTCAGGGAGTTGTGGCTCAGATCCAGCAAGAGCAGACTCTGTAGCTTGCTTGCATCTGTTGGAATCCTACCAGAGATTTTGTTGAAGCTAAGGTCCATCTTTCGGAGGGACTGGAGCTGACCTACCGACCAAGGGATCTCCCCTTCCAGCCCGTTCCAGCTGAGGTCTAAGATGGACAAACTAGCCAACCCACCAATGTCCACAGGGATGATGCCAGTGAGATGGTTGTAGCTGAGGTCCAACTGCTCCAGCTTCGCAAGTCCTCCCACCTCCTTTGGGATTTCTCCATGTAGGTTGTTCTGTGAGAGGCTGAGAACTCTCAGGTTCTGCAGTCTGCCTATGGTCTGTGGGATGGCTCCGGAGAGGCCCGGGTTGGACTTGATGACCAGCTGCTCTAAGGAGGAGGAGGCATCGGCGAAGAGGGATGGAGGGAGGGAGACCGTGTCCGGGATGAGGAAGCAGCCGAAGAGTGACAGGGACTTGAGGTAAGGGAGCTTGAGCATGGACTCGGAGAGCATTGCAGAGGCCTTACATGGCGGTGAAGCGACGTCGGGGCCGATGTGAATCTTTGTGACATGAAGATAAGGATCCTGCTGCTGTCCCTGAACTCCATCACCGAGCACCATCTCGCATTGGATCCCCAGCCATGGCGTCTCGGTGCAAGGGCGTGGGTGGAGCTGCGCCCAGCTTGGGTCGTTCAGGAGAGCACCCAACACCTCGAAGAGACCCAGAAGCTCCTCACTTCGCATCCCGACTCCGCCGCCATCGTCCATGGCTTGAGCCAGCACAAAGAGGCAGCAGCAACCTGCAACGGCAAGGAGCCTCGCGAGGCGTTCGACAGTGGTGGAGGCCATGATAGTATGGAGGAACAGAGCAAGGAGAGATCAAGCGGAGTTCCAGTTATATGGATCTGGAGAAAGCCTGGAAAGCTGACTGCATGTCACTGTTCCGCTAATGTGTCGGTCTTCTCTTCTTCTGAGGAGGGTTTGACGTGAAACATCTCGACCGAAGCCATCACCACCACGACCCGATGCTTCTGCTTTTCATGCACGCTAAGGAACATCTCCTCTGCTCCCTCTCGGCCTCACTCTTACCTCTCTCTCCAGCTAGAGCTAAATGCCTCGTCCATGCAAACACATACCGCATTGGTGATTCCACTCCCACAAAAAGCAACTCTTGAATTGAAAGTTGAAGCAGGGATTCCTCTCTCTCCTCTCGCTCTCTCTGTCTCAAGTCTTGTCAGCCTGGTGGCGTTCAAGCGACACCAAAATATAGCACACAGATCCTGTCCACAACAGGTGCAGTTGATATCATCCTACTACAACATTTATATATTAGCTTCGTATTACCTAATATACTAGGAAAGTTGAATCATGGAGCAACTATAGAATGATCAAAGTGATGGGAGGTGTTGAACTGGAATGTCTTGAACGGCTGCAAGAGTTGTCTGAACACCAGAGCAGGATCTGACAAGGAGTAAATGACAGCCATGTGAGATGGTTGCATTCAATATGGAGTACTCAGGTTAAGGAAAACATGGAGGGAGGAAAGTGATGGTTGTTGACAGTCAAACTGCAGGTACTCAAATTATGGGGTATGGATGGAGATCATGAAAGGGATATGTGCATTTCACACTTCAAGAAGGTGAGTCCATGGATCAGGAAGCATATAAGTAGGAGGATAGGTTATGATGCCTACCTACCATATGAACCTGACAGATTCTGAAGAAGCATGAACAGGGTTTTGATTGGAGGTTTGTCCTGTTGATAATTTTCTTAACATAAATAAAAGTATGAAGCTTATTGTTTATGTATCAATTATTGTTATAAAAAATAAATATTTAGCTGTCAATATTTAGAAAAATAAATGGACAAACATTCAGTGTTTTTCTATATTGAGTACCAGTTTAAACTGCAGGTACTCAATATTTACAATATATCTTTATTTATTGAAAGTATAAGAGAGGGAAAAATTTATTGAATGCCAAACAATTTTTTGTTCTAAATTTCATTTTTTGCTTGCAAGAAGTGTGAAAAAAAAGAATATATATATATATATATATATATATATATATATAACCCTTCCCAGAAAAGCCCATTTAGTGTTATTTGGGCTGCATAGTGATAAAACTTAGTGAGGGCCAATAAGAAAAGCCGATGACGACCCTTTGATTCCCTGACGCACTGTGGCGTTTGTTCTCGTGGCAGGATGAGGAGGTCGGGTTGACCGTCTCCCATAGGCATCTCATAGCCATTGGCCGATGGACTCCCGGGGCCATCCCATGGTGGCCGCAGGACGAGCGCAGCGGCACCGTCATCCATGGCGTCTTCCTCCCGTCCTCTAGCTCGTGTGCACCGGAGGATTATGGGTTTCGCCTTCGGCGAGGGGTCTAGGGTTTTGAATTCCTCTTCCTCGAATTTGAGACCCCTCCCAATGTCTTCCGCTTGTCGCTCCCTTGCCCTTCCCCCGCTGACTCCCCTTCCCTCGCCATCTAGGGCTCGGTCTTCCTCAAGAACCGCCTTTTCTTCCCCTTCGACATCTCTTGGCTTCCGCGGCGTTCGATCATTATCATCTCGCAGAGCTCCCAAGAAGGTTGGTTTAATGCTTGAATCCTTTCAGTTAAACTAAAATAGTTGATTTTTTTAGAGTTTTCCCATGTAAAATTGAGACCTTTATCATAAAAAGTTTGGTTCCGTTTGTGTAGAGATGGAAGCTTGGTGATGTGTCGTGTTTTATGCACGAAGAGGAGGAGGGGACGTCGTCCAGCGAGAGGGGATTCGGGTTTATGGAAATTAAGGGAGGGGAAGAATCCGGCGAGATTAAGTTGGACGAGACAAGCAAGGAAAACAGGGGCTGGATTTCAAGAATTCAGAAGGTTTCCTTCTCTCTCATTTATAGGTTGAATTTGACATGGTATTATTTGATTCTCCTATATTAGTTGGCATGTGCGTTGTGAAACAACACCTGTAAAACAAGCTGCTTAACATTAATCAGACGAACGCATGCAATATAATTTGTTGGTATATGAAGTTGCATTGAAGGCACATTCTCATTATTCCATGGAGATCAATTGGCATTGAGAACTTTGCAAAACATACAAATACTTAGAAAGTTGGGAATGGAGCATTAAATGAGACTGATGATGTATCTTACAGTGATCTGCATGACAATTTAATTAAAGGGTATGTAAAGGATTAGTAGGAGGGAAACTAATGATATCATGATTAAACATATATGGGAACCTACGGGGATTAGTACATATGTTGAAAATATTTATGTGTGTAAACCTATCCAGAAATTAATGTAAACAATGTAGATCATTCGGATGAAGAATATATTCTAGAAGTTAATCTTATTACTTCCTTTTTTAAAATTGATGCTATGTAATAAATTGATCTTATTATTTCATGGCTTGCAACATAAGCTTTTTCTTCTTTTTTTTTATTTTGTTATAGATTTAGATTCAGTTCCATTTGGTATATAAGTTGTTCCGCTTTGTCACTGAATAAGCTTTTTCTTTTTTATATATAAATGGGCATGAGAAGCTTAGGATTGAGGGAAAAAACAAGGCTTTGACTTAGATTTTTCTTTAATGAATTCGATCATCTCTATCTAACAGTCTATGTTCTTTCAGGTATCACACAGGATTTTTATTTTTAATGGTAATTCTTGGATGGTACCATGGACGGTGGAGACGATTGTCCAGGTTAGTGCATTTTATATTAGTCTTTTGACCAACCTTTTTTAGTTAAAGTAAAATATTCTAAGATGATGGTATACCTTCCTTTGCTTGCAACATGTTACCTTTTTTT
Source organism: Musa balbisiana (assembly GCA_004837865.1). Taxonomy (NCBI): domain Eukaryota; kingdom Viridiplantae; phylum Streptophyta; class Magnoliopsida; order Zingiberales; family Musaceae; genus Musa; species Musa balbisiana. The sequence goes on from CM017194.1 coordinate 35,621,927, forward strand.
GTTTTACTTTTTTATGAATTATGCTTTCTTTTATGATATACTGTCCTTTGGTATAGAGAAATTTTGAAGTTTTCTCCATATACACGAGCTTAAATTGAGTTTAATAAGGTAGCTCTTTGTTCAATGCTCTTCCCCCTAGAACTAGCTGTTTTTGTTTTTAAAATTTTCTCGTCGTTAATGGTTGTGTCACCTAAAAAGTGGTTTGACGGATTGACTCTGACAGTCAGTCATAAAATTTAAGAAAAACTTATGATAAGTCCTTCTACATTCGAGTTGTGCTCTAATCAGACTGATCCCATATATTTGATATCTGTTGGCAATAGGCCTTGAAGTTCTGCAATTTTTTAGGAGGTCTTATTGTTTTTGAGTTGTTCTCTATGTAATACTGACTTGTTGCATTCTCATCTACCTTAATTTGTTCATATTCTGTGGATATATAAATATGTATGTATATCATTTTTTTATTTTTAAGTTTTCATAGAGTAATTTATCATACTGAATATTATTTCAGTTGGCCATAGTCTTTTTTCTTTTCTAAGTAAGCAGAAGAAATTGAAGCATACCTTTCTGAGAACCAAATATATTCTTGAACATATGACCTTTCTGTGTAGCTAAGCTGCCAAGCCTCTTGTGAGTTTCAAGACCAAAACAACTGCTTGCATCTCAATGTGTCTTGATAGAAGTACCACATACAATTTCCTTGTTTTTTACTAGCCCAGCTATTGCCAGTACTGCTAATGCTTCTCATATTTTCAGCTTCATGCATCCAAGTGTTCTGGGAAAAATATTTGACTGACATCCATGTCATTTCTGTGAATTGCTTTTGGGTTTCCCACATAGGAACTCTGCTTGAGATTCAAAATTTGAAGTGAAATATGTTATACTTTAGCATCAGGACCTATATTATTTTATATTTAGTTGAAACCATCCTTTCATATTTTCTTGGTTTTGAGGGTATTTAAATTGAAGACAGGGCAAAACTTAAGAAGTCAAATTTTTTCAACCAGAATAGACACACTGTTCATATGAATTTTTAACATTCATCTTCCGAAGTGTGTGTAAGTGTTTCTTAACGGAAGCTAATACCAGCAAACATAGAAAATTGACACATTGCACAGTGGCAAACAAACACTAAGAAACACAGGATTTATGTGGAAAACCGATTTTTGCAAAAAAGAATACCAATCATTTATTATTACTGAGTTCACAGTGGTCTAAGTGGACATGCAGATCCTCGACTCTGATATACCTATGTCATGCATGCCACCTTTTGATCGTAATCAAGATTTCAAGTGATCTTGAGTTGCCTCACGTGCTGTCTATCAATCTACTCATGTCGAATCACTCATCAAATGAATTTTTTTTCACCTATTGGAATCACTTACAAGAACTTTCAAGAAGATGGTTGTTGTGTTCTCTCTTTGTTATTCAGACATAGTTGCCGCACGCTTCACTAAATTCTGAGCATCATTAAAATAACCCTTGTTCATAGAGGTACTAGTACTTATGAAAATATAAAGTTGTCTTTCCAATTGGGTCAGTCAATTGATCAGATAAAGAAGCTGATTTATCAAGCTTCATTTGTGTGACCATAGACCAATGATGCAAATTCAATGGATTTATATGATTGATTTACTTTTTCAGTCTTCTGATTTGATAAGTCTAAAGTAGGTCCATCTGATCAGGTTAGGTCCCAATTGATTGACCATCTATGTATTCTTATTTTGACACACTTGTTGGCATGAATTTGACTAATCTACGTAAATGGACATGGGAAATAACACATCAGATTGTTCCTTGATTTTCTTCCCTGCTTGTTTCCACTTCTTTGGTGCTTCAGGATGTCAACATTATCAACACCCATGAAGAAATAACAAATGGCTTGTTCTGTTTGTATCATGCTTTATTTTAATCAATATTCTGCTTAAACTGTGGCTTTATATATTTGAATCGAAGTCAATATTACAGTTCTTGTTTCATGAGTAAAATTGGTAAAAGCAATAAATTTGCAGGTTATGCTTCTTTGGATTGCTTCATTCTGGTTTGTGGGATCCTGGATAATTCCATTCTTGGCTCATGCTGCTGGTTTCAGCAAGGAGTCATTGACACACCGAGGTCAGGCCTTATATAGCCTTCTTACTGATGTAGCCGAAGGTTTAGCTGGAATTGCGATCCTCCACCGATGTCTTGCTAGATTCCGTCCCCTTCCATCAGGCTGGTTTCAGTTCAATTTGAAAGGTTGCTGGCACTTTGATGTCGCTCTGGGGTGCCTACTCTTTCCATTGGTCAATTTTCTATCCCAGATCAACATCAACTTGGTTCCAGTTCTCCCTGCCCCTCCTGTAGGAGTCTCCAGTGTCGAGCAATCAATTTTGGCTCGTGATCCTGTGGCCATGGCTCTTTATGCTGTTGTGGTCTCAGTCTGTGCACCTGTCTGGGAGGAAATTGTATTCCGTGGCTTTCTTCTCCCTTCACTCACCAGGTACATGCCGCTGTGGGGGTCAATTTTGGTAAGTGCAGTTGCTTTTGCACTTGCACATTTTAATGCACAGAGACTACTTCCATTGGTATTCCTTGGGGTAGTGATGGGAGCTGTATTTGCAAGATCAAGGAACTTGCTGGCTTCAATGCTATTACATAGCCTATGGAATGGCTTTGTCTTCTTGGACCTTATGAAATGATTAAACCGTTTTGTACCATTAATGATATCTGATATCTTTTCAATTCAATCCATGATGTTTAATTTGATGGCACGAGTAAGCATCTTATCCTCTTAAGAACTATACACTTAGCTGATCTTATTCTTATAAAATATTTTGTAGCATGTTAATCCCTTGTGCATTTACTTTTATCCTCTTAAGACACATTGTGTGTTTATTCTCATATTAGGTTGGGTATTGTACATAAGAGCTTTTGGTTATGCTAAGTGATCTCCTTTTATAACCTTACACAATCGTGACACCTTGTGATTTATATCATTCATAGTCTCCTTTTCTCCCTTCCTAGGAATCACTTATTGTACTTTTAGATTAAGAGAATGACAATTTGATATCTTTTTCTTAGAAAATGTATGTGAATAATATTTAGCCAGTAAGTTATGGCAAATTTCATGTAATTAGACTTCACTCTACATACCATTGACTTCGCAACAGTTTATAGATGAAAAAATCTGTTAGATGAGTTCTAATTAGAAGACCATTTTTAAATATGAAGTTTGATCTATTGTGCAGTACTTAAGTAACAGTAACTTCTTATGTTGTCTCAATCATATGAGACATATTTTCTATGCTTCCACGTAAAGTAGCAAATTGGTAACTAGGTATCAGGTAGAGATTTATTTATTACGTTGTCTAATTTTTCAACATGATACGGGGATCCTTTTTAAGTAAAACTGAAGCATGATGTGGGAGATAAAAATTTTGCATTGAGGAAGAACTCTTGGAAGGATTTGATTACATTTGCCAGTGATAGCATTCTTTGGTTGCATTCCTCATCTCTTATGAGTCTTGATGTGTTCTCCCAGTACAGGCATACAGTCTCAGAGCTTTTCTTCTTGACGGAGAACATGTAAGGAAGTCTTCTCACTCTGTCCTTTCATTTTCTAAGCAAAACTTGCATTTTAAAGGTCGATTCTCCAGATTCTTATCAATAAACACTAGCTTAAAAAGTATGATTCCTTTACCATTTCCTCTTAAAACATTATAATGATCAAGGTGAGGCTGCATGGATCATGATGCTGAGATATGATTGCTGTGATAGAAACTTTGACGGCATTGATCTTGTTGCATGAGACATATCTCCATATGCAGAATAAGGCTGTATGCATTTTTAATCCAATCATTCCATGATCCTTGGCTGCCTTTCAAGCATTTTAACTGATTTTTCTTCCTTTTAAACTGATGTTGGGCATGATAAAAGAACAGGTGCTCCCCAATCAATGGAATTTGTTGATCCATCCTTGTCATGAGTACTCATCCAAGGTCCTTGTCCCTTTGTCAGCAAGAACACTTTTTCAGTGCTGTCTTGGCTGAAGAGTTCTGTATAATGAATGATTAGTCAGGAAACATTGAACATATGTCACATGCATGGGACATGTCAATCATTAGAACCAAAGATATTTGGCTGCATATGATCATAAATCTAAAACTCTCTTAGTTGACTTAATTTTTCATCCAGTGTACATTAGAAACTTTTTTCTTTTTGTGTAAATGAAAACATGTCTGTACCAATCAATCTTTCTTTTTTTCTTTCTTTTTGTGTAAATGAAAACATGTCTATACCAATCAATCTTTCTTTTTTTCTTCCTTTTTGTGCAAATGAAAACATGTCTGTACCAATCAATCTTTCTGTTCCATAACATTGAGCAGATGAATCAATGCAAGAGAAAGCACCTATAAGGAGGAATAAAAAACACTGCAGAAAATATTCTGCATTGTAGAGTACAAGAACAGAGCAGGCTTATCCAACACCAGATGTAAGTAAATTCTCCCAGGTTTGGCACATACAAACTTTCTCATTTCAGATGGTTAAGAACAATTTTCGTCAGTACTTGCTATTTACTAGTTTGAAGGGCGCAACAATCTTTTTCTTGCTCAATAAAAATGATAAAGAAAAGATAGGTCAATTGAATTACAAAATTAGTCCTTATGAAGTTGGTAGATGCAGTAGTTTTTTTTCTGGTCTGCTAAAGTGTATGGCCTAATTCTGATCTCAATGTTTGAATTGTTTGTGCTTACTGATAAATCTTTTTACAAGCATAATCTCAAAGTTATCAAACAATGTGTGGTAAGTGCTTTCATAATACAGGCCATAATTATCCAGTATAATGGATGACAAACTATTATTGCACATGATTACAAGAACATCCATATCTTGGTGTCTTGTTGATTGTCTCAACACAAGAGTCCTATGTCATTAGAATCAAATTTGAAATGTAGCTATCTGATCCCTATCCTGACACTTAGCCAACCAAAGAACCAATCTTGGAAACTTTTTGATACAACATTAAGTTGCACACATTGTGGCTGACAAAGAGACCCTACATGTTGATATTTGATGTGATGCATGTTCCACATAGAGACACTAGTGCTTTATAAGGTAGCTTTCCAAGTTTTGATAATTGAGAACTAGAAGAAGAAAAAAAAAAAAGGAAAAATTTCTAATTTTATTCCTGTGAAATTTTTTTATTGAACACAACTGGATGGAGACTTCAAACTTATCCTTGCCCTAATCTTTTTGTCTATACAACCAATTTTTTTGTTCTTGGCAAAGAGTTTTAATAAGTAGCTTTCCGATTTTTTTTAATGATAAATCATATGAAACCAATAATTATATACTCTTATTTCTAACAATACGTTGATAAGTTTGATTAGGTTATCGCTGATTCCAAAATATTAAATGGCTAGGAAAAGCTTCAATTTCTGTCTTAAATACTATCTCTGTCATGTGGAAATCATATCAAATTAGGGTTTATAATCTCATCATCAATATAAATATATATATTTCAGATGAAATTAATTACTGAGTGAAAAAAGAAAGCTTTTCTGATGTTTGAATAGATTATCATTTGTTTTTAATCTATAACTCATCTCCAACATATATGTGATTCAATAAATGCATTCGTTGGAGGACCAAATATGTTCCGTCAAACTTTCATTCATAAAATCATATGTATGTTCACATAAATATCAAAATAAATTAGTAAATTAAAATCAAATATAAAGTGATAATAAAATATTTAATTAGTTAATCAGCGTGTATATACAATAATAATTTTTTTTTAAAAAAAATATAAGTGATGAAAATTAGATACAAATCGAGAATTGTAGAATGATTGATCAAAGTCTTTATCAGCTATATTGATATCCTTAAACTCTAATAATAATTTAATTAGAGAGTGAGAAAGGAAAGAAGGTAATTAATTATATCTAAATATTTTTTCTCAATGCAAAAGAATTTTTTTTTGGAAGTATGTTTTTTTTTTATAAATATTTTATCTGTTAAATAGAATTATACGTTAAAAAAATGGTAAGAAACAGCAGACAGCCAAAACCTTTCCTCCTTCCTCATCACACCCTTTAAAAGTCGTGCTCCCGGAAAACCTACGGTTAGGGTTTGGGTTTCTCTCCGATCCCGTCACCTCTGCTTTTCCATTGTTGCTGGGAGTCAGCTCTGCTTTTCCACCCCACTAGTTGAATTCTCCGATCCGATGTCCTCCGCCGGCCTAGCCGCGGCCGATCTGGACGGATTGCGACCGCGACGCTGGGATCCGGTGGCGGCGGAGGAGGGGTTTGACCACTTCGACCGGCTGCCGGACTCGGTGCTTCTTGTGGTATTCAACCGGGTAGGCGACATCAAGGCCTTGGGGCGGTGCTGTATCGTGTCCCGCCGCTTCCACGCCCTCGTCCGCCTCGTTAACGACATCGTCGTCCGCGTAGACTGCGTCGTCTCCGACGAGCCCTCCTTCTTCCCCGACACCGAGGCGGCCTCCGCTGCTGCCGGGTCCGACAAGCCCCGCGGCGTCTTCTTCCACCTCGCCCGCGTCGTCCTAGGCGGCCTCGTGAAGCCCCTCCACGCCCTCGGTCAATTGTTCTCCTCTTCCTCATCCTCCTTGGCGACAGCTGATGCCGTCTCCGCTGCGGCCAGGAAGTCCGCGTCACCGTCCTCTTCATCCTCAACACCATCGTCCGATGTCTCCCACCATTCCCCAGCGGAGGTATTAAAGAATTTCAAGGAAATCCGGCGCCTCCGCATCGAGCTTCCCGACAGCGAGCTCGGCGTCGACGACGGCGTCCTGTTGAAGTGGAGGGCCGACTTCGGGTCCACCCTCGAAAGCTGTGTCATCCTTGGCGCCTTCTCCGTTGCCTTATCATCTTCAGTTCCCCCCAGTTCCTCAAACGTTTGTGGTGGTGATGATTGCCGGAGCATCCCGGAGTCATTCTACAACGACGGAAGCTTGAAGCGCAGAGTAGTGTGGACTATCAGCTCGCTGATTGCTGCTTCAGCGCGGCATTACCTTCTCCATCCTATCGTGGCAGACCATGAGACGTTGGAGAGCTTAGATCTGATAGATGCGGATGGGCAGGGGGTGCTGACCATGGACCGGCGGCAGCTGCAGGAATTAAAGATGAAGCCATGGATGGCTTCGAGGAGCTCGCAACGAACACTTCTGCCAGCACTAAGCATGCGTCTATGGTATGCTGACCAGTTGGAACTGCCCAATGGAATGGTGCTGAGGGGTGCGACGCTGTTGGCTGTCAGACCAAGTGAGGAGCAGATGAGTGAGGCTGGTTTCAGTGGATCCATTGGGTCCTCGGACAATTGCTGGGTTTCAGATGCCTTTGAAGAGCCATACAAGTCTGCGACCAGCACACTCATGAAGACGAGGACTTACTGTCTTGAGATGAATTCCTTCTGAACCTGGAAAAACTACTCCAAACATGGTCTTCAATAGGTAAAAATCAAATCTTTTTCGAGTAATGTAGCTGCAACACCATCCATATTGAAAGTGGAGGATATATAGAACTACAAGAATTTACTACTCTTAGTTTGAGTTTAAACATTTAGGATCTATTATGCATAATGAGGGACTCTATTAGGGAAAAGCTAATCATGTATGAGGTTGGAGGCATTTGTGAAACCACCATCAAACTTTGCCTCATATGCCATACTAGGATGATTTTGAGCTTTATGTTAGTTTAGCCTTTGAATTGAAGCATTTCAGATCGCATGATTTAGCCTTATATCAAGTTAATGATTCAGTTATGCTTCATGACAGTAGCTCTCCAAATTGAAGTTACATGATATTTTATAATGGTAATTAAGAGCTATTCTTAGGTATGCATCGGTTTGGGTTTTAGACACCATTTCGGACCATGTGATTCAATCCTCTATCAAGTTAATGAATCAATTATCCCATACGCTATGAGAAGAGCTCTCGAACTTGAAGTTGCATATATATATTTTTTAAAATTAGTAATAGTGAGGGTTATAATGTGGCCATACAGTTTTAAGGGGAACCTAAACTTGCTTGCAAGTTACAGCCAATACAAAGACATGGTGCTTTTAGTGCTCCTCTGTTTTGGTTGCGTATAAGTATACATGCTACAATCACGGAAAGTATGTTTGATAATACATAGGCCAACTCATAATTAATCAGAGGCCATCAATTAGTGTATCTGTAGGTAATAAACTATCTATTTGTCAGTTCTTTATGGTATCTGGTATTTTATAGATACTGAAGTATTGGTCAAACCCATGGGAGATCATAGTTATCAGCAGTTGCTTTGTTTCATGCATCACCTATAATCTAGTTGTTCTTTTTTTTTTCTTTGTTGACATTCAATGGGCATCTGGCTGTGATTTTTAATATCTAACATGGTAAATATACATAGAAACTAAATGAGAGTTTCAAGTATGATACTATGACTTGCTCTTACATTTTGGTTCTTTAGGTCTAACATGAATTGTTAACATATCTTACTGTGCAATTTTTTAGGTTTCATGAACCTCTCTATTGAAAGACGACGGGCACATCTTAGGGGTCCCTACTGGTGGGCTTTGCCTACAAGTGGTAGCCTGTAACTCGCCACCATCGACTGCAGTGATTACATGGTAAAAATGTTGAGCTGCAATACCCAGATGTCTCTGTGTCTCCTTTGGGCTTCCTCCACTTTCAAGATCCGTTGAGGCACACTCGTGATCGGCGTGTCCACCATCTTCATCTTTGCTTGTAAATTTTTGAATGGCGAATGGCTGGCTGAACGGAGCCTTCAGTAATGGAGTTGTAATTGTAGTATTAAGCTTTGCTTCTGCACCGTAGATTGCAATTTCAGGCCGCAAGTAACCGTATATTTTATCTTCTCATTAAGTCCAATAAAGGATTTGCAGTATCATGTAATCACCGGTGATGTTGTATGTTTTACTCTTATAGCAAGTATGTGTGTTCAGAAATATTATTTTTTTCAATGATGTTGCCAAACATATGGATTTAGTTAGTTTTGTGGTATCCTTAATTGTTTGTCTATAAAGGGTTTATCTTTTAAAAATCTTTTATAGTCCCTAAAGAGAAGATGAGTCGGAGGAAGCATTTAAATCAGGATATCATAAATAGTTATCTTAGTAAACACTTGATAGGTAATATAAATTATAAATAAAGATTTCACAAGTTTTGAATGATCACGTGACAAAAGGTTCAAGGTGGTTTATTGTGATAAAATAAGTCTTCACAAGTGTTCACATGATACTGCTACGAAATAAGATACCGAACCAACTTGAGATACTACCTCAAAGACTTATCCTATCATATGTCACTCGGGTAGCTTCCCAGTGTAATGTTGGCTAATACTCTATACCATTCTATGAAGTTAAAAAAAATCCAAAATGACTGTCTAGATAGCTTATTTCTGGGTAGTCTTGTCTCTACGCAACAATTGCACAACCTACGTTTATAAGCTTGAAACGACTACAAAAGCCAATCAAATAGGATTATGGAGCCTAATGCAAGCCCTCTACATGTTGTTCAAAACATGAACAAAATCAAAAGGCAAAGACATACATGAGCATTACATCGAACACCCTATTTATAGTTTTGTCTGTGACATTCACCCCCACTAATTCCATTAATATTCTCGTCGAAGCCTTTGTAGATGTTGTATCTCTTTGCCTTTGTTTATTTTTCAATCGTTTGCTCCAATTACAACACACCTCCTAGCTCTTAGTTGCTCTCCACCTCTATTGTTGAGCAGTCGAATTTTGGTCAATCATGCTGTATCAACTCACCAATAACCCCGACTTTAGTATGGGATCGATTGAGTCATGTTGATCTTTGTTAGTTCTTGTGAATCCTTCATACGAAGAAAATGACATTTTTTATTATGCGCTAGTCTCTAAAATGTCTTGTGTTGCTTAAATTGGTTAGATGTTTATTAGAGCTTTAACGTGCATCGTCTCATCGACTTTGAAGTTTTTAAGGTTTTTCCTTCATAAAATTTATCCATCAATTCATCTTTTATTTAGTTGTCACCTCCAAGTATATTCGCATTACTCTTACTTTCGATTGACATTGTATTAAAAAATAAAGAGGATAATATACTCTCGATAGAACTGATCACCATTAATAAGAATTTGATAACTATTGTCTTATAATTAATTTATTTGAATGGTCTTTGAATATATGCAAAACTCATCTACTAGATAAATAAGAGAACTAGGGTATTCAGTTTTAGTTTTGCTCATTCTCTTAAGAGTTGAGAAGACAAAGGTAATTGATTTTGCTCACTTTTTTTAAGGTTATAGTTTATGCATCGAGTTGCTTACTAGCTTTTGCTTATTTTTTGCTCATATTTTCAAAGCACCTAAAGTGTTTGTACTTCTTGTATTGAGTTAAGTGCTACAATTTACCTCTTCGTTGATATCAAACCTTTAGAATGTAAGGAGTTCTACTAAAAAAAAGTAAAATTTTGCCCTCACTTAGAGTAAGTCTCTAATAATTTTAGTCACCTCTAGGGATTGTATCATTTCTATCTCCTACTCCTTTGAGTAGAAAAGATCTAACATCATATATTGCCAGCTTTGTTCTTTAGTTGGGTACTCTTATATGACCTAAAACCCTCACTTTCGACTATTTTGATGAGAAGTTCGTTGGCACTAGTCTTACGAGATTCCCTGGCCTTTGTCCTTCAGCCTTATCTTAGTACTTGGAGTTTACCTTTGTATTCTCCACCTTCTTGACCCCTTTTTATAACCATGCACTCTCCCTTCATGAGAGCACGAGATCAATGACTCCATGGAAGTCTCACCTCTGTGGTACCATGGCGCTACTATGATCATGGCCCTATTATTCGTTGCCTTATATTTGCATCCCTTTTCTTCGCAAATGATAGATTCACCTTTGTGGCACTATGACACTCTTCCAAGTCTACCTTTATTTTAACTGATGCTAGGTTTTCGATAACTAAGTCTCTCTAGACTCATCGCTTTCTTGCCCCTTTTGGACACCTGTTTTAACACCTTTATATCCTTCGAGCAGTTTTCCTTGGTCGATAGAAAGATATACTAAAACTTTCATGTATGGCCTCTACTATCATGTTGGAGGACTCATGCTGATTTTGTTCTCCTTTGTGTCATTTATAGCAACATTTGCTTACTCAACCTTATTCTCTAACTTGTTGAGCTTCTAAGTGAAAATGAGTTTTAGAGCAGTTTAACTCTCTAATCATTTTGATCATACCTTTGTATGATCAAGTCCCCTTAAGGGACTCATTGATTTTTGCACTTGAAATTTTCCCTTAGTGGTACATAGCTCCTATACATTGACAACTAAATCTTTCACTCAATGCAAAATTTAATAAAAGCACAAAAAACCTATCTCTGCAGTATCATAATAATTATTAAATCCATAGCCTTTCTTACTATTATATTGTTCATCGAAGTAGAGCTTCTAGTAGCTCCCGATCATACCTTCGTATGATTAAGTCTCACGTGTATCCCATTATCTCAAACTGTTCCACCATGATCCGCTGCACCATGTTGCCTCATGATGATATCTCCATTTTATTTTAATCTTTATAGGATGAACTTAAACTATGATATTTCTATGTGTGGCCTTTGACAGCACATCAGAGGGTCTCTGCCACATCCGATTGTATTTGCTCCTTTAGCAATCGACCTTCATCCACCTAGTCTTAGGACACACCTAAACGAAGAGTAGTTCTAGGATAGTCTGTCACCTAGCAGCTCTCGAAGTCTACTAACTTCATTAAAATTGGTGTGTCATTGTTTGGATCATAAGCCCCTGCCCTTAGCACAATATCCACTATGCATCGCTTCCTTCACGACAACTTGAATAGTAGCACTATAATATATTTTTTAAGAGTACCCATCTTCACATCCTCTTGCCTCATATTAAGGACTTTTAACCCTAACTTTATGTTTACAAGTTGAGTAGTCTTAATTCCTCTATCAAATGCTTTAGCAAGATAAGGTGTATGTGCCTCAATGTTCCTTTCAACTTTGGCACCATGCAGAATGAGTCTGTTTCATTAAATTGAGGGACCCATGGAATGATATAATCTCGTTCTTGCCTCTACAAGAGTTTATATTCTTGATATCTATCTAAGGAAAGTTTTGTGTCTTCGCTCTATGTTCTGTCTTTTATGTCGACTCTCTCCATGTGGTTTGGGCACTTCATTAAGTTTCATCCAAATTGTTCTGCTCTTGCACCTACCATTCCATGGGTCAACCCTTTATTGAGTCCAATCTCCATATTGACTCTAAGTGTGCATTGGTTTTGTATTGCCTTGAGTCGCTCCCCCACTTAATTTTGCAATGTGTCCACCAATGTATTACCTTGTGCGAGATCATGCGATAACTCCTCGTTACTCATTTGGTCCATCTAAGTATCTCATCTCAACATGTGTGATCTATTATAAATGATTCTTCCTTTGAAAAACCGAGACATATCCCTCCTAAATATTTGTCTCGTCGAAGCAACATTTCTTTTCACATCATTCTCTCTGTAAGTTTCAGAAATCACAATTCCCTTGGACTAGTTCACCTTATAGAACAAACTATTCATAATTCTGCTCCCACGAACGCACTTGCTAGGTCACGACTCTTTATCAATACAGCCCCCACTATGCCCCTCAAGGCCTAGCAATACGTTAAACTTGCTATACACTTTAGCCTCTTATGAACGTATTCTTTCAATGCCAATGAGAAATTTTTAATATGGCATCGAGTTTCGATCGCCTTGGGATGGTCATGGACAGTCCATCATCCACATACAAGCCCTTGCATAAGTATCAACCCTTAACCTCTGTAAGTTTTGCATGAGTCTTTCAGTTGCTGAGCAACCCATCCCTCCTTAAACGATCTCATCCTTTGCCAAGTGCCTTGTTCGCCTTAAGTACTGTCAAGTTTGATTGTCAATGTCGAATTATGGCTTGAACTCGGCCATCGCAACCTTTGTTCACTATATATTCTTCCCACCTCACTCGTCCTCATGTTATCTCTCGTGCGATTGCCAACCTTAGGTTGATCATTCCTCTGGATATCAATCTCGAATGTCTACTCTTCTAAGCAACTTTTTTCCCTATATCTCAACACTCGTTTTTTTTAAACGGTCATGTGTGTTTGGTTGCCCTTAACACATCCCTGTTAGGTCCCCCTACATTTACATGCTAATTATTTCTATATATACTTGTTCTATTCCGATACCATCTATCACAGACTTAACTGGTTTTATCGAAGTCATACGACACACTTGCATGTTCGTTCACAAAGGGTTAGTCTCCTAGAAATTTTTTATGGTCCCTTGAAGACTTACAAAAAAAAAAAAGATAGATTGGAGGAAGCATTTAACTCGAGATCTCATAAGCAGTTATTTCAATAAACACTTGATAGTCAATATAAATTACAAGCATATACTTCATAAGCTCTAAACGGTTGAACAACAAAAGGTCTATGGTAATTCGCCATGACCAAGACTCCCCACAAGTGCCCATATGACATTATTATAAACTAAGACAACAAACCAGTCTTAAGCTCATCCAATTATGTGTCACCCAGGTGTTTAACACTCCGTACCACTCTGTAAAATTAAAAAACCTTCAAAATGATTATATGGATGATTTGTTTCTCTATAGTTTTATCTATATACAAAAACTATAGAGAACCTACATTTATAAGCTTGAAAGAACTAAAAGAACCCATCAAAATAAAACTGTCAAGCTTATTATATATAAGCAAAATCATTAGATAACATACATAAATATTATATCAAACATCTTAATTATAATTTATCTGGAAGGATATTATATATTTTTATCTTCTCAATTAGGTCCAATGAAAGACCGCCAATATCTTGCAATCATTCATGATGTATCTTGCATTTTCACTGATGTTGCTGTAGCATTGGATGAATAATGAAAACCCTTTTTTTTTTGTCCTTAGCTGTTTTGAATGCTGGGGGTGTTTCTTTTGGCTGTACAGCAATGAAGAGCTAATTTTACCTCTCTGTTTATGAAGGTACCAAACCAAATGCTTTTTGTGTTAGTGTGCATGTCACAAGGGAACTGGCCATACTATTTCAAGTGGTCTTTTACCCTTTTTGTCATTTGTTGTAGAGTAGGCAGAGAACATTGTCATCTGTTCAGGTACCAAAGTGGTGTTGCTGCTCATAAACACCTCAATGTGTTCCTTCACATTCTCTCTGTGGAACATCACAGGGGACATTCAACAAACACCATCTCTGCAAGCACAAAGCATTACATGCAATTTAATGCCAGCAAACACACTGGAAATAATTGCAGTGAATGGAAACCACTGCCACATTCTACAACTTAAAAGCAGAGTTAATTGAAGCGAACAAGCATCTCATTTAAAGGACTTCGATTTGCCTAGCTGTTCCCATATCCACACAAAAGCTATAAAAGATGAGATTGTTTGCCATTATATGATGAGGTTTATCCTTCAAACCAGACAAGGATAAAAGCCCATCTGATGCTGCACGATATGAATGAGAACAGAGAACAAAATAATCATAGTAGCGATAACAGTTGATATTAGAGTCGTTGACAAGAAAAGAAACAATAAATGTGCTGCAGGAGCTGATCCCAGGTTGCATTTAGCATTCTTTAGTTGTTCTTGATTCCTGCATTATCCATCCAAGTGTTGTTTGTAAGTGCATATAATTGGAGAGAACAAACACAAAATGAGGCTAACATAAAGTACAAGTTCATGTTACTTCTACTGGATCTAGTTTTAAGGAAATCCAATCTTGGTTCTGGTATATCTCAGGTAAACTTGTTCTAGGCAAGGTAGTGCCTATAAATGGAGAGAACACTATTATTAGGCTATTCTAGAGTACAGAGCTTCATGTAACTCTTATTTGAATCTAGTTTTAAGGAAATCCAATCTCTATTCTGGCATTACTCGTTGTTCTAGGTAAACTTGTCCACCATTAATAAGCACCAAGTCTAAGTGCTGCAGAATTCTAGAAATTTAGAAAATGAAAGTCTATCAAGTCTCTTCATTGAACTTTGGATCTTTGCATAGCTTTGAAATGAATGGTTTGATGTTCTTTGAGCATGAAAGAGCAGAAGTTACAGCATAAAGTAACCATTGCATTGTAAAAAATGCAATGCTATGTTGTCTCAAAATATTCAATGATGGCAAAGTTTCATACAGAGCTAAATTAAGGACAGCATCTCAAGGAGCACCAAATAACAATCATCAGGAGCCAAGATAATAGAAAATACACCAAGCAAGTGAAGTAGAGCTAAAAATATGTGGAAGCGATGACCAAAGATTGCATCCAAATGTAACTATTTTCTACATAGAAGACAGGATGTTGGTCACTACGTCGATCGATGAAGATTAATTTGAAGCTAAAGCCCTTATAGACTGGAAGCAGCAAACACTGGAGTTATAAAGGATCTGATGGAAGATTAAGTACAGAAGTCATGATCTCAATTATTTCAGTATGTTGAAGAGTCTCACAGGGTTTAAGAAAAGATTGGAAACCACACATAAATTCCTATATACAAGGCAAAATCCTAAAAAACAGTGGTCTGTTGTCACAGATTTCAAATCAGAAAGCATAATCTTTGAGGTTTTGCAAATTTTCTATTACTAACAAAAGTACCAGATTCCAACATCGGCACTTTAGTGCAAAGAATGAAGTTAACATGAAACTTCAATTGCTTGTATGCTTAGAAATGTAAAGCTCAAACCACAATCCTATCCATGACTCCTTGCTCCCTGGCTTGAGATGTAATAGCACTCGGCTCCCATATCAGTGTCGTGCCACTAGGCTTGTCTTTCACCATTGTTAATTGATACTTTGGTAGGACAAATGTTGGTCAACAAAAGACAGAAAAAATAGGAGCTGCGATTTGATATTTGATCAAAAGAATTGTAACTATCAGTCATCAGGGTATATTCTGTACATCTTAATGGAAACACAAAACAGTCTACAAGAAATGTTATTTAATCTCTCAGTCTATCAAGCATAATGAATTCTCCATAATTTGCTCACTTTCTCCAACCAGTTCAACTGATATAGGAAGCTTAATTATATTTTCATTGATCATATCTCCAACACTCGGGTGTTCCCATTCCTCTCAATCTAACAAAGCTCTCATATGAAAAATTTGTCCGTTGATTATTATCTTGCTGGAATCTGCTCTTCAATTGTTTCTACGCATCATTATAAGAAATTTACTGTCTAGAACAGAAAATTCCAATTTAAAATCACATTCTTAAAGCAAATCTAAGCTATTTCTTGGGTCATGTTTTCTCAGACCAGCAAGTTAATGCCTTGTTCTTCCCTACAATTGATGCTTCCTTGGGCCTAACTGATTAACATTAATCATACCAATTTGACCAAACAAACAATCTTTTGATTACTAACAAAACTTATTTACCACCTAAACATGTTACTACGTACGCAAAGGGGGAGATCTTGACGTGTGCATGTTGGGTTAAAGTGAAAAAAGGTTATTAAACGTGCAACTCGACTCAACCTTATGATATCAACATGTCAGAGTCTGGTCAAGCAATCTAATCCATTAGCAGGACAAGCTGAGCTTCAACTAAGCAGTGTTTGATTGGTGAAACTCAAGCCGTCCTTTCCCAGAACTCTGAAGTCAGAACTCACCTCAACTTCAAACCACCACTGGTTCTTATTTGCTTAACATAGGTCATTTTTATTTGCAATACAAGATCAGCCTCACTCAATCATTGTTCTTATAATTCCAACTTGGCAGAAAACCAAACCTCACTTAAGCCAACCCACTACAGCTCCGGTAAAGACAAGAAAAATGATGGAAAAACTAGCAGTGGACAACCTAAAAGCAAGTCTCCACTAACTGTACCCTTGTTTTTGACTTGTTTCTTGACATCTTTCTCTTTTTGACTCACTTCATGTCTTATGAATCAATCATGTCCCTAGGCCGGACAATTCTGGTAGATCACTGTCCTCTATCTTTATGTTTTCTGCTGCTGAACCATCAGCTCTATTGTTTGTAACACAGACCTGAAATAATAGACAGATATTTTCTTTCAAAAGAAGTCTTTACTACCTCTTTTTCTCCTTTTAATTCATATTACTCGTTAGATACTACGAACAAGGTTTTAACAAGGCATTAGTCTTTGGTTGAGAAATAATAGCTACGATTTTCTCTCATATGAGCTTTAGTG
The DNA here is from genome assembly GCA_004837865.1 of Musa balbisiana. Classification (NCBI taxonomy): domain Eukaryota; kingdom Viridiplantae; phylum Streptophyta; class Magnoliopsida; order Zingiberales; family Musaceae; genus Musa; species Musa balbisiana. The sequence goes on from CM017194.1 coordinate 35,639,129, forward strand.
CTTACTTCTTTTTTTTTAGAAAGGATAAATTAAGAAAGTAGAATTCGATCCCAAGACTTTGTAATTAAACTATCAAGATCTTTACTAGTTAGACTAGTTGACATTTTCAAATATGTCAATTAAGGTTTTGAATCCTGAACCTTTGGTAAGAGAGTCTGGTACACCACCACATAACCAATGTTTAAAGTCTTTTAATACTTACTTCTCCATCTTCTATATAATTACTTAATATTAAAATCCACTGTTTCATTTAGTGTCATATTACAGTAGATCCTAAACAGTTGGGTATTATGACTTCTTGTTGTTATTGTAATTAATAGATATGTAAGTCAAAAAGACCCTAAAACTGTTTGAACCTAAAACTAACTCAATAAACCATAACGCTGTCTAAACCTAATTTTTGCATAATGTGCCCTTGTAGAAGCAACCAAAGTTTCTTCATTTTCTTGATCCAGCACTTTTGGCTCACAAACTTTAACCGATCAAGCCTGACGTCGGTTTCATCAATATTTCATCATAAAAATATATATATTAACAGAACTGATTTCAGAAAGGTAATTTTAATAATTCTACATCTTCATACACATTAAACACAGGAGTAGAAGTAGAGAAGAAAGCATAAAAGTAAAAAAGTATCCAGAGCTTCTCATTTATTTATTCCACAAGTGAAGGTGGCATGATCCACAATTTACCTCAGAAAAAAAAGGTTCTAAAGCTTAAACAAAATTAAAGATACAGGACAAATGATACGATTCAAAATTGGAGAACATTGAATATTTTTTTGAAAAGGTAAGTGACGAAGATGAGATTTGAACTCAGCACCTTGTGATATTCTATTAAAATCATTATCAACTAAGCTATCTGACACTCTCAAACATTAAATACTAAGAATACAATGACTAAGAGTAAAATAATACTATCACCTCAACCCAATTAAAAGAAAATTTGTGAGACATACAAGCAAAAATGAGCAATGTTCTCCATGTTGAATGAAAAGGAATGAAAAAGGTACAGGATCAAACTAGGAACAGCGAATATGTAAGATTCCTAGAAATTCCAATTTTTAAGTTGAGGATTTCTTTCTTTTATTAGACTCTTAGAAAATCCGGACACTAAACTGCATTTGGTGAACAAAAATGATATCAGAAATCTTATATAAAAAATATCCTAATATTAAAATCATTATTCTCTTAATTCAGTACTGTTAGATCTTTTGTCAAAATGTAACACTCCTTTTTAATCCCACTTCGGAAGAAAATCAAGATTGACTTATAAGAATCACAAGAGTGTATTATTATAAATTTTAGCTTAAGTATTTTGAGTTAATGATTCAGGCTTACAAAATTAATTTATCCTATCAAAACTGGTTGTAATAATTGGTATCAAAACCGACGTGATAAAAGATTTGAGCTGAAAAGATTATAACACCCATTTTTAAACTCACATTAGAAATGAACTAAAACTAATATTAAATTTAATAGATATAGTACTATTAACTTCAGTTTAGACATGAATCGCTTAACTTAATTATATTCTCCACATTATCAGAGCGGAGAATTGCTTGTTTTATAGTTTGAATTTTTTACTCTTAGCAAAATCATGAAAGAGTAAACCCCACTTCTGTGTATCTTTCCTATCTGGCAGTCTACCCAGCTCACAACTTTTATTGCACCACATGCACAAGCATAGTTTAGATTCAACTCCAAGATGTTGTAGCTCTAATACCACTAATTATAAAAGAGTTGCTCATTTAGTTGGCTGGAAACAAACTGTACACTATATCATAAAAAAGAACTACTTAGCAAAGATGAACACAACTCAACACTTTCCTACATGTGTGGCTATAAAGCCCAGATACTGAGACTTACCGTATGGCACTCGTCACTATGTTATCCTCACCATCAATATATAGTAGACTTCGGCTTCAGAAATTGAATATTAACTGATGACTCTTAATCATAATACAAGATTCTTTTATTACTTTAGGGTGGTAGCATTGTTATTCAGAAGTCAGAACTACTTTCGACAATACTAATCCCATGTGTTTATATAATGGTATAAAGTGTAGATTGATTTACTATTATTTGTTCAGATTTAAATATTTTGTATCATACCATTTAAATTAAATAAAATTAATAGGCTAGTTTTCTTGTTGGGCCAGATTGTGACAATACTACGCTGAATCCTCTTAAACATCAATGCCTAGAGATGAATAGGAGATTCAAGTTTATGGTTGATTATTCATCTCAAATTAATTGCCATGATCATGAAATAAAAATCTCACTAAAAAACCATAGCAGTGAATGGCTGTCATGTGCTGAAATCTATAACGTAGGTGATTATAGTAATGCAAATTTTAGACTTGAAAATCAATGAGAAACAAATACAGCAAATCCTATCCTAGTTAAAATATAAAAAAAATATTTTTGATGATAGAAGAATATTATCGACGAATTATAATATGATATGTGGTCATCATATGACGACCAAGTTGCCACAGAGGAGACAAGACCTACCCCTTTAGTCTGCTTGCATGGACATAAGCTTAAAGTAGATGGTTATAAGCTGTCTCTTCTCTTATTGCCTATGTAAACAAAAGGACAAAGGTATGTTGTTAAAAGTGATTGAGGGTTGTCTTCCCATAAAATATTTTGCCCCTCTAGTGCCCCTGTATGACCAAGTAATAAAGACTTATTTTTAGCACAATTAAGGAAGGATTACTTTTATCACTCATGAGCACACTCACCTACCTGTGGTTACTGAATCAAATATTGGAGAGATTTGATTGAAAAAAACTCTTTCAGCCTCAATCTTTGTGCAAGTGGCACTTCGGGAACTTAGCATTTTTACTTTAGAGGCATCTTGGCCACACTTTAAGTATCCATGTGCACACGAGTCAGAACCATATCAAGTTGACTAAGATATCAATAACATCTTCTTGTAATATTTTTAGTGCTAGGATAGTTCAATGTTATAAGAATGTCTACCAACTAATCCCCTGAATGAACACTCAAGTGAAGAGGCTTTACCCCTAAGTTATAGTATTTTCATCCAAAGAGGACAGTAACCATCCTTTTTGCACATCGGTGCGTCCACCTCGACATAGACACTGATGAGATACTGGCATATGTTCAACGACTTGAGTCTCTCATGCTTACAGATGGCCCCGAGCCATCTACTTGTCCCTGTCAAGGTATTCTTAAGCCTCACTTAGCAAGTAGTAATCCCTAGCTCCACCGCCACTAGCACTTGTTGATATTCCCTAACCCAACATGGTGTTATCATACTATGAGCACTCGAGGCCAATCGAATCACTGGCCAAGGGGGCACTTTGGTCCCTAACTATGGAATTCAATGAATTGCACCATCCTTAGTTTGCCACACCTGAATCTGAGACCTAATCAATAGACTTGATGTAGATCCAACTATAGTAAATCGACCAATGTTTAGAGGGGATGCAACGAGAGCTCTAATAGTCAAAAAGGGGAGTGTTGGTCGCCTTTACCTCAAGTAATTGTTGTTCACCTAAACAATCTAGGATGAACCAATTCCAGTGAGCTTTCGTCTCTCGTCCTTAGATGTGTTTGACAGTAATGCTGATATAATGGAGCATATTACAGTTTTCATGCCCAAATGCCGCTATATAGCACTTCAGATATCCTAATGTGCCACACTTTTTTGACCATATTATGAAGCCCAACATGAGAATGGTATGCTCATCTAAAGCTACTTTCCATCTACTTTTTCGCCTAGCTGACAAGGGAGTTCAAGTTTTACTTTCTCAGGAATGTACGCCCTCAGCCTTCAATAACAACACTTCTCGGACTAAAGCAAAAGGAAGAAATATTAGCAAACTATGCCACTGAATTCACAAATGAGATCCGAGGTGTAATAGATGCCCATTGATCACTCATAATACAAACTTTTATGATGGGATCTAGGCCCTCTCGTCTCCTTTCGTCATTGATAGAGAGACTATCGATAATTGTACTTAATATACTTCAAATATTCAATACATTATCGTCAAGGCAATTGTCTCAGGCAAGTGTGAGGAGTCCAACACGAGACCGAAGCAGAAGCTACCACAATTAGCCTCGACCCCGAGGTCACCTTGACGGAGGAGAAATAAATAACTCAAGCTACCTCACTCGAGGTTCAAGCTAACCCCTCTAAATATGACTAGATTGAAGTTTTCCTACATATAAAAAAGAAGAGGCTCTTAAGGGGCCCTCACCCAGTGAAGACCCTATTAACGAAAAGAGATAGGTCTAAGAACTACTAGTTCCATCAAGATTACGATCATGACACTAAAGATTATCGTAACTTGAAAGAGTATATTAAAGAGTTTATATATCAAGGACACCTCGAGCAATTCATTTGAAAGCATCGAGAACCCTTGCCACTCAAGGGCTGGTAGAGAGGAAGATTAATATCATCATTGGTCGACCACCCTGAGTAGGGGATGACTCCTCAGCCCGAAAGGCTTATGCTTGAGCTACCATTGAAAAGTGCTCGATAATAGAGGGCAACCTGAAAATAACTTTCAAAGAGAAAGAGGTAGAGTATATCGATCCGAATCATAATGATGCATTAGTGGCCTTTGTGAGGATGATCAACACCCAAGTGAAGAGGGTTATAATCGATATAAGTAGCTCTGTTAATATCCTTTATTTTGATGCTTTTTGTTAATTTACGATCTTATCCTAATGATTTCTTCATTGATAGGGTTCAACAATGACTTTTTTTTTGTCTCTTGGGACTGTGAACTTGTACATCACATTCGAAGATGAGCCCTACTCCAAAACAATATTGACTAAGTTTATGATAGTAAATATCTCCTCGATATATAATGCAAAATTATAGGCTCACCCACATTGAACAGACTAAGGGTAATGGTGATAGTGTTGATTTATCATATGATGATGAAGTTCCCAATGAGGACCGACATTGGAGAGTTGAAAAGCAATTCAATGAAGTTGCGTAAGTGCTACCTAACGACGGTCTTCCTATAAAAAAAAGTCGACTTAAGGGCCAAAGAAGCTATCACTGTGCCCGAAGAGAAACTAACTCTCCATCTCTTTAAAGCTCAAAGATCCATGAGGCTACATAGGTTAATTTCTCAAAGTACAAAAGGAAGTGGGAAGAGGGGGCGTTTAGATCATATGCTAAGGAGCCGAACTGAGACCTACGTTGATCAACCAGTCCTCATCCATCTTCCTAATAACCTCGAAAGAAGAGAGTACATCTCTCAGTCGAGGCACTTGGTCTGCCTCCTCATTTGATGGAAAAGGAAATATGTTATCTATAGAGAATGCAGACCAAGCAAGACTGAACCCTCAATCCCGACTTGTACCTATAAGAAAGTATTCCTTCCGACCCTTATTATTAAAAAGGGATGCCACTAACCTTGAAGCCCTCACGAGCAACTAGGTAGTAGTCACTTTTTGGCTTACGCAGCCAAAAGCAAACAACAAAGAGTTAGTGGGGCATATTACCAAATAGTGCTACAAGTTGGGCCCATCTGAGAGAGCGATATCCTCTACCATTGAAGGCAAGACACAATCACTAGGTAATGGGAAAAGCGAAGTCCCACCTCTAGTGCATCTAAAGACAAACAAATAAACCAAAATATTAGGTTATATAGATGGTGATCAAATCGAGGAACTTGCAGCTCGAACTCAACCAAGATAGAGTAGCTGGTCCACAAGTAGTCCCAGAGTTATGTGGTCATTACTAAGTCTGATCATACATGCTTTTCATGGACTCTATATCTTGAAGGATCTTAGAATTCATTGGAACCAACTCTTTTAATGAAGGGGAGGTCAGAACTTCCTCCGCCCCTAAGCTGTTCGAGGATGGAGCACTAATCTCTTTAGCTATTTGACGACCGTGGGATTGGGAAAAGCTTGTGTGAGAAAAGAAAGACATCCCGATCCACAGAGGTGCTGGAAAGTCAAGTTGTTAGAGAGCCGACGCACTTGAAGGCCAAGACACCAAGGACCCAACCCACCTTCAAGAAGAGAATCAAGGACTGACTCATCTTAGAGAGGAGCAAGGTTAAGAAGAGGAAGCTCTTAAAGGAGATCACGGAGGCTCAAATGAGAGAATGAGCCTAATGGCTAATTAAAATATGTAAAGAAACGCACTACGACAGAAGACATAGGACGAAATGCGCATAGGGTGCATAAGTCGAAAAAAACCTAAGGTTAATGAGAAAAAGTCTACTACGATGAGAGGCACATGACGAAATATACTCGAGATACATATGATGGGAAAACCTAACCTGCATATAAAACCTATCATGATGAGAGACACAATACAAACTATACTCAAGACACGTAAGTCAGAAAAGCCTAACCTGCATAAGAAAAAACTCATAATAATAAGAGGCACAAATAAAAAAGAGCCCTAGGTGAGTGGGTCAAAAAAACCCAATCCCAAAAAAAAAAACTCATCACGGTGAGAAGTATAAATAAAAATATGCTCGAGATGTGTGGGTTGAGAAAACCTGACCCCACAAAAAGAAACCCACCATGGCGCGAAACATAAATGAAATTGTACTCGAAGTGCATGGGTTGGGAAAACTCGACTCCTAAGTTACAGAGACAACATGAAAAGATGGATGTCAGATCCATTTTCCTACATATCCACAAACTGTTTGAGGAACAAGGAAGGACTTAGCAATATGAGATATCTAAGAGCCTCTTCCGTACTATGATGACTGAGGGAACATCGATTCATAACCATGTCCTAAAGATGATTTAGTGGATAGAGAAACTCACAAGTCTAAGAATGGTCCTAGAGGATACCCTATGTGTGGATCTTGTGCTTCAATCCCTACCAAATTAAATTTCACCATTAATAATGAATTTTAATATAAACAAGCTTAAGATGACTTTTCCTGAGCTCCTCAATATGTTGAGAGAGGTAAAGAGCACTATCAAAAAAGAAAAACTAATGGCCGGAGGCACAAAGGAAAAGGTGTCCAATGTTCATGGGTCCAAGGAGGGCCCCCTTGAAAATACACCCAAAGTGCTTAAGGAGAGGCCGAAGGGGGTTAAGCATGGTGCTAAGGTCGAGCGTCGACCCCCACCTCTTCCCAAGGTTAGAAAGTTGAGCACGACATCGACCTTCGATCCTTCCAAAGGTGAGGAGGTTAAGCGCAACGTCGACCCCCACTTCTTCCCAAGGCAGGCAGGTCAAAGACATGTCACCGACCCCTATTCATTTTTTAGGTAAGGCGATCGAGCGCAATGCTGACCCCTATTTCTTCTTGAGGTGAGGAGGCCACACACAACCCTAACCCTTGTTCTCGAGGTGAGGAGGTCGAGCACCAACCCCCACATCTTCCCAAGGCGAGGAGGTCGAGCACGACGCCGACCCCTGTTCCTTCTCGAGAAGAGCAAGGTCTATAAGCCATGGGAGGAGTCAAGATGGACTCCTCCTATAGTTGGCCTTGTCGACGAGTGAAAGGAGAGATCCTCCCATAGCCCCCATCAGTAATAAGTAGAGGAGCCCACCACGACTCCTCCCACAGCTCACCACGACGACAAGCAAAAAGGGAGAAGGGGCAAGTCAATGACATGGGATCTTCGTAGCATCCCTGCTGCAGGCCTACATAGGTTCCTCAGTGGTCACATAACGGACTTGTCGCATGACATAGGTCCCTCGACGATAAGCAAAGGAGATGCTTTCCTTGGCTCTTCCCACAACCCACCTTAGTGACAAATAATAGAGGAGCATTCCTCGGCTCATACAACAAGTTAGCCGAGAGCAAGCTTCCTCTGCCTAAAGTTGTCTATCAGTAGATCAAGCAGGCAACCAAAATCTAATCTCCATATCAACATGCAACAACACAGATTGGACGACGATAAGGGTCACAGATCTCCACTATTGGTAGACAACCGACCCATGGCCCAACGAGGACCTCGGACTATCCCTGCTACAGATTGGGTGATGACACGAGCAAGATTAGGTTGAGATGCTATAGGTCACCTCGACAAGCAAAGGAGTCCATGTCGACTCCTCCCATAGCCTACCTTGATAAGCGGACTTGTCACAACCTTCTTCAAGTGCCTCCACGAGAATAGGATCGAAGTCCTGCTTGAGCTAGAAGAAGAGAAGAGGGAAAAGGAGCAAGTTGATGATGACCGACTCCCACCTCCCAATACAAGCACCTCAACATTGCTATAGCACATCATGCAATGATAAATGATATCCCTATAGCAAATCAAGTAGGCCAATCATATGCTTTATTACCCGAAACAAGCATCTCAATGGATCTTTCCCTCACCTCTGCATGACACACGTGTCAAATAAGCTAATAGTTGCACTTTAGGGTCTCTCCAAAAGTGTTCTTAGAAACGCACCTTCGGGGGGTACAAATAATAGAGGAATATCGTCAACCAATTATCATATGACACATGACTTCTACATGGTGACCAAGTTAGCATAGGGGAGATAAGACCTGCCCCCTTGGTCTACTTGGATGGATATAAGTCCGAATCAGGTGGTTGTGGGGTGCCTCCTCCCTTGTCGCCTATGTGGGCAAAAGTAGGTTGTTAGAGATGGTTGAGGGCTACCTCGCTATAGAATGTTTTGCCCCTCTATTGCCCTCTATGACAAAGTATAAAAATCCACTTCTAGCACACTACGACGAGAGGATCACTTTGACTACTCGTAATGATACTCACTTACTTTGGGTTACTAACTTAGACATCAAAGGGATAGGGTCAAGAAAATTCTTTCGACTACGATCTTTGAGTAGGTGACACCTCGGGAGCTCGATGTATCCACTTCGGAGGTATCTCGATTACACTTCGAACATTCTTATACACACGAGCCAGAACCACATTGAGTTGACCAAAATGTCAACAACATCTTCTTGTAATATATGAAAAAACTAATCCCTCCATTCGATTTTAGTAAACAACTGCAAAATCTAAAATTATCCTAGCTTGATAGTGCCATGTAATCATCAACATGACAGCAAAAGCAACTAATGCTATTATTGAGGACTATAAAGTTCTTCTACGGTACGAATATCAAATAATGTGTTCTTAACCTCAAAAATTATCTCAAGCTTTTCACTACGATTCATTACCAAGCTCCAAGAATAAAGACCCATTATCAACATACAATGCAATATACTATACAGCTCATTATTAACATCAGCTTTTTCATGAACTAGAAACCAAATATACCTTACGTTTGGTCACCTTATCAAACTCACTGATAAACTCGAACATGGAGTTGTTCTCAAATCTTGTTTCTCTTAGTTAAGTGTCAAATCTTGTTTTTATTTCTGGGTTGTATCGACATCAAACCTTTGAATCTATTTTCAATGGGTGCTGAAGATTTTCACAGGTAAAAAAGAACAACTATTTTAATAACAACAGATGATCAACAAGGAAAAGTAAAATTGGTACATCTAGATCATATTAGCGTGGAATGATAAGGATTCACCCACCAAAATTACGTCAGTAAATTTAACTAATACAAGCTACAATTGCTATTTACCCAAATTATAACTGTCACAAAAATATTCAACTGGCTTATTTGTTAATTTTACACTAATTTTTAATCTTTTACTAACAATGTCAAAGCATGAGATTCATGTCATTCTGGTGTCATATGTGAAGTTTGCAATAATGATTCTGTCTGCTAGGAAAAGTTTGTTAAATGACAAACAACCATCTAAAAGTTGGCAATCTCCAACTTTCCAATCATGTTCTGTTGCATGCACCAATTTCTGATTCTAGCTTTCCAGGCCCCAAGATATAAAAGAACAGAAAGGACAGGTACAATGCAAACCATGATACCATAAGAGTGCCAGGCTACAGTGGATGTTGTATTAATGGCTGGCAGCGACAAGATTACCCTTTAATGGGGTTCAAGCGTTGTAACTACTAACATTTTGACACCTGTTCTAGCCAACACAATGAGAGAACTATAGGCGGATATAAAATTCCAACATGGCCATCATCAACCCACCATTGAAATCTCAACCAATGGTAGCCTACACAATCATTCCGTTGCAAAAGTTAAGGAGATCAAACAAAGGAATGCAACCTCGAGAAAAGCATACTTGGCTGACAATGACACACACAAAAGTCCAAAAAGCTCACCAAAAAAAAAGGACAGACGCAAGCAGAGATCTTTTGATTAAACTAATACATCAAAGCAATAATCATTCAGATAAAAAGAAAAGCACTAGGAGAACTTACCAGCAATGGAATATGCACAAAAAAGCCATCATTTTTGTGATGATTTCAGCTCTTTCCTTTCCCTTTCAGATCTGATTGCCGATAGCCATCCCCATAGCAAAGCTGCAGGCGGCCGTCGAACCCAGACTGAAATTGATTCTCCGTGTTGGTGGCGGCCGCAGCTGAACCGGCCGCAGCACCGAAGAAGAACTGCAGGTTCGATCCGTCAACCGTAGAAGAGAGCCTCTGTAGGTGGTTGTGACTGTGGTGTTGCTGCTGAGGCAACTGAGCTGGTGAATTGGACTGAAGGGTCCCCCTATTGAAACCCGCAAGACCCGACGAGATGGAGAAGTTGAGATTGTGGTCCCCTGTCGCTGCCACAGCCGAGACGGGGAAGAAATTTTCGTGCAAGAAAGGGAACTGCTGCATCTCTTGATGGTCGCCGGTGGCAGCAATGTTGAAAGGCAAAATTCCCATAGGAGAGCTGTTTCCGAAGTGGGGTTGGGAAGAAAACCCTGAGGGCAGCTGGTGACTCTTTTGAGACTGGGTAAAGAGACCAGCTTGGCCGAAATAATCCGCTGTAGAGATTTGCTTCTGAATGCAATTGTGCCCGGGATTCTCCCCTCCTGTGGCAACAGCAGAGATGTTGCTGCCTCCGTTGTTGCCGCTGCCGCCGGTAAGAAGCTCCGTGAAAGAGGGGGTCTGCGGGTTCAGCCTAGGGTTCAGGTTCTGGTGATGGGAGGCCATGATGTGGCCGCTGTCGTCTCTGTCCTCTTTATCCTTCGCTGCTCGCTCTCGAGCTCGCTCTCTGGCCATGACACGGCTCTCCGAGCGCGAGAGAGACAAGACTGAGCCTTTGCTGGTGTCCGAGTTGCTGCTGCAGCCGGATTTGGTCGGCGGATGCTGCTGCTGGTTGTAGGCCGGCTCAACAACAGGATCTGCCTTCATCTGATCATCTCCGCTAGGTTGAAGCAGCTTGGGGAAGCCATCGAGTGGAGGGAGCTCATTGATGGCAGCCGTGGCGGCCTTGATCAGCCACTCGATGGCCTTGCTCGGCTGGTCGTAGCCGAGGCGATCCTGGAGGTCATAGAACTGGATGGCGGTGGAGACCGAGAGGCGGACTCTCCGGTCGCGGAGGCCCTTCGCCGTGTAGACCTTGCTGTGCCGATCCTTCCCACCGGAGGCACGCGAAACACGAAAGATCCTGGACGACGGGTGGTGCTGCCAGGGGGCGACGCGGCCGACGTCGGCCCCTCCACCCTTCCTTTCTCCATCATCTTCGTCCTCATCCTGGTGCTCCTTGCGACCTATCTTGGCCGCCTGGCTGCCGTTACCCACCACCCGTGACCGCTTGCAAGCGTGGTTGTTCTCCTCAAATTCCATCTCACTCTCATGCCTCTTTGGGGCCCAAATCGGATCTTTATCGCCTTCTCCGCCACTGCCTTCTTATCTCCACTCCTGATCTCCTTTTTGGGAAGCGGTGGGTGACTGTGTCAGCTCGGGAGCTTAGGGTTTCTGAGAGTCAGCGGTAGGCTGTCCTTTAGCATTGATGACGAGTTCGCAGACCGCAGTCCGCAGTACAAGGGGAGAAATAAAAGTGAGCAAGGAAATGGAGTGGAGAAAGGCGAGACCTTTGGACTCTCCGGATCGTGTTCGTGGCCGGAGATGACAGCTCGCGACCTTGCTTTTCTCACAGGAGGAATCGGATGTTATTGACTTCCTCCTCTCTTCCCGCTGCTCGAGCTCGCCAGGCGGCCACAAATCAGCACTACGGCCTGCAAGGCGGTATCAGCAGCTGCAGCATCACTGACTGCAACGATGGCAGCATGAGACACCGAATTCTGACGGATTATTGAGAGCGAAGAAGACATAAAAAGACGAAAGAAAAGGCAGCGACACCTTTAATCCTCGCTGCAGCTTTAAAGACGAAACCAAACGGGACACAGAAAAGAGCCAGCAAAAGGAGTAACCAGACAAGGCAAAGCGAAGAAAAATACAAAGGCTCGCTTAGACAATCGAACCTGGCGGTAATCTCAGCGATTAATCATCAGTACTACGCACAAAAATCTCACCTTCCTTCGAGCTAATGCCTCCGCGTTCAAGACCTCCCAGATCTACCCACTCAAATTCCAGGAACCCAGAAACCCCGCCCTGAAAACCACTCCTTCACTCCAGATTCCAAGCATCCGAACCCCAGCCGGCCTGCATTCCTCCAATTCTCATCAAGATCTCAGCGCGCGCCAAGCAGCTGCCTCCACAAATGCGAACGCCGCTACGCCCGCTTCGGACAAGAATCCTCCATTTCCGTACCTCGATCTCTTCCTCTCCTCGCGCAATCCCCTCGGTGCGCAAGAAAAGGGTTAGTGAAGAGGAGAAAGAGAGTACAGTGGTGGAGGCAGGGCAGAGAAGGATCTAACGGATGGCGCGAGGGCTTAGGGTCTTTGGGGAACCCGACTCCTAGTTGAGCGAAATCCTAGTGCAATCCATCCAAGAAAAAGATGAGTGAGGAAGCAAGAGGGAGAGGGATTGGCGAGGGCTCGGGGATCGAAACCCTAGGCGTTCCCATTCGAGCAATCGCCGAGCTTATCGGGAAAGGTCACGACACACCGCCGTCCCTCCTCTCTCACTCTCTCCCTCCCCATCCTTTTATATGGCGGAGTCCCCTCTTCCCGTTTACCATCCCCACCGTCCCGCCTTCGTGCGGAGACCCGTCACCAAACATCTTCCCACCGAATCACTTCTGGACACGGTTAACAAGTCACCTGAGTTTGCACACGTGGCCTCTTATTATTGCAGCACATTTGCAGTGGAGAACCTCTTGATGGCACGGAACTTTTATTTGTTTACAGTATTACCCTTCTCAGCTGCTCCCGTGGATTTTTCTTGGTGCATTACTTGTACAATCACAATTTACTCGTCTCGTCTACCTGCCACGGTACGATCCGGTGCCCACACCTCCCTCCACTCGTAAAGCAGGTGATGCAGCGGGTAGAGCATAAAAGGGTAGAAAATTTTCTCCTTTGTTCTTCCTTTCCTACGTGTTGTCAGCATGGATAGTACAATGAGATAATACGCAAGGCATTGGGTAGAATGGACTTTGTAAAGGAAACATAAAAGCTAATTTAATGAAGTGTTTTCTGGTTAAATTGCTAGGGATATTTTTGGTTAACAATGACACAAAGCGTCGATCAAACTTTGCAGACTGCATATGGATGACAACAAAACAATCAGAGGATTATGTTATCTGTTTAGGAATGAATAGATAGATGGCAGTGATAAAGCAAAAGATTTGTGTGATGTCAAGACTCCTTGGGAGATCATAAATATGGTGGTGCTTTCAACGATGGCTTTTTCCTGTAGTATTTATGATCAAGATGCTTACTTGTGTCATCACTGGAAAAGTAGATTATATACTGAAGATGCTGCACTGTTTCTGTCAATTCATTCAATAACCTTTATGCCTCGGTTCCTGTACTGAATTTTCACCATGCAAGTGAATGTTCTTCTGCAAGAAATGCTCCTTTCTTTATTGCTGATTTGCTATATATCCACTCCTCGTGTAGTAAATTTAGTGTACCTCCATCATACGAAGAATTAGGTCCTTGAATGATAGCGTGTAAATGTTTGAGAATACTAGAGACAAACAAAAGGCAAAGTGCTGCTTGCTGCTACATCCAGAGTTGTGTTTCTGTTGATGTGTGAGCTGCTATGGGTTTCTTTTTCTCCAAGCAAATTGGATGAGCTTTTGCTTTGCATATGTTCTTGTAAAATGAAGATTCGAAAGAACGAGACAACCTAAAAAGAAAATGCAGCTTCTAACATGGCATGTTACTACTGACTTGGCAATCCACAAATGAAATTAATTAGAAGGCATGAACTTCTATCTAAGGAAAACCAAAAAAAAAAAAAGAAACTGTTCCAAGTTATGTTAATTAAATTTCAAGCGTGACAAATTAAATTATGCTCCGACATATTAAATGAAACTCCATGATTGCACAATTATTATATTGTTCATGTTTAGCATGAGATATTTCTTCCTCCAAATGTTAGACAACCAGGAGAAGGCTTCTTTACGAGTATTAGCATGACATCATTCTCGACAACTGCTACTTTTGATCTTATAGATACTGATACCAATCAACCAGCCTCTGAAGCCAGATTTGTCTTTGGATTAAGATATCCTTCTCGAGAAGTACTTAATTCTTGTTTGTCATGAACGTGTTGATCTTTCATTACTTTGAGTGCTGTTTCATGTTTCATGAGGTGCAAGAAGACTTTCAACTGTAATGGCAACATTCATAGGCAGCCTTTAAAATAGTATCCATTTGACAACAATAACAATAAAATCATAAAATTTTAATTATTTGGGATCGATTAGATGATTTTTTTTATCGTCGCTGAGCTTTATAAGAAGTTTATTTTTAACTAAATAAATAAATGAAAAAAAAACAAAACAAAACACAATCTGGCAGCAGAACTGTGTGTCTAAAGAGAATTGGAGTTGTTTCTTATCTTGCCCTTGTGAAAGATTGTATTTGCATTTAGTTTTATGAAGGACATTAGGTCCTGCTAAAGTCCTCCATACATGATGTCAAACCACTCCTCCACTGATATGATCAAGTTCAGCTGCACCACCTCATCATACCAACCTCATCCATTGTTATCATGCATGCAAAGACTCCTCGCCATCATGCTTTTGGCAGATCACACCCCTTAGGCCCCAAACCCTCATCTTTTGATTTGTTTTGTTTTTGGGAAACCGCAAATGGTTGGTGGGTCAGTGGATGATTATATGGTTCCTTGCTCACTAAAGCGACTGTCAGAAACAACCCATGCAATCTTTATTTATGAAACATTGCATAGGGGTGGCATGTTACCTGCTGCCTTCTTTTTCAAGCTGCACTGAAAAGAAGAAACATAAGCAGTGATCTCCACACACTCATATCAAACTTAGTCACGAGTAATCATAAAGCTCAGATCCTTAAGAATGCTACACTTTTTATTTTTTCTGATGATGGCACAAGATGGATATCAGTAGAATAAGGTGGGAGGCTTTTGGTGGTGCTTTGAGCATGCACTGTCTAATGCTGCAAGCAATAGGATGATTCCTATGCAGAGAATAGAGATCTGAGAGTAGACAGCATACGTGTCTTGCTGTCTCCCCATCTTTAATCATGAATTCTTAGGCCTATGGCGACTAAACATCTGTAGCTCCTTGGCTTTTTGTTGCAATTCATGGCCTTTGTCCCCTGACCTTGGCGGGATCCCACACCATAACTATGGACCTCTCTTCAATGTCACTAATGGAGTGTGTACGGCGGCAAAGGACAGCGAGGAACTGGTGAGCCTGATCTTGTGAAACTTGCAACAGTGAGTCCCAATACTTTGGTCACTGTTTGTTCAGAAAGGCAGGTGGCCTTGGTGTCCTATGACCTTGATGTGTTGTTGTCATCTATGGATTGACTTGACTCGTGGCCCTTCCGAATGAGTAGGTAGAGTAAAAAGCTCCAATGTCCGGGTGAGCATGGCTGATGTAACTCCTAAAGGTCATGGAAAAGCTCACAATTAGACTGCCAGTGTTTCTTTCTTTCTTTCTTTCTTTCTTTACTTTACTTGTGAAACAAGTGGGGGAATCATTGAACTGAATTGCAAAAATAGCTACTAATCAGAAGCAGAATGGATACAGGTTTCATAACTGCCTCTCCAAACTGGGGTCACATTGCTCTTTTGGACAAGGCAGAAGCATGAAATGTACTTCTTTCATTATATATTGATTTTGATTTCTGCACCATTGCAAGCTTGATTCAAACATGACATTTTCATGCTTCTATGCTGTATTATATACTAGTTTGCATGCAAAGAAGATTTCCAAGGGATGTCAGCACTCCACATTCCTCATTTTCCACTGCAAGAAGAAGAAGAAGAAGAAGAAGAAGAAGAAGAAGAGGAGGAGGAGAGGCATGTGTGTCACAATCACCCCCACCAAAGACTTGAAAGAGCAGACATCAAGCTGCAACCACCAGTTTCTGGACCACCCTGCATAATGTTTGCACCCACTCCTGGTACATAAATCTCGAGTTATGCACATGTACAGGAAGGAGCAGGCCATATCCAATTCCGCATCCTTGTTTGGTGGCCTCGGTGGATCATAATTCTCTCCTCAAAACTAATGCCATGAACCTCGAACCAAGCAGCTAAACCTCTTCTTAAATCCCTACACCTATCGTCCTAAGTTGTACGGCCAAGTCACCCTCATGTGGAGCCTAGTGTTCCATTTGTAGAGCATCAAGGAGAAGATGAAAGCTTCCTTATCTCAGCATGGGAAGAGGTGATTAAAGTAAGATTGGGATCGAGCAGAGAGAGAGAGAGAGAGAGAGAGGAGCTCTTGGATTGATGATATGAGAAGAGGAGCTTTGGCACATATCAATGGCGACTGGACTTTGTTAATGGTGGGTGGATTCAGGGAGCGACGCTTTTGCAGCAGCTGCAGTTGCATGTGGTGTGGACACGTTTCGCGACCTGAGTGGGTGCACGCTGTGCTAGGAGATCTAACATGATGCTGTGCTTTCTCCCTGCAAACGTGGGATTGTCGAGAAATCATAGGCATCCTTTTTCTTCAGGAACATCAACTAGTCAACACACTTGCATCATTTTAGCTACGTGAGATTTTTGCAGCAAGTGTATGATTGGTTTCAGTGATTGATTGCTCGACGTAAACGAGAAGTAGTAGTAGTCAACATTGTCGTTCGACAGATCACTACACCATTCTCTCACTTGGCCGGAGCTCGAAGAAAACATGGCTTGTGTAAGTTAACTCTTTTTTCCTGGAAACAAGAAGACTAATCACATGAATCATATGAGAGAAGGAGGTGCAGAAAGCTGGAGATGCCCTCATCAGATGCCAAACTTGGCAGCTAATCTGCCGAAAGTTTATGGGCTGAGTTTGATGCTTTCTGGATATGAGATCAGATAGTTCTTCGTGTGGATATCCATCATGTTGGGTAGAGTCACTTCTAGAGCAAGTTTATGGGCTGAGACTCATTCCATTCGAACACTGTTTTCGGCTCATGACTAAGGAGACGGTGTAATTGTGTTCTGCAACAACTTTCCATGACAATGTGAATCAGATAGTTCATTCGGACCATTGTTGGTTGACTATTGCTACTTTGTGATTTAGTAGGGATGACTCGATTCAAAATATTTGAGTTTAAATTAATAATAAGACACTCATCAAATGCATATATAATTGAGATGCTACTGATCTAATTAATAACAGTCATATCTTTGTTTCTTCCCCTGCCTGATTCGGATGCAAATCCGATATCGACGTTATCAGTTTGCATGATTGTTACAGTGGGATCCGCATCCGATTAGCAGGTGACCCTGTTCCTAAAAACTGCTCATTTGCGGCCCCTTCGTCGTATTATGGCAACCGCATAGCCAACGTTTGCGGGCAATTCCATGTTCTGGTCATCGTGTCTCTGCTTGATTTCAACTTATCAGGGAAGAGCAGTGTGTTCCTTGGTATTTCTTCCCCGTGTCCACTTGAGTTGTTGAAGAGAATGAGCGGATTCATCACCTCGAAATGGTCCACAGGTTTGCGTTGCTAGTCATGTTCTATTATGTCCCGAGCAGGCTGTGCTTTTACTCGAAATGCGTATCGTCAGCGTTGCATGGGCATAGCATCAGTGAATGCGAACGACTAACTGAAGATGTTGTTGGAACGTTGAATAATTAGATCGAGTATCAAACCCCAATTTCTAATGGTATTTTTCATCTTCCAATTGTTTGACAAAATGCTTAGTTGGTTACTGCTAATTAGTCAGATGTCATGTTATCAACGTGATGATGATTGCACACTTTATCTCAAATGTTTCGTTATTTTGATGCTGATGATTATACATTCCAGAGGGCGGAAAGCCAGTTTACGAGAATATGTATCGACCTCCAATTGTTTGATAAAATGCTTCTTCAGTCGTTGTTATTTAGTTTTGTTACTGGATCTGATAATATCAATGTTATGGTGTTGCTCTTTATCTGAAATGCTTTCATTAATCGATCCTTTTGTCCTTACGTTGAGAAGTGTTCGTCTTGTAAACTGGTAATTGCTTTTCAGTTATAATCATAAACTTGTTGGTTAATGAAAGGAAAGTGAAGGGCATAATCTGTGTCCATTGCATTCACATAAGAAAGGACATCAAAAGGTTGATGTTTATAAATGCATTAAAGAGAACTTAAGTTGGTGTTATTTGACTTTTGAACAGAAAATCATGAAGCCCATATTCATGATGAAAGACCAACAGTTTGATTAATTAAAAAAATAAAAAGAAAAACATAGTGGCATTTGTTGAGTTTCATATTTGACGTCTGAATACTTGAAATCTGTATGGTTGTGATGATAGTAACCAACTTAAGAAGGAGCTGGACTCATTCTTGGGATGCCCAAATGATGATTAATTTATAAATTTAGTTCAATGAGTTTGATATCCTTTGTTCGATGTGTATTGACTCAATGATATTATGAGGTCCTGGACATCTTGAATGGATGTTAAAATCAATTTTTTTTCCTTTTATATATTTTCCAACTTTTATTGCAATCTATATTGCACCTTGCATGGTTGACAGCCAAAAATATGACTTGAAAGAAAGACTCATGCTTGAATCCATGTAGATATGTAAATTGTGCTAGTTTTCTTGTGAAAATCTGGCAAATGAGGGCTGTTCAGGTGGATTATAAGTTGTTTGACACAATGATGTTATCATCCGATCTTTCTTTCTCAACATTCTTCATGTGCTTCTGCTGGGCCCTCTAAGTGGGCAGTATTAAGTTCAAAAGTCAAGAGATTTAAGTTTCATCGAGGTCATCATTTTTGTTCGGTCAACCCCATTTGTTCAACACTTGTAGCCTTGTACTTTCTTATGAAGCTAATGGTGAAGTAGTAGCTTAATATCACACAATGATCTCTTTGGACATAATAATCAATAGTGGAAAAGTGGCAAATATTTTTTTCTGCCATGAATCCTGGTTATTCTCTTTTGCCTTATTTTACTAGATTTAACTTTTCAAGTATCAGTGGTGTATCATCCCACAATTTCTCAGCATTATAACCAAAGTACCAGCAATATGTGGTTTCAAGAGTTTATTCAGAAATTCCATTTAAATGGGAGTCTTGACAATATTTTGTCAGGAAGCAAAAGCAGCTCATGGCCCAATTGCAAAGCTGAGTTGCCAATATTTTCTGTTTCAGGTATTGTTTTTATCTCTTTACGTTTGAGTTATGAGTTCATTTTTATTTTTCTATTTCTGGTTTAACATATATGCCATGTGATAGTAGGTTATTTATTCTGCCTTGGGCATAAAAGAGAACTTTACAATTTTTAGCTAGTCAAATCCAAATTGCTAAGAGTCTTCTCTTCTCCTTTTGTTAAGCATGTAAGAATTGGTCTAGAGAAGTTTTAATGTTTGCCACTCTGTCATAGACTTAACTAGAATTGCTTGAGTCGTGAGACAACATTGCGATATCTGTCGTTAGCAAAAAGTAATTCAGCAAAGACCTAAAGTGCAAAAGTAGAAAAAAGAGAAAGGAAAAATAAGGGCTTTAAAAGGCAAAAGACAACTGCAAGTCCACAAATGACTACTCAACTGGGTGTGTTGGGGTGTAAGGCAATTCTAAGCACACTTTGTGTACAAACTTATTTATCCAAACAAAGTCCAACACTACTCCAAAGCCCTATCTAAATATTGTTTGTCATTTCTTTCTAGATATTGGAGGAGGCATATTATGGTAGCTAGGAATTCTTTTATTTAACAGATATTTTGTAGGCAATTTTTTTATTCCTTCAACTGACTTGAAGATATTTGAAAGGTTTACTTTAATTTTCTCTTTTATTGGTCCAGTAATTCTAGTGTTCGTTTTCCTGTTTTATTGATTTGAAAATCTCTGCATAATTCAGGTGCTTCAGACTTACGGTTTAATCAGTAAAGAAAATCCAAGGTAGAAACATTTTGTTGTGTACAAATTCTAGGTGAACTAAGACAAGCTGAATTTGCAGTGTTGTAGCAAAAATAACTTTCGTCGAGGTGAGAACAAAAATCGAAGTGGTAGACAACTCTGGTGCAAAATTTGTTATGTGTAAACAAGCTTTAAGAGGAAGGAGAGAAGCATGATTGAGTGAGAGCATAACCACAATAAAGGAAGCACAACCTTGCGGTGAAGTAAAGAAGGGGCATGTAGTTTTCTGGTGTAGTGGTGTGTGGGGATGATGTGATAATAGTGAGATCAAGTTTCATGACAACACTGTAGTCCTTATGCACAGGCAGATGGAGCCGTTTGGTACTCTGTTTTCTCGGCCAATGCCTCATGAGATTAGGAAGAAGAAGCATGTCAAGGTTCCAACTTTGTCTGAACATATCTTGAGTGACCAACTTCCATGGGATGTTTTACCTCTATTTAGGATTCTTCCGCTGGCTATGTCCATCACTGAGATTACTAAATACTTGTGAAGTGCTTCATGATTCTGGATGCAAATATCTTTATTTCGTATTGCTTCATCAGACATTTTCATATGGTTTGTTTGTGAAAAATAGTTATGCAACCAAGATTTTTCTTGAAGTCCTACTTTGACATTAACTTGTCATGTTCATCAGTGACAACTTGACAGCATCTGTTAAGAGTCATTGAGTGATGCACATCCCAAACTTGCTGTAAAACATTATTGGTCAGATGTCAAGAACTCTTTTCTTGTGACACGGAACTGAGAATTGATGTGATTCAGTAAGAATGGACCAAACTGAAACCATTCTCTATGTTTCCCATGTAGAACGAGTTTTTCTAGTCTCAGAAATACGTATGGGCTTTTCCTCCACACAAGATAGAAGAAGCACTTGCTCAAAGCTAGTCACAGAGTGGCGGAGATGGCAAGTCCTTCGAGACACTGAATTGTTAGAGGAACTACTGTAGAGAGAGAGAGAGAGAGAGAGAGAGAGAGAGAGAGAGAGAGAGCAATGTTATCATTCTTAGCTTCATGAAGCAAATGAGAAGATTCTGGTGACGCAGGCTTCGGCCTTTGTTCTTCCCCCTTTATACTGTCAACAGTTGATGACTCTGAAATCATGATGACCTTTGCAAATTGGCCATTGTGAGAAGCTTACATCTACCAAACGTGATGTCACCAAGAAAAATGGAATCACATGGATTGATGCATCAAAAACTATTTAAGTGCATACCCCAATTAATAATCACTTTGGTTAGTCTTAATCATGTAGAAATAGCAAGTTAAGGTTGAGTTATCAGCAGCTGATACTATCTTCAATTACGAGCATTGTCTTCCTCTCTCTCCTCTTTACCAAACCTGGACACTTCTTTGTCCTTAACTATGAAATAAGCAAGTAATTCCATGTGTATACTCTCAACTATTCCTATCATAATCATCAACATTATTATTATTATTATTATGCCTTAAAGTTTAAAAAAAAAAAGAAGGAAAAAGGGGGGCTAAAAGTAGAATACGCAAACTGAGTCACGAGCTCGCGAGTTCGGAATCGAAGGCGAATCGCGACTCACTGAGCTGACTCGGTGAGCGAGAGGAGGGAGAAGGGGAAGCCAAAGCCCGAGGGAGTTGGAGGTTTGGGCAGGGGTCAAACGGCGGCGGGAGGACGTTAGCTGTCGGGTTGTCGGTTAGCCGTCCGTGACGGACGTTTCCCATTTGAAGGCCACGCTGTCCCCCTTCCGTTTATTCCCCGTACTACTCCCCCTAGCCTTCCCTTTTACAGCACCTCTCTCTCTCTCTCTCTCTCTCTCTCTCTCTCTCTCTCTCTCTCTCTCTCCGTGCGTGAGAGAGAAGGGATGGAGGTCAGAGATTGCCGGGCAACAGGGGCCACCGTCGCCTGCAAAGGCTACCGAATCGTGTTGCTTTGACTCATCCTTCTCCCTCCTCTGCTTCTTTCTCTCTCTTTCTCTCTATATATATGTTTATACTTGTAGCAGAACACCCCAACCCAATTCCACTCCACCTTCAGCCCAGCTCTCTCTCTTGCTCTCTACTATCTATACGAGCACAAGGAGGAGGAGGAGGAGGAGAGAAGAAGAAGAAGAAGAAGAAGAAGACAAGAAGAAGGTTTCGGATGAGGATGGTGGAAGAGGAAGCGGAGGGAATGGTGATGATGAGGCGAAGCGGACCGTACGAGAGGGTGGCGAGAATGGCGAGCGGGAACGCGGTGGTGGTGTTCAGCGTCAGCGGCTGCTGCATGTGCCACGTGGTGAAGCGCCTGTTGCTGGGGCTCGGCGTCGGCCCCACGGTGTACGAGCTCGACCAGCTGGGGAAGGGCGGCCGCGAGATCCAGGCGGTCCTCTCCCACCTCCTCTCCGCCGCCTCCCCCTCCCCCTCCACCTCCGTCTCCGCCGCAGCCGTCCCAGCCGTGTTCGTCGGCGGACAGCTCCTCGGCGGCGTCGACAAGGTGATGTCGTGCCACATCAACGGCTCCCTCGTCCCGCTACTCAAGCAAGCCGGTGCTCTCTGGCTCTGAACGCCTCCATCACCTCTCTCTCTCCCACTGTACATATACGTGTGTTTCGAATTCTATCAAGTATTTGCAATGACAACGCAAATTCTATGCCTGCTTATGTCGCATACGTTAATTGTCACACCAAAAAGCATGAGTTATCCGAACATTTTGTTCTTCCATGCATGCATACAGCTTTCCAATGCCAACGTATGACATTAATAACAGTAAGAATGCATGCGAAAGGCAAAGTGCATTTTTGCATGGACAAACATGAAGAAGGAATCTTTAGAGCCGGCAAAGAAGGGTGCAGACATGATGATGGTGGTGGTGGTATGCCTATAATTGGAGACGAGAGCGAGTGCAGTCTTCCCCATGTGAAGTGTTGTGTTTGCCGCACAGAGGAGAGAGAGAGATAGAGAGAGAGAGAGAGAAGAATGTGGTCTTTGGGAGAGACTGTGTGCCTGCAACGCTCACAGCAGCGGATGACGTTTCATTTCAACAAACAGTTAGGCTTGGGTGCAGAGAGGGGTCTGACCATGACCACCACCTTTTCCCATTCAAAGCCTGATACAAAACCAAAGAGGAAATGGCCACTTAGAACTCACAAGAAAGAGAGACTAAACAACAAATTCCAAGAATATAATATACCCTTACTTTTACTGGAAACTGAAGAAAGACCAGATGAATATATTACTAATTTAAATTAATTATTTTGGATTAGTGATATGGGCTTATGAGATAGTAGGTCGGATCGAAGCTTACAAAATAAAATAATATTAGTAGAATGGGATGATTATCCGTGGATGAAACTAAGAACATATTAGAAATCGAAGAAGACTTATGTTGGTCTACAACAATTGAACAAATTTATTATTATTAATTTGAGATTAAGTATTTTCGATCGATGGATTTATCCGTTAATTCTCATGATAGAAAAATGTTCATGTGGATGCCTGTAAGTTCTAAGAAAACCAACATGTTAAGATGATATGGATATACTTTTAATTAAACATATGTAACAATTAATACTAAAATATTATGATTTAACTGAGGATATTATAAAAGAGAAATAGGATGCGAATAGACAACCTCAAAGTCTTGAACACAATAAACTTCTTGTACTTAAATCTTCACAGAACGACAACACTGCAGATGCACTAAGAACATGACAGCTTGCAGATGATTCAAATGACATTTCACCGAACCAGCAAAGAAGAGAAGAAAATATACACATTAGGTAATCCTCACGGTCAAACATTCTGACAAAGATGATGAGAGTGATCACAGGTTGTTGCTAGTGATTCTAGCTGGCTGGTTTACACAAAATGCAAGCATCTAATCACCATGATAAACAAAAAACTGCAAGCCATTTCTTAGCAGCATTGCTGCTCATCGGGATTGCCCTCTCTAAAACACGGTTCCATTCTGCAAACAATACCTAAAACAGAGTTCCAGGTGTTGTTGGTCACATTTGCTTTCATCATCAAAGAAATGGAAAAAACAGAGGGGGGCAAATCTTGAGCTCTGCTAACAGTGTAGTTTCTGGCAGCACCAATCAGTTTACTATCATTCCTAGATACCTTCATAAATTTCACCAGACAATCTGCAAGTTGGCTACCAGGGTCATGAAGAAACACCACCCAGCTTTGACTATATGTGATATCAACATTTAAAGAGAAGAAAAACAAGAAAAAAAATCTTTTGACAATTTGTTCTACAAGATGAGAGAAAACATCAGATATAATCTGTGTAATAATTTCCTGAAATAAAATCCTGATATTCTGATAGGCACAAGCGTTCTGATGTATACATACACAAGTAACCAAATAGGCCACCACAAAATTTACAAGTATATAACTTGCGACTATCAGCCATGATTGCGCCGGGAGCAGCATTTACTCGATCAGTGGAAGCAGGAGCCACAAGTTGATCTTGACATAATCTATCATGTACAGCCACAGCATAGTTTATAATGGTAAGAATGGATTACCTGGTTTAATACAAATGCAACTTTCAAACAACTATTTCAGTTTGATATCTGATGACTTCACAAATAAGCATAAACAATGGAACTTTTCACGTTGTCATCAACCTACCGCAAGATTCAGCTAGTGGTGCTTTTCCTGTTCCCATAAGAGTAAGTAGGATCGCCATGAGGCCTGCAGACAGAAATTAACAAGGGAGACATAAGCATGGACCTCAATAGTCCAAAAAGTAATGTATTACATCAAAATATTGTTGATGTCTTTACATAACAATCACTTGATTCATCAGAAGAAAACAAATGTAATAAGCACCAGAAAGAGCATCAACAAGAAGTGAAATCTAATAAAGATCATAGCACAAAGCATAATCTCGTCAACATTTTTTTCACACACCACATTTGATGTGTACAATGTCATTCATCAAAAGTACTGTCATGTCGAAAAAAAATTACCTTGGATTTTTCACATGAATGAGTGCGAACAAGATGGACAGGAAAATGCAAAAGCCTCCAGTTGCCATGTAAGCTATCCCAAGGAAATCATTTTTGCCCCCGAGCCAGTTTTTAGTTGTAAGAACAAGCTTCTTCTTTCCCCCAAAGCTGTAAGTGTTGTAGTTATTAACAAGGTGTACTTCAATAATCTCATCAGCTTGTAGATCTTCTTCGAGTACACCATACAGCTTTCTGAACTTTGGAAGAGCAGCAGTACGCATCCAAACTATGAGATCTTCTTGTTCACTCAGCTAGTTGGAGGTAAAAATTTAATGATTAAACACTTCAAGATACATATACTAGAACCATATATTTCAAGACAGGCTAGCGAACTTTGGATGTAAGATCCCTCCCCATGGTACAAACAAGTACAATATACAGAATTTGAACAATCAAAATACTCACAGGAACATCTGGGTCAAGGGTTCCTCCCCCGATTAGGCTTCCATTTTGAAAATTGAAGGGATATACATTTCTACCAAACTTGTGCTCTCGGTCACTCTTCCAAGCAATGTTTCTCCTGTTGATTCTTAATTCTACAGTCTCACGCACGAAGGTGTAAGAATCATTGAACAAGCTCCATGCGACTAACCCACAAGGAACAATTGAGAGACCATTGTTATACTCTTCAGGTCTGCATGAACTAGTGTCCTTGTACTCCAATCCATGTAGAAGCTGCTTATCACTTCTACTTTTTATATACCTGGGCAAATTTCCAAAACTTATCATGCATCAACAGAAACCAATTTGAGGAACTGAACTAGTAAGATTAAAAAAAAAACACAAGGCCAACAAGATGATTACCGTCGATGATTCTGATAGTAATTATCAAGTTCATAATAGACATAAATTGGTGCTTTCATATGCTTCTGAATCTGCAGAGAACTTTAAATATTTTAATGTCACATAGTTCTAGATAAAGAAGACAAGTAAGATAAAACAGAATGTCATATATAGAAACAAGTAACTCAAATACTATGTAGACATAGAAGATCATTGATATCACAATAACATAATTCCCTAGTTCTCTGGTTACAAAATGACAAAAAGAGGAAGAGTGCTGGCATATATTATATACACCAGTAACTTCCCTAGCTATTTTGACACATTAGAGCATTATGCACAAATGGCTTTCTTCATCAGAGGCCAAAGATGAGTTGTAAATAGCAGCGAACACTTCCTTTTTAAGTCTTACAATTGTTTTCCTCTTAGGGGATCTATACTTTCATATCTAAATTTAATATCACCTCAAAACTGTTAAGAAAATATTGAACATTTGTGCAGTACATAGCTAAAAGAGAAACAAGCTAAACCAATGGCACCCTGAAAAAGAGAAGCTACGGCAAAAAGATATAAGAAACCATATCATGGAACATCATAGGGATACTAAAAGAATAGTTGTGTGGTTGTTCCATCAATGAAAATATATATGACTCTCCTGTGAACTTAGTTGTTGGAATAGATTGCAGTGCAGTCACAGCAATGCAGGTTGACATTATGTTTTCACAGTCATGGATATCACCGGGTCACAGATAGGGTACCACATGAGTTCATGCGTATGTACGAAAAGATAAAATCCTTGAATCCAACTAATTGTTGTTCCCACTAGAAATGGCTGAATAATATTGATAGGAAGGTCAAATAAAAAGAGCTTCCAAGGATGTTCGTGTCTACCATGAGTTTTGAAACATTAGCATTGAGCATAGCATAAACTTTACCTTTATTAGACGTTTACAATTCTTCGAAATTGAGCTGTCCTTGATGTAAGCTACTTTGTTGTTTCTATAAGACTCAGGTACACATTCAATATCATAACGATCAAGAATTTCCACAACCTACATAGTCAGAAGAAAATGCCAACATACAATATAACCTCAGTCCAAGATGATAGTTACATAAGGAACTTAAACTGACTGAACAGAGTTTGAGTCCAAGGATTACACTTTCTGAAGCACGGAGACATACTAGACCAACAGGTATAAAAACAACACCAGCTAACAGAAATATTGCTATAACCTGCACGAGGATGAAATTAAGTAAAAGATCCAAGTGGCTATTGATTGATTCAGGACATTCAAAAAAAAAAAAAAATCTCACCCGTGCTGGTGTCAGATTTGGTTTGCAAGCTGGAAGATTCTGCTGGGTAAACTTATAGAATGCTGCCAAACAAAAAATCTTTTTAATAAAAACTATAAAAATATCAAAACTTTCAATTCAATAAATAACATTCCGTGAGGCAACTGCCTAAAATGGATAAAATGGTGATGCAAATAAAAGAAAGTGGAATGAACTAAGCAATGATCCAAAGGGCACAACACATAAGCAGATAACACAGACTTTTTATGAAGGGAACTATGAACAAGCAAGTGATGTTCCTCGTACTTGCTCATCTAGAAACTTTTATGATAATCAAAGCTACCGATCTGGTAAAGAAAATAATTTCAGAACACTTGGTCCACTACTCAATAAAGCTCTTTTATTATTTCCATTTCCACAAACATATTTACTAGACACTCGATAGTAATAATTCTAAAAGATATTGTGACCCTTAAAATAGCAAAATGAAGCAGAGGATTCATGTAGATGATCTCAGCTATTTGGAAACACGGGCTTTTCTTTCAAATTGTTTTGTAATCACAGAACATGACAGTGTTTTACTGTCTACATGAAACAAAACAAAAGCATGATTTTAGCAGCAAACATATGAGAGTTGAAACGGTCAAAACCGACTTACAACTCTATCAGGACCAGTGACAATCCTTACAGCAATGTTAGTGTCTTGACATTGCTGAACTCACTAAGACACCTCAGACGTTGTGGATTGCTTAACATATATTTTCCTTCTCCTTATAAACAATAAAGGGTAATAGGAAAACAAAATAATTTCATGCTTTTCATCTTAAATGGCCAATAATGAATCAATGAGGATCATGACTTCACAACTATGCATATGCATTTAACTCAGATCCCACATGTCCAAGACCACTGATAACCTCTTACGTATGACATGTTCTACTTGTATTAGAACCAATTACAAATTAAGTAATAGCACATGCCAACAAATAATTTCTCTGCAAAATAATAAAACAATGTCTGACTGCAAATTCTACATCATATCACATACAGGAAAAGAAAACAACGAAATTTCTAACGCGGTGCAAAACAATACTATCGAATGCTGTATCGAATGTATATGTTTGGAATTTGTGCCGAAAATTCACCACAAAATACGGCGATTGACTTCGCATCAAATATGCTAAAATAATAGACATGTAATTGGAACAAAGACTACAGATTTAAGGCATGACGAAGAGCAGAAAGCCTTCGCGCATCGAAAGCTGAATCACTTCACATCTAAATGGATCAGAATCCCGCAGATTTAACAGAAAGGATACCTTTGGAACGCAGTGGCGAATAGGAGTGGGCTTGCGTTCCTCCGCCGGACGCTGATGTGCTGCCAGCCTCCATTTCCATCAATTCATATACCGAACTCCTACCGACCTAAACTCCAATCACTCCCTAAATCATCCAATTTCATCGGAAACCAAGGTCTG
This sequence comes from Musa balbisiana, assembly GCA_004837865.1. NCBI lineage: Eukaryota > Viridiplantae > Streptophyta > Magnoliopsida > Zingiberales > Musaceae > Musa > Musa balbisiana. The sequence goes on from CM017194.1 coordinate 35,667,869, forward strand.
ATCGATATAATAGGAAACCCTAAGAATACCTCTCCGTCTCGTGAGAGGCGATGCCCAAAGTGCTGGCGGACAAACCAATATTGACGACGTAAAAGCTCCCGTGACGGGCCGCGCGGGCTGAGAATGAACCGGATTGGACCGGTCTAACTCAAGCGGTCCATGTCGCTCACCCAGATTGGACCGCGGGCTAAACCGGCTTTGGGTCAATTTGAATATTGTACTCAATCAGATTCAATTATTAAGCATGCAAATCGATCCTTACCTAATTCTACTTAAATACAAATATATATATATATCCCAAAATCGATCTTTTTTTCATATTAAGATATATAAAATAAAATCATAAGTCTCAACTATCTAAGACCGATCATATTATTTTTTTCGTCATTTATAAAAAAATATATATTTAATTAAATTTAAAATATTTAATTTTTTATTTATAATTTTTTAACCTTTCTTTATATCGTTAAACGTTAATCATTTTATCTCTTCTAATAATCACATTCGTTTGTTTATTGTTAATATCATCTTACATAATTCTCTTTCGTCTTATCTTTGAATAAAAATAATTTTTATTATCTTTAAGTATTTATTTTAACATTCTTATCTCAATAATATTTTTTTATATTATAAGACTCATATTTATAAAGTTTTAAAGTATCATTGGTGTTACAGTTATTTTAAATTCTTTTTAATCTTAAAGATATGATTGGACAAGCAATTCCACCTAAATACAACTCAACCAAAATATGAGACCTGCTGCTTTATATTCTTAATATCTCACAAATCAATCCTCAATGATGAGTGCTGAAGTAGAATGCACTAAAGTTAATCCCTTGAAGTGTAAGCTAATAATCTGTTCCTATGCATTAGTTGTAATCACCTAAGTAGAATTTTCCTATGAACAATAGCTAAATGACAAGATTTGCCCTTTTTTTTTGGTTGATTCCCAAGTCTCATGGCACAGAAATCAATCACTAGAAGGAGAGATGCATGCAATAAGGCTTGGATTATATCCGCGGTTAAAGAGCTACTACCACGTGAAGTACTTCATTTGGTAGCTATTAATCCTGCTTTAATTGCGACCGCAGCCTACTCTTTGTGGCAAGTATTCAAATTTCAAATAGAGATCATTGTTTTTAGCCCTTCTTATCTCCCCCCGAAGAGTCACCTGCCTTATTATTCGATGACAGTATTAATAACATGTGGGGTCCACAGATGGGTGGATTGGGTATGAAATTAATGGGTACATAAAGGTTGTTTCGAAATCTTGACGGAAACCAGAACTGCGTTTTCGACCCGCCAACGATATCCGTCCGACCACTATGCGTATGGATGGATCACCAAGTTTCTCCAATAACAACACAAGTAGATATCCGGGTACAAAATGAATGGGTAAGTCACTTTTTCTTTTATTTCGAAAACATAACGGTCCTTCACCTCCCTCTCGCGCAGCTTCTTTTTAGTTCCCCCCCCCCCCCCCCCCGTCCCTCTCTCTCTCTCTCTCTCGCTCTCTCTAACTCTCTTCCCGATCAAAAAGCCGTTCCTTTTCCTTTTCCTGATCCATTTCCCTCTTCTCCTCTTCAAAATCTCTCGTTTGTTCCCTTCTTTAATTGGAAGCGCTTCGGCGCAAAACGCGACGGCGCTGCTGGGCGAATCTCCTCTCGCAAAAAAGAAGCGTTCTTGCGGTGGGAAGATCGAGATCCGTCAAGGGTCATTGTCTCCCTTCTTTCCTTGCTTTTGGGGGTTCAAGAATTCGTCAGGTTCCGATCACGCTTCGCTGCAAGAGCGCTGCTTGATCTTTGCAGGTGGTTCTTTAGAGGGAAAGAAAGGATTTGGATAAGCGGTGGCAATGGCTGATGATTTCGGTTAGTTCTCCTGTTCCTTTGACGTTCCATCTTGCCGACAGATCATCTATTACGGGTTGGGGTTTTTCTTGGATGAGATTTACGAGCAGTTATATGCTGTTTCTGTGGGATTGGTCCGACACTCCCCCTTCTAGGGTTTGTGATCTTGGGGCGTAATGTTTGCAGGTGGCCAGGCATTTGAATTCCAAGCAATATCTCCGCAGCAACTTGCCGGCTCCCCTTCGCCTGGCATTTTCCGCGAGGGGATTCAAGAATCGCCAGATTACATCAGAGAAACCCCTCAGCGGAACAAGGTCGCACCCGTTGAGCTCTTCCCTGGAAGTCGCTTCGACGGCTTCACCTCTGATATCATGACGGAATTAAGAACGGCAGAGGCATGCCCAGAAAAAGATAAAAAGTTGGACAAAGACGGTGCTTTTGAAGCTTCTATCGAGCTCGGGGTGATACCAGAAATCCAGGAGAGATCGTTGAGTATAAATGCAGGATGCGTGGATGAGTTCGTGGTCTGCGGTGGCATCGAATTTGAACTGGACAGGTTTTACTCTGGTGGAGATCCTGTAAAAACTGATGCAGTGGTTGGGGACGGCACACCGGAACTATACCAATCTGCTCGATTTGGGGATTTCTCATACCAATTTCCTGAACTCGAGGCAGGAGATTATCTTGTTGACCTTCATTTTGCTGAGATTGTGTTTACTGAAGGACCTGCAGGAATGAGAGTATTCGATGTTCTTATACAGGAAGATAAGGTAAGCGTGTCATGCTCCATGCTAATCCAATTGCGTTGATTGTTTATTTATGGAGGCTTTCTTATGGGAATATCATCTCAGGTAGTTTCCAGCCTAGATATATATGCTCGGGTTGGATCAAACCGGCCTCTGGTTTTGTCAGATTTGAGAGCTTCAGTTGTTCACGAGGAGGGATTATCGATCAGATTTGAAGGGGTGGTAGGACACGCTATTGTGTCTGGTATTTCAATTCGACAGGAATTTTCTGCAGGTAGATCTTGTTAAACCCTGTTCTGTATCTTCCTTTTGAATTAAACTTTCAATAATTAAAAGATATTCATTAACTTATCAGGCGAGACAATTAAGAGAACACCAGGGAAGCAGAAAGAAGTATCAGACATTGGACGGGTAAGAAGAATTAGTGGCACCTGAAAAATGAAATTACTGCTTATTTTTCTGAACCCAAGTCTCAAATTTTACAGGAGGAATGTGTCAAATGCAGTAAACTCGAGGAAGACTATCAATTGCTCATTACTGAGCAAACAGAATACAGAAGAGCACTGGAGAATCTCAAAAGGGATAATGAACTTAAGAATAAAGAATGCCATGAGGCAAGGCTGTTATTGCAGAAGCTTCAAATGGAGCTCATGCAGAAGTCAATGCATGTTGGTTCTTTAGGTATTGTAGTTATTTGAAATTATGGATCTTTTATTAGAACTTTTTTGATGAATAATTTGTGTGGGTGTTTCTGAATCAGCTTTTGCAATAGAGGGACAAGTGAAGGAGAAGAGTCGGTGGTTTCAGTCCCTTGCTAACTTGAGTGAGAAATTTCATGTAATGTGTTTTCATATTTTCATACTAGTCATTCTGCCCTCACTTCCATTTTGTGATCTGCTTTCATCATGTATTACTTTTCAGTCCCTTGCTAACTTGAGTGAGAAATTTCATGTAATGTGTTTTCATACTAGTCATTCTGCCCTCACTTCCATTTTGCTATCTGCTTTCATCATGTATTACTTTTCTAGAGCATAACATACGTGAAAAAATCAGTTGCTGAAGCTAGAGCATGTCAATCTATCGGGGGAGGCATTAGAATTTAAGAGGTGTCTTGCAGATATTAGCCATGCAACAACCATAATTCAAACTTCACGTAAGTTATCCAAGATATCTCGCACATTCAGCGTATGATGTTCTTGGAATTGTTTGCTTGTCAATAACCTCTAATCTCATAAAGCTCCTTTTCATTTAAATTGACGAAACGGAATCTAACAAGCTGCAATTTTACCCCGGACAGTAGATCGTCATGTCAACCTAGAGAAGGAGTATGAAGATCTCAAGCTCAGGTTCAATGAGGAGTCAAAAGAAAAAAAAGACCTATACAACAAAGTTATAGAGCTGAAAGGTTAGCCTAGCATTTAATTTGATTAATATGTATAGAAACAAATGAGAAGCACAAAACTTTTCTTGAACTTAGCTGTATTTCAGGAAACATTAGAGTATTCTGTCGTTGTCGACCTCTTAACATGGAAGAAAAAACTGGAGGGGCCTCCATGGTTGTTGATTTTGAATCTGCAAACGATGGTGAGCTTATTGTCAAAGGTCATGTATCTTCCAGTAAGGCCTTTAAGTTTGACTCTGTGTTCAGTCCTGAAGATGATCAAGGTATTCAACCAAACTTGCGCTCTATGCTTATATGCTTACTTGAGTCACCAAAATTTTTGAACTAAATATTGCTTTTATACCCCAAACACCAGAAACTGTTTTTCAGAAGACTGCACCTTTTGCAACATCGGTGTTGGATGGATACAATGTCTGCATATTTGCATATGGACAGACAGGGACAGGCAAAACCTTTACGATGGAAGGAAATGAAGAAGCTCGTGGAGTCAACTATAGAACACTTGAGGAAATATTTCGAATAATAAGAGAAAGACAAGGATTATATCATTATGAAGTCACTGTAAGTGTACTAGAGGTCTACAATGAGCAGATCCATGATTTGCTTCTTTCAGGATCTCAACCTCCTGCAGCTGCAAAGAAGTAAGCAGAGGTTTAACTTCTACATTAATTTGACAGGTAGGATAGATGACCGGTCTGTGACTTGCTGGTTTTTTATAGGCTAGAAGTAAGACAAGTTACAGAGGGAGTTCACCATGTTCCAGGGCTAGTCGAAGCTCATGTGACCAACATGACCGAAGCTTGGGAAGTTCTACAAACTGGCAGCAAAGCAAGAGTTGTTGGTTCGACTAATGCAAATGAGCATAGCAGCCGATCACACTGGTTATTTTTTCTTTCTACAGATCCATTAACCTTATTATCTCTCAGAGTAATAGTTTAATGTCAATATTTATCATTTCAATTTTCTTCAGTATTCACTGTGTGATGATAAGAGGAGAGAATCTAGTGAATGGAGAATGCACAAGAAGCAAATTATGGCTCATTGATCTAGCTGGTAGTGAGAGAGTCGCAAAAACAGATGCTCAAGGAGAACGCCTAAAAGAGGCGCAAAACATCAACAAGTCACTTTCTGCATTAGGCAATGTGATATCAGCTCTTGCAACTAAAAGCCCACATGTTCCTTTCAGGTTTCTGAAACATCTCTTTTGCATGCTGTTGTTATTAACATCTCTCTACCTTCATCATCTGAATCTTGGAATTTTCACCAATTCAGGAATTCAAAGCTTACCCACCTACTTCAAGACTCCCTAGGTATCCTTTATATCTTATTCTACCTCCCATTCACCACTTTTCTTTTTTTGTTATTTTTCTCATCATATACCGCTACTGCATGAAGTTACTTAACTAAGTTAATAAATTCAGGTGGGGACTCGAAGACTTTGATGTTTGTGCAGATTAGCCCAAATGAGGATGATGTAGGCGAGACACTTTGTTCTCTTAATTTTGCAAGCAGAGTCAGGGGAATTGAACTTGGTCCTGCCAAAAGACAAATTGACATGAGTGAAATATTCAGATACAAACAGTTGGTATGAATATCAATGAAAAATAAGACAATGTTTCACAATGAGCCTTGGTGTTGCCTATTCTTGTTTCTCTCGAGTCTAAGATTTCTCCTGCTGCCCTTGCTAGGTTGGTAAGGTCAAGGAGGACAGCAAGCAGAAAGATTCTCAAATGAAGAAGATGGAAGAGACAATTCAATCTTTGGAAATCAAGAACAAGGCAAAAGATATGATCAGTAAAAATCTTCAAGACAAAGTATGAACTAAAAACCTTCATATTCGGTTAATCCAATTAGAAAATTTATGATAATTATTTTGACTCTCCTAAAGTATACCAATCTGTCTTTCCAAGATAGAGTTGGATTTTGGCAGTTGTAGTTGAAATCTATCTATGTTTATGATTTATAATCATGAACGTAGGTGCCTTTTTCTATATTAATCTTTCTTATACATGGAAAGTAAGTTAGAACGCAGCATTAGACACCTAACATTTGTTGACTTTGAAATATCAGATTATTACTATCACATTCCGATGTCCCACAGGGTGGATGTTAAATGTGGTGGTTTTCAGGGTTAGATGAATATAAAGCTAGTCATTTAGGCTTAACCAGTATTTATGTTGTTTAGAGAGTACAGGCCTAGAATTATGGATGCACATGAGTTGACTGAACAGAAACTGGTAGGCGCAACTGACACATCACAGCGTAGAGCCCCATCATGTTTCATATGCTTTTTGTCACCTTATGTCAATCTAGCACTATAAACAACAGTTGGGAAGTTTCTTATGTTCATCTAGCACTATGAGCTAATTAGAGTTCCTTAAGAGTTAGAAACTTTGAAGGTATCTATCAACCTTGTCAAATGCTGAGCCTTTTGTTTAGATATGGAACGAATACTTTGTTTTTCAAACACTAATGCAAGATTATTCAATGAAGAGAATATGATCTAAAATCCAAATACCGTCTTTTTTGTATTTCACCTTTTTTTTCAATACTTTTATTGATATATCTTTAGGTTCTCATAGAATAAGGGTTTCCATGTACAAAAAATCGCCAGAGAAATGTTATTTGTATTGGGAAGATGAACTGAAATTTATGTCTAAATTTTAGTTCTTTGTTTGTGGGCAGGAAAGTGAAACCTTTACAGCATAATAGTTAAAAATCTAGAACATTTGTTTCTCCTTTATGCAGAGGCATGTGCCCATTCAGATCACCGTTCCTGGCTAGTCGAATGAAATATATACAGATCTGCTGTAAATGCTGATCTTTTTGTTCTTTCAAGACTGGGCTTTGGTTGCTTAAAGAGATTACCATGTTCGATTCTGTCTCTTTGGTACTTGAGAGAGTAAGGATGGTCTCTGATGAACTTCCATATACAGGTTAAGGAACTGGAATCACAACTATTGATTGAAAGAAAGTTGGCAAGACAGCATGTAGACAACAGAATAGCTGAAAATCAACTACAGCAGTTGCAGCAACAACAACGAAGGGAACAACATGAAGAAAACATCTCATCAGCTAAATCTTTTCTTGTCACTCGTCCACCAATCGAAAAAATCCACACTCATGTCATAGAAAAAGAAACAGGTAAAGAATTTGCAGATATGATGTGGCCACTTGCTGATAACAACAGCTACAGGCCTTTGTTGCAGTCTCCAAATGACCACATCATCTTCAAGAACTTCCTCCAGTTTAGAGACAAGGAAAACAAGCCAGAGATTGCTGAAGAGCCATTCCCGAGGAAAGCCAGCAGAGTTTCCCTTTGTCCTACCATCCGTGGTGGTCTACCTGTCACTCCAGCACCACGCCGGAACTCCCTTATTCCCCTTCCAATGGCAAAAGCACTGATCAATGCCATGGACAACCTTTCACCACCATTACCTTCACAAGCTCAACCTACCATCACAACTGTCGATGCATGTGAAGGTGAAACTCGCAGCCAGCAGAGAAGTGCTAAGAAGATCAACAGCATTCTTCGAAGAAGCCTGCAGAAGAAGGTGATCATTAGGCCTCAACTGCCCCAGGCAATTAGAAGGGGAGGAACGCTTTCTGGGCTGGATAAGCTAAGACTTTCGGTAGGTCGCAGCGGGAGGAAGGCAAGGAGAATGGTTCTGGGTAATGCCGGCGATGGTGATCGAGTAATGCAGCAGAAACAGAAGAAAGAAAAGGAGAGAGGCTGGAACCATGGTGCAACAACAGCACGAAACTTTTTCTGACAGTTGAACTGGTTTACCTCCATCAGTTATTATTAGCTCGGAGGGGAACTAACAGTTTGTAATTACTAGTGGTTCAGTTGATTCTGCTACATGCAGCCTCAGCTTCTGAAACTCTGACCTCTAATGTCAACTTTGATAGAACTTGTTGTCATATTCTGAACATTTTCCTATGAGTAAAGTGAAGAGTTTTTCATAAATATGAATCCAGCCTTGCAAAAACAAGGAATAATTTCTGACAGTTGACTTGTTTACATCCATCAGCTACACAGTTTGGAGGGAAACTATCGATTTGTAATTTTGTTACTCCAGTTGATTCTGCTACATGCAGCCTCAGCTTCTGAAACTATGGCAATCATGAATGTAAACTTTGATGGAACTTGTTCTGTCATATTCTGAATATTTCCTATGGTTTAAAGTGAACCGGATGCAGTTTGTCAATTCACCTGCAATCTCTAGCTGGAACTGAAGCTTCTAGTTCAGAAAGAAATGTCCATCTTGCATCAGCAATCATTATGCACACACTACATGGAGAAAGACACATCTATGCTTTCTCTTTAAGACAGTATTCAACTATCCTCCACTACTACTATTACAATTACCCAACTGTAGGTACTTGGATTTTGTGATATTGGTGGGGAGTCTTGTTCATCCAATTATCTGTTTTTCTTAATATCGAACACAAGCCTTTCCGTAAACAATTGACTATCTCCTCTTTGAACACAGTTGAATCATAGTGGAAGAGACCATTAACTCTATTTTCATATTAAATCCTATTATTTTGGATTGCCAAATTGACTGCTCCACAAACAACTAAAAACAAAAAAGGACCCTTTTTGAGGAAGGATTGAAAGGGGGTGTATGAAGCTACAAACCTTAAATCTTATATTATTGTAAAAAGAATCTTATGTAAGAAATAACATATTGTGGTTATGATCCAACATTGTTTGGATGAAATCTTAGGCACTAAATCTTAATCTTTTTAGACTAATAACAACTATTCAAGTTTGTTTCAGAGTAAGAACAACCACTCAAACTATTTTTCAGATTAGTAACAACTACTTGGCAGCGGACATGATTCAACATAGAACAGCTATTCCCTTGCAGTGCTACAATCAAACATTGTTGATTCTGGAACCCTATTCTTGACCACTGTTAACCTTCTGTTTCTCACAGGGAACACACCATTTCCTTTTTCAGATTCCTGAACTGTACACAGTACAGCTTTTGTTGTTTAATTAGGACTGTCAGTGTGCTGCTTAAGCTCCTCATCAGCTGGTAGCAGGTGCTGTGTTGAAGCCCCAACCTTGTCTTTGTGCAAACCGACAAGCATCTTTTCGATGAGTTGTTGGCATCCTTCTCATTGAGGAAGATGGCTTCTTGTGAGGGTTGGCTCCACTGTGCGTACTTTTGGTCGGCATTTGCCGAGACAGGGTTGCCATCACATACCTCATGGGGCCATTCTCATCTATAGGATTCCACATCTGATCTAAGATATCATTGAACACTGCATGGTAACAGGAAATGAGAGATGATATCTCGATCATTAAGCTATTAATCCTCCACATGGGGCCTTTAATAATCAATGTAGGGTCTTAATGTCGCGGTCGACAAAGATAAAAGATAGAATTAGATCACCATGATATCCAATCTCCGATCAGTTTAATTTGATTTAAATATATCAAAAAATCCTAATGTAGGTACAAAATTAGATGAGCCGAGCAAATTCTTATCGAGTGAGATAGAATAAAAAAAATTAAATCGGATGATTCAAGATTAGGTTAAGTAAAAATGAATCATCACATGATGATCGAAAATAAGTGAATCGTCTTATAACACCAAAGAACAAGATGAATTTGAATTTTTAAAAAATAACAACGAAAGATATGTTAAAAATTGAGTATATATGTGATAGAGATAGAGAGAGAGAAGAATCAATTTGTTAATATCTTAAGCTTTTGCATGATGGTGTCTAATCTTCATGGTCACATACATGATCAGCATTCAAACATGTGAAGAGAATGTGGAATCCTTTACATGCTAATTTGATCCAAGATGAAGAGGACAGGTGATACCAATTCAAAGAGAGATGGAAATGATGACTGTCTCAGCATTATTGCCAGTGTTGATCCACCACTAATTAGTTAGGACTAACTTGCATTTAGATCTACCAGTTCCAACAAGCAAGGAATACTTCTTTTCTTGTCTGCTGGGCCATCATCAGGTTCACTAAAATGTCTGTCACTCGAAGCTTTTGCAGAGTTTGGGGAAGAAAACACATAGAACCTCAACTTTGTAGGATTCCAAAAGAATGTGACAATGCATAAATCACTGGAAATGACTTTTAGCAGCTGCAGCAACTCCAAAAGAATGAACATGAGGTGAAACAGAGGTAACACCTGAAGCTTCACATCAAAAGAACAGCTATAGGAATTCATGAAATGTATCCATGTAACAATCGACAGAGAAGTTACTGTTCTTCCCGAAGCAATGAACATTAATCTTCAGCTGAAGACTCAAAATCTTTGTATCTAGTGGAGGTAACAGAGCTTTGCTTGGATAAATCATAGGTCAGTCAGATCACTCGGTCATCATGGCCTAACAGGGGAGTCATTAATGGAGGGGAAGCCCACCTTGTCTCTGAAATTAAAACATGTCGTCCAAAAGACATTAAAAAGATATTGTCAATTAGATAGATTGTAAAAGAAAGTTTTGCCAAAGTTGTTCTTCATATGTGGATTTGGATTTATGGTGTCATTATCTACACTCAATGCAATTAAGTAACTTGCGAGTTTGGAATCATCTTCTAATTCCGATGTGTGATTGATTTAGGTATGAAATGTTTGACATCCTGATCAAGAACATGATCTATGTGAGATCCAATATGATGATGTGTCCTCTAAACACTCCATGAATGATTACCAACTGTTAGGTCAGCTACAATATCGTCATCCTGTCAACGATTACCAACCGATGAAGTATCTTATGGAGTGAATCATCAATTACAAGACGTGTGATAAGATGGGATGTTTCATGCAAATTATCCACCAACCTTTCATGGCCTCTGTTTTTGGACACCCCCTCCCACCCCAAAATCACGGTTCTGCCCCGACGCCGGACGCATCTTTCGCTTGCACGCGTCACTCGCCTTTGACCCCCTCTATTTACCATTGTGCCACTCACACTCTTCGAGCAGCCGTGTTGCGGTTCGCCTCTGGTATAAATAGTTTCGATGTCCGTCGCTACACTCCAAGGGAGGGAAACTGGCGAGACGTCGCACGGGACTCGCGAGGTGCTGCTCTAATGGCGGATTCGCGTTGCAAGTCGTGATTCTTTGCTTCGTTGAAGTTCCCTTTTTGGCGAACAACCGCTGCTCGTTTCACTTTTCGTGCGAGCCTGGGGTGGGAGGGCGAGCGAGGAATCAGAAGCTTGGATTTGTGGCGTGATGCCTCGGTGTGGAGTGAGTGAGACCGAACGACTCCGAGCTCCTTTGATTCCCTTGTGGGTTTCTTGTTCCAGGCAAGTTTCGATCCCCGAGTGCGAGAGAGAACAGAACCTCTGTTTCTCTTTGCTGCTCTTCGGATTTCGCTGTCTGCTTGGGTAATCGCCTTGGAATCGCTTTGCTTGTCGCCTCCGGAGAAAGATCCAAAGCGAGCTTCCTCTTTTCCCGGTCTTTGCGGTGCTCCCCTGTGCCAGTGTGGGAAAAGGTCGGATTTTTCCTGTCATTTGTGCTTCTTCTTTGATGCTGTTCACTGTTTAAGGAGTTGGATTCGAAGCGTTGGAGCTTGCGGGTGAGGTTTGGTGCGAACATGTCGGATTTGCAGATGGATTCCGACGGCGAGTCGGGCCAGGTTGTGCTGAACTCGAGCCAGAGCTCAATGAGCAGCAGCGGCGGGAGCTGCGAGGACCGTCGCAGTAGCTTCTGCCGCTTTTCCTTCGATGATGCCGCGCCGGCGGTGGGCATCGAGCTCCCCTCCGCCCCCTCGCGGCTGTCTTCGAAGCCCCACCGCTCGTCCGACCCCGCCTGGGCGGCCATTTGGTCGCGTGCCGTCGACGCCAACCTCGGGCCCCGGGATTTCAAGCTCGTCCGCCGCATCGGGAGCGGAGACATTGGGACCGTCTACCTCTGCCGCCTCCGCGACGAGGCCTCTCCGTGCGCGTACGCGATGAAGGTGGTGGACAAGCTAGCGCTGAAGAAGAAGAAGAAGCTGGAGAGGGCAGCGACGGAGAAGAGGATTCTGCGGGTCCTTGACCACCCCTTCCTCCCCACCCTCTACGCCGACTTCGACGCGTCTCCGCATTACTCCTGCGTGCTGATGGAGTACTGCAGCGGCGGTGACCTCCATACCCTCCGCCACCGCCAGCCCCGCCTTCGCTTCTCCGTCGCCGCCACCAGGTCCTCGATCGACCTCCTTTTTCTTAATTAAAAATCGCACCTTTTCCCATCCTCGATCAACTTTTTTACGACGAGCGATTACTTCTTGCAAATCCACGTAACTACCCAATGTTTCCATGTAAAGATATTGCAAATGTTATCGCCTGTCGGAAGTCTATTTCACGATCACAATCATAGGTTCCATTCAATCTGTTTAGAAATTGGACTGTTACTTTCCACCATTGTACGAAGGAAAGAAAGCACATCCGTTCATGTGATCGACCCGCCGAAAGACGCCATCTTTTTGCACTGTTCTAGCGCTGATGTCGTTTACATTGGATTCGCTCTGCAGGTTCTACGCGGCGGAGGTGCTGCTCGCGCTCGAGTACCTCCACATGCTCGGCATCGTCTACCGCGACCTCAAGCCCGAGAACATCCTCATTCGCGCCGATGGCCACATCATGCTCTCAGACTTCGACCTCTCCCTGGAGTCGACCGCCTCCCCTACAATCGAACCCCTCGTCGCCGCCGCCGCCAGTGAGGCGGCGGCCGTCGGTTGCGACGACCACTTCCGCGCCGATCCCTCCTGCCTCCCCTTTCGGGGCCGGCGGGCGCCTCGCCGCGCATCGAAGGCGGACCGGCGGTTCGTGGCCGAGCCGGTTGGCGCCCGGTCTCGCTCCTTCGTGGGGACACACGAGTACGTCGCCCCAGAGGTCGCCGCCGGCCGGCCCCACGGCAGCGCCGTCGACTGGTGGGCCTACGGGATCCTCATCTACGAGCTACTCTACGGCCGCACCCCCTTCGCGGGGCCCACCAACGAGTCCACCCTCCGCAACATCGTGAGGCAGCCACTGGCCTTCCCCGCGCTCCCCTCCGACCCCTCCTCCTCCTCGGCCGTGAGGGACCTGATCGCCGGCCTGCTCGCCAAGGACCCGGCCACCCGCCTCGGCTCCCGGCGCGGCGCCGCCGACGTCAAGGCGCACCCTTTCTTCAAGGGCCTCAACCTGGCTCTCATGCGCTGCTGCCGCCCCCCGGTCGTCCCGTCTTCGGCCCGGTCCAGCTCGTCCAACGAGCCCAATAAACCTGCCCGGCTCGATTACTTCTAGCCGAACCGCCCTTACTGTCGTAACGCGGCGACCCCCCTGCTTTAAAAATCGTGGTGGCCTCCTTGAGATCACGTATGACTGCTTGTCTCTGCAATTGCCGTGTTCACTATCGTGTATGTACATGTTCTCAGGCTACCATTGCTATGTTTTGAGTTGGACTCTATTAGCAGCACGAGAGGAGACTTGACGTGTACGTAATCTGCTGCTTTAAACTTCGCGACACGTTTTGACATTGAGGAGGCACGACTCCCATGTCTGATACGTCCATTGGTCGACGACTCCGCAAGCCTATCGTCTCCTTTCTTCTCTACCTATGTTGGGTTAGACAGAAGCAGTGGACGTGACATGCAATGGACCCGCAGTGAGCAGTCACACAGGTCTCTCGCATCAGGGACGACGAAGGTCTTCTTCGGATTTGCCATCATAAATACCTGGAAAAAGCAGGGTTTCGTACGTACGTAACGTAACGTAAGGACGCTAGCTTCTGCGGCCATGGCGTGCAGGGCTACATAGGTTTTCTTAGCTCAGCTACCGGGGCAGGAGAGAGAGAGAGAGAGAGAGAGAAGAAACGTCGATGGCGACGCCACGGGTGATAGCTCACGTGCTCCGACCAACCTTTTGGCTCTGCACTTTATCTTCTTTTGCCATCTCCCTATTGCTGTTCTCCTTTGTGCTGCTACTGTTACGGGTCTCATCATGATGATGATGATGATGTTGTTGGATACAATGCATTTGAAGCATTACAGAGAATAACTACATAAAATACATCCAGTAAAGTCAGCAAAACACAATCTGCTTTCACTTCTATATCTAGTAAAGTCTGCAGTCCCATTGACAATAGAGATCTCAAACCCTGTGGCCAAGGATGTAGTAGGTTAGACCTAGAGACATCAGAGAGAAAAGGTGCTGATGACAACAAATGCCTGTTAATTTCCTGAGAGGTTAGGGTTCAGTGAGATGGAAGACAATGTAGATGTTTAACCTTCTTTATATAGCATTCCAATGTTATTAGATATCTCCAAAGAGACACTTGATTACATGTATTATATATATATACATATATATTGTAACACTGGAGCTTGGATATTGGTCCACCAAACACACAGAAGCATAGTACCTCCATTTCATTGAAGAGCTCTCTCAAAAGGCCGAAGAAGTGAAGGATGATAAGCCTACTTATCACTGTTCTTCTCCTGGTGGGGTTCCATAGATTCAAGGAGAGGTTGCCTAGATATAGAAGGGTGAAGCAGTTTCCCCATTGCTACATTCAGTTTGCTGTCACCTTGACATTTCATGTAAGAGAGTTCTCCTATCTGAGCTCTGACATGAACATGTTGACAATACACATTCACACAAACAATCCAGGAATATACAAGACAACAACAACAACCTATGCAGTAAATGAACTGTTACATTACCTCTCTCGTCACAGAGATAAGTTGTGGCGAGAGAAAAGGAAAGAAAGAAGTTGCATATTACTTAAAACTTCCAGTGTCTAACATAAACTTAAGCACATATGTTTCCGGTATAACCTGCTACGAGAGATTGGATTCACACATGATCACTTGGTGCTTTTTCCTGATCTTAATCCCTCCTACTCGCACACTGCTGGTGCTGCTAAAATCAAGAGTGACACAGACTGGGCCTTTCGATGTCTCCAAAGGATTTGTACTCACAAAGAGATGAAATCCTGTGTTTGTACTCATGTCAAACTTAACGGGCTTTAATGGTCCAAGTGTTTTGGTCAGACAGTCCACAAGTCCCATCAGTAGCTCACATAATGATAGACTTATTCAATCCTATATGCAACTATACGCATTCTCCCACTCTCATAGTTCAGAAAAATATTGAGATTTGTGGCAACCATCATAAGACTCTTTTGTCAACAGCTGTGTGACATGCTTTTGAAAGCCTTTGGTGGAGTGGCTCTGAAAAATATAGGAAGGTTGGTCAGATTTTTTTTCTTTTTCTTCTTTTCATGCTCTCAGACAAGCATTTAAATCTTCTTGTTGATAAGTGCGCCACATCAACTCCTGGGTTTTGTCCCTTGTGGCCCCGTCATTGACATCAATATCTTCCTCTTCTTTTCTTGTTTTATTTCTTCTATTGATAATTCTTTTTCTACACCTCTGGCGGATAGACTTAATCTGTGATAGGACACGTGGGCCCAGTTCAGGGCCACAAGATCGACAGGCACAACTCAACTAGATGCGGTAGCAGCTCACATGGTGCAGTTGTCGTTGTATTTGAAATCTTCCGATGGAAGCTGTTCCACACAAAGCAGCAGACAGCAAACTAGAAGGCATCACTAATATTAGGGTCCACGAGTCCTGATCTAATTGCATGTTATGGTGTTTGCTGCTTGATAGAAACTGTGAGCGAGCTTGTGGACGACGTCGCGCCACGTTCCGACATGCCGGTTTACCCGCCAATAAATAACCGAACCGAACGTATTTATGACGACCGCGGAAACGCCACGTCCGCATGGCACGGGGTCAACGCACCAGCCAAATCTATTGGCGACGGTGGGTGGTCCACGTCGGTCTCCGCGGGGCTCGCGATGCGGGGGTATGGTTTCCGCGTGCCGTAGAACCTCGTGCTTCACGGGAGCAGATCCGCTGGGTAACCGTTGCGATCTCGACGCTCCGAACGGTCAAAACGGCTCTGTCGGCAGCGCATATGAAGCGGCCACGTGTCATGCCGACACGAAGACGTGTGATCGACGCGAGGCCGACAGTCCCCCCCCGGCGTTGTGACGATACTGCCCTCACCCTTATCTTTCAAATGACCAAAATGTCCTCGGGAGCATATATCTCGATCACTGACGTGTTCGATAAAATGTCACAAAGAAATTAAGCAGAGAGGAGCGAGCCATTACAAATTCAAGCGATGCAAAGGGGTTTTGTATTTTCTTCTGGTGTTTTGTGATATGAAGAAGGATCAGAGGCAGACCGATTAGAAGTTTGCTTTGAGATCACCAGATTCATGGCTCAGCCATCTTTATCTTTATCTTTATCTTTGTCTTGTCCTCTATCAAGCAGTCTGTGTTCAAAATCCTGGTTGTCCATGTACTTTAATGTTCTGGCATGATAGGTTGTATATTTCTCTAATTATTTGTACCATAAGATTTTTCTATGGATTGGATTACTGTAGCTTTGTCAGCAGACACTGTGCAGCTTTTACATTCACTTTCGATCTTAAATACAGTGATACAAAATCTACAGTATAATTTATTGTGCATGCAGTTTATAGTCCACTTGGAGTCCAATTTACAGCATACTTCAAACTCAAACTTCTACTGCTGTCGACAGATGTTGCAGATTGAAGAGCTACAGTTCTCAACGTCAAGACAAGGCAATTATAGCCTCATCTGTGCAATTAAAACCCCTTCTTTTTTTTTCTCTCTCCTAGCAAACATGTTCAGCGCTATCCCAAGTAATTTGCCTTTTGGGTTGGTATTGCTGATCCAAGGAGAGTTGCCATGGATTAGAAGGGTGTGGCCGCCCTGTCTGCCCTTGTGCAGGATGTAATGATGCTTCTCACGTTGATTGCTGGATCGCATCAACTTTTGTTCCCTTGTCAGAACAAGTCCTGATTCTGTTCTATCATCTTTGGAATTCATCTCAAAGAAATCAACATGTGCCTCGCTCACCCTCTACGATTTCTTTTTTCTCAACTTGTAAGAAAAGAGGCCATGACATTGAACAAGGTCACGAGGCTAGTCATGCCATTCAACACATTGGAAGAACAAAAGATAAAGGAAGTGCGTGCCCAGGGGGTACCCAAGTAATTGCGTCAACAACACTCCACAGATCTCTCCTTTCCTCTTTCATACTCGAAATCGTTTTCAGCCACGAAAGCCATCATTCCATCACCATCTCGCTCAGCTCATTGCCGCATCAATTGATTGCATTCAGCAAAAAGAAATAGCCGCAGCAAGATAAGCTGCAAAAGAAGAGGCATTTCCATTACAAAATCCCTTCCTTTTCTCCTCTCTCTTCCCAAAAAAGTTCCAAGAGAAAGGGAGCGAGAAAAAGGAAAGAAAGAGCCAAACGGCCACTTGTAGCACCCACCAGTCCTAGAGTGATGAGTACATAAAGAAGGGAGGAGGAAGCAAACAGGGAGTTAGCACACCCACTGTAGTAGAAGAGCAGGTGGAGGAGGAGGAGGAGGAGAGGAAGGAAAAAGGATGGATTTTAGCTCCTTCGTGACGTCCCTGGGGACGTCCCTCATCATCTTTGTGGTGTTGATGCTGGCGTTCACATGGCTGAACAGGAAGCCCGGCAACGCGGTCATCTACTACCCCAACCGCATCCTGAGGGGCTTGGATCCCCTGGAAGGGCGGACGGTGACGAGGAACCCCCTGGCTTGGATCAAGGAGGCCGTAAAAGCGTCCGAGGCCGACGTCATCGCCGTCGCCGGCGTCGACGCCGCCGTCTACCTGGTCTTCCTCAGCTCCGGTATGGCGTCGACTCCTGTTGTGTTGAAGTGTTCACGGTTCGTCTCAAGGTTGCATCTTTCTGGCTAATTTGGAGAGTTTCCTGTTGACTTGCATTTCCTTAAAGCCATTCAAGAGTGTCTAATTTGGTCGAATCTAGTGATTCAAGGTGTTAATACGAACATAAATTTCCTTGAATATGATTAGTTTGTATCCTTCCTCTGCATTATAAGCGTCAAAAATTGTCCCTATTTCATCATTTCTAGCAATAATAGTTTTGAATTCCATTGCTAAGTCCAATATTTGTAAGAAGTTGATTCTTTTAAATCATTGGTTTGATGCTAAAAATAAAGACACGTTCTTTAGCTTCACTTAGAAATCTTGAATGTATTTGGTTGAAAGAATCATTAAATTCCCAAGAACTTTGAGGTGGCATTGAGATGTTATGTAAGCATTCAATCGAATATTTGATGCCATTTATGGATAGGTGTTGGGATGCTCATGGAGGTTTCTCTGACTTCAATTCAGCGAGTATTGTCTTTGAAAATAAGGGGTTAGTTCTTTTGGATATGCGGCGAGGCATTCTATGACCAAAAACTCTTGGTTTCCTGGTTCTTGGTTGCTGATTTCTCGGCCATTAGGAGTTTGAACGGTCTTGTCGATTTAAATTATTGTATTTTTAACAGGTCTTCAGCTTTCCTTGGTTGGAGATTAGTCATCTGCCATTGTTCCTAATTCTTTGTGGCTGCTTAGTGATTAATTTGATTTTATGGCTTTAAAGTAATGATAGAATTCTAAAACCTTATTAGAATTTTCTTCCTGTCGCACCGTTTGTCACTGTTATCAATAAATTAAGCAAATATAATTTACTTTTGATCAAATAACTAGTTTAATCTAGTGTATACCATGTGTTAACTCTGCATATGCTGTCATTTTGTAGGACAAACAACTCATGTTCGACGAGTACACTTCATTTTATAGATGAATTCAGCTTTTTCCTGTTATGTTAATATGTGTGATAGAGGTGCACTAACTACTTAAATAATAACTTTACTACCTTGGTGCTTCCTGCTTGTTGCTTTAACTGAGAATTAGTGAGGAAAGAAAGGCACATTTCCAAAACCACTGAGTGATTGACACATTTGTTGATGCAGTTTTAGCGATATTGGTCTTCTCCGGAATTATTCTTCTTCCAGTTCTTCTTCCGGTTGCAGCAACTGATAATGGTACACAATCTACTACCGACAGCAACAGCCAGGGAACCTTCAAGAACCTTGACAAGTTAACAATGGGACATATCCAAGTAAGTTATATTGCTAGTATGGGTCTGTATATTTTATTCGATGATACCAGGTAATAGGGGTTGGTATGTCAATCTGGTAGGTTATTGAATTCAGTATTGGACTTAGATTTAAGGCCTTGATCCTGGTCTTGTCTTTCGTTTGTTTAGACGACGATGATGCAACAATATTGACGAATGTGAAGAAGAAAATACAATATTCACTCGGGTGTCATGGCATGTGACAAGCAGTAGGGCTTAGATAGGAACTGTTTTTTCCTTGTTCATTGCAATCCATTCATTTATTATACTCACTGACACTGATTTTAGACCCCTTTATGTTGTTCGTTTTTCTTCTTTATTGTTTGTATAATCAACTTTCAAATGACTAGTAAATTCCACAGAAATGGATTTTATTTAAGTATTGGTCAGATTTATAACTGCCATAATGAGCAGTATTTAAACTAAATATTAAATAATATAACTAACCATTCAGATTTAGCCTTGATTCAGGTTGACAAAGGGTTAAATTGGTGGTTTGAGGTTTGATCTGCCAAACATCTTCAAGTTACAAAGGATTAAAATTACCAGGTCAAGGAATTTAACTTAACCTGGTCATTGTGACATTCATAAAGCACAACCTTAGAATATTTGTAAGCAAGACAATTCATGTGCAACAAGATTAGGTCAGCATCTCTCTTTGTGTGTGTGTGTGTGCACGCACATGCATGGTGTTGGCTCCTCTGTTTTCCTTTTAGAATCTCTCTAGTACCAGAGAAGGTTGTAGATATTTTGTGTCAATTTTAGATGTAAGTAATGTAAAAGAAATGGTAATTTCTGCATCCAGTTGTCGCACTCCTGGAATCTTGATTGCATGTAATTTTTAACTACATTGGCTGCCTGGTTGTTTCTAGGATAGTTCTTTTTATTGGTTATTTGCCTTTCATAGACGTTTGTTTTCTGTATATTCCAGGAGAGCAGTTCAAGGTTGTGGGCATTTCTGCTTGGAGTATATTGGGTTTCCTTTGTCACATACTATGTGCTCTGGAAATCCTACACACATGTTTCAGATCTGAGAGCTGGAGCAAAAACAAGTGCAGTAGTAAAACCTGAAGAGTTTGCCGTATTGGTCAGGGACATACCAGCAGCTCCTCCAGGTCAATCTATGAAGGATCATGTTGACTCATACTTTAGAGCACTTCATCCAGAAACATTCTACAAGTCAATGGTTGTCACAGATAACAAAAAGGTACATAACTCCTATGCTGCTATTATAAATACTTATGGTTCAACCTGCTATGGTAACACATCACCTACCCTTGCTCTCCTTTCTTTTAGGCCAACAAAATCTGGGAAGAGATAGAAGGTTACAGAAAGAAACTTGCTCGAGCTGAAGTTGTGTATGCAGAATCTAAAACTACAGGGAAACCAGAAGGTACAAGGCCCACCAACAAAACTGGCTTTCTCGGTCTCGTAGGTCCAAAAGTTGATACCATTGATCACTGTAATGAGAAAATACAGGAATTGCTGCCTAAATTAGAGGCTGAACAAAATATCACTCTAAAAGAGAAACAACAAGGTGCAGCTCTTGTTTTCTTCTGCAGCAAGCCTGCTGCTGTTTCTGCTAGCCAGACGATCCATGCTCAAAAGATTGATACATGGACTATGATGGAAGCTCCAGAGCCACGGCAGGTTCTGTGGACAAATTTGTCAAAGAAGTTCTACGAGAGAGAGATAAGATCTTTGATTGTCTATGGCATAGTCTTCCTCACCGTATGCTTCTACATGATCCCAATTGCGTTTGTCTCTGCCTTTACAACCATGGAAAACTTGAAGAAGTATCTGCCCTTTTTGAAGAAAATAGTAGATCAACCAGAGATCAAAACTGTTTTGGAAGCTTATCTGCCTCAAATCGCACTCCTAGTGTTCATGGCTTTGTTGCCAACTCTCCTTATGTTTCTATCAAAGGAAGAAGGAATACCCTCTGAGAGTCATGCAGTGCGAGCTGCCTCTGGGAAGTACTTCTACTTCATTGTCTTCAATGTCTTCCTTGGAGTAACAATTGGTGGGACATTGTATGCTTCACTAAAGGAAATTATTAAGAAACCCAGTCAAATTATCACTCTGCTTGGATCGAGCCTGCCTAAAAGTGCCACCTTCTTCCTCACCTATGTTGCACTGAAGTATGATTCTTGTCATTGTTTCTCTCCAATTTCTTTTCATAAATCATGCTTATTTTACTATTTCGTTTCCTTGATTAGTAGATTGCATGAAACATGACATCTATCAACCTTGAGACTGTTTCATAGTTCCACTTATACGAGGCAAAGTTCTGACTAAAGGGATGATTATATTCCTTTTCTATTCTTAACTACGAGCTGTCAAATATATCAATAGTTACTCTGGCAAGTCATGTTTGTTCTTCACCAACTAGCACATGATGTAGTTTGTATAGTTCAACTAACATATGAGTTATTACATCTTTAATTAAACCGTATAATAGACCAAGTTACTAATAGTAAGTGTTCAGTGGGGATGCTGGTTATAAAGTGGCAAAGGTCTTGAGACTCAAAAAGCCATCAATGTTTTTATCCATGTTGCTAGAATTAACAATGTATCGAAGTATTGACATTGAAAAAACTTAATAAGCATCTTAATCAATGTGTTTCTTTATGCTACATTTAGAAGAACAGGTGGAAGAGTAATGTAACACTCGTCATCTACCATGAAATCTTTGATCCTCCATCTTCAATTAATTCAATAAAAGATGAAAGACAGGTTTAGCATATGCTGCAGTGGGAGAGTTACTGCTTCTTTACTCATTGTAAGTATATGGAGTAGTTTTCATGGAAGACAGATTTCTTTGATGACAATGTCATGATGCTGAACAAGCAGCTTAGGACCTAGTAAGATGTAGATATTCTTTTTCAAGATCTGTTCTGACCATTTGCTTGTAAAATTGCTTCAGATTTTTCAGATACTGTCTAGAAAGCTTTATTGCCTCCCTACTTTGCATAGGTAAACTACATACATTGACCCACCCTGGACTACATTGGTTGAAACTTCACGCATTTAATCAACCTTATTGTCAAAAAGCATGGTCACCTGAGTAGATCGAATGCTAAGCATCACATCAACAGCAATGAGAGAGGAAAGAAATAGATTGAAGAAAAGAACAATAAGTCGAATGGTAGGCAGAAAAGTAGTAATTATAATGACACACTTACAGAGACTCGTAGACAAATGTGAAAATTTAACCACGAAAGCTTACATAATTACTAAATTATCATTTATATCTCAATTGCATTTCTAGTTTCTTGCTGTTTCCTATCTGCTCAGTTTTCATCTTTTCGTCTAAACTTCTGCGCTTTGTATCGCTAGGGGTATTGTAAACACACTGGTTCCTCTGAGGTGTCAATGCCTTAGTTATTGTTCTTCCTGTTTGATTTATTATTTTAATTTATGCATCACTCACCTGTGAGTCTATCCCTTAAGCCTCGATCATAATCTAATTTAATATTTTAAAATATGGATGTTAATGTCTTTTTCTACTTGTATTATGAGAGAGCATTGATTTATATATTTAATTGGGTCTCAGATTCTTCGTTGGCTATGGGCTTGAACTTTCGCGTTTGGTTCCTCTTATCATCTTTCATCTCAAAAAGAAGTTTCTTTGTAAAACTGAAGCCGAGGTGAAAGAGGCTTGGGCTCCTAGTGATTTTGGTTATGCTACTCGATTTCCCAACGACATGCTTATCGTCACAATTGTTCTGTGTTACTCAGTAATAGCTCCTATAATAATTCCGTTTGGTGTGGTTTACTTTGGCCTCGGTTGGCTTGTTGCACGTAATCAGGTGAGTCACTGCTCTGTTTACTCTTAACAAGGAAAATCTTAAGCATCCTAATCAAAGTTCTAGTTTTAGTTAATTTGAATTCTTCCGTAGATTAATTTGCAAATGTGAATTCCAGTAGATAATTCAACATTTTTGCTTACATTCAATTCTCTTAGACTAGGTGTCATCTATCGTAGCAAAAGACGATTGAAGGGAAACTGCTTTGATATTTGAATTGTGGATTCTCTCTTTGATATCATAATAGCCCTGTTCAAACAAGAATCTGATTACATTCTCTAATGCAGGCACTGAAAGTTTATGTCCCTCGGTATGAGAGCAATGGCCGAATGTGGCCTCACATACATACACGGATTGTTGCAGCTCTGATTGTCTATCAGATCACCATGCTTGGCTACATTGGCATATTGCGGAAATTCTATTATGCTACGTTTATGATTCCTGTTATCGCCATCTCCTTTATCTTTGCTTATGTGTGCAAACAGCGTTTCTATCTTGCCTTCTTCCACACTCCTCTTGAAGTAGCGTGCCAGGGTACAAAGGAAATCCCAAATATGGAATCCATATATGCAGCTTACATTCCACCTTGCTTGAGCACCGAGAAGCTTCAGGATGTCGACCAATTCGAGGATGCTCACTCGCATTCGTTGAGAACTACATCTTTATAAGGTACATTTCTCTTTTGCTCTACATAATGTTCATCCAATAGCCAAGCAAGCTAACACAAATTGGTAAATTCTTCCAGGAATGTTTCATCAGGAAATCCTTGCCTATCTGAGAAGCCAGAAGTTTCACCAGCCAAATGCATCTCCTTGCTGTATATGTGATTGTATTATGTTTTCTGTTTGTAGATGTTAAAATTCCCCATGAGTTGGTGTTGATTGTAGTAGTGATTGATACTTTTCTTTTCTTCCTTCCCTTCTTTCGGTTTGTAGATGCTGTTGATAAAACGTTTGCCATGGCTTAATTATACACAATCTGATCTGTTTGTGCTACGAGTTCATATGAAATTTGCAATCAGTGATCTGTGTTATTGCTTGCTATTTGATCTGATTGATGAACAAATATGATGTACAGCTAAAGGATGCAAGCTTGGCTCCATTACAAGCTCAAGCTTGACATGGATCAGGTGTTTGTGCATGAGGTGAAGGAATGTCTTCCTGCTCTCTTGCAGGTTTCATCCATCTCCCATGAGCATTGCACATCATTCCCTTGTTAGCTACCTGATACCAGCAAGGTGGTATCTTGAGTTCATCCCTCAGCATCCCACTGGCCTTGTTTACCAGCGCCACATCCCTCTTGAAGCTGCTCCTGAACCCATTGTCCGAGCTGCGAAATCCATCAACCAAGTGCAGGTAGGCCTCCAGATTGTGGAATCCGGCGACGTCGATTCCGCGCTTGAGGAACGGCGACGACCGGACGTCGAGCCCGAGCTCGAGGCCGACGTGACTGTACACCCACCCCAGTTTTCCGGTCACTCTCTCCAGCCTCTTCAGCCCCTCGTTGAATAGGATCCCGGGCATCTTCGGCACCACATCTTGCTTCACCACCACCCTCAGTACCTTCACGTTCATCTCCTTGAGCCTATCGCCGAATGCGGCGTTGCCGACGCGCGGTGCGCCGAAGGATATGACGCTGACCGGAAGGTCCGGCATGGCGGACGCTGCCTCGTAGGCATTGAGCAGAGCTAACGCGCCGCCCAGGCTGTGGCCGGTGATGGTTAGGCTGACCTCTTCCCCCTGCCGTCTGTAATGCTTTACCAACCTCTTTATCTCAGCCATGACTTGCTCGGACGCACTGGTCTTGTTGTAGCGCGTCCTCTCGCTCTTTGATGTGTACACACCGAGGAAGCCATGCTCGACCTTGACGGCGCTGTGGCCGTCCCCCAGCGGCTCGAGCTTGCCCTCTACGTTCTCGAACCACTCGGTCGGCGCGATGGTGCCTCGCCAGGCGACGACGACGTCGCGGCAGCCGATGCGGTGGGACTCCTCGTCGTCGCTCACGGCGACGAAGCCCATCCAGTTGGACTCCGTGCTCCATGCGTCCGCATGGATTGACCGCTCGAGCCAGGCGGGGAGACCGACGTGGGACATGGCGTAGACGTACGTGGACACCTCGTAGCCGCTCCTCGACAGGCCGAGCTTCTCGAGGAGCCGGTGGCGACCGTAGAGGCAACTGCCACAGAACTCGGAGAAGGGGTTGAAGTCGAATCCGTCGTAGGTGGCCTGCGCGAGCTCCCCGTACTTGATGATCTCACGGCGGAGCCAGGGGTGGAGGGGGTTGAGGAGGCGACACCAGTCGGCGCGTCCGTGGATATCCGGGAAGAGGGAGGAGATGTCTTCTTTCGGGGAGAAGGCCGGAGCGTCGTCGACGGTGGGGGTTGGGAGGTCAACGGTCCTGCCGTCGGGCTTCGACGCGAGGTGGAGGTGGAGAAGGTTAGAGAGAGTCGTCGGTATGTGTATCCGGCGTTCTGGGGGCGACGGCGCTTCGATGGAGGTGGCGGCGGAGATGATGAAGGAGTGCTTGGCGAGGGGGAGTGGGTGGCGGTCGATGGTGGTGGAGAGAGGCAAGTCCATGACGACGCAGCTTCTGATGCACAGAGAGGAAAGACTCGATGTTTCTGATAAGAAAAGCTATTACCTTTGCATTTAACTTGAATAGATTAGTAGAGGATTTGAAGATATCAACCGTTGGACTTTGAATCAGTGTTGAGTTCAGATTGATAGACTTAAAGTTCTGCAGCTTGGAATCTTTTGCTCAAAGCCATTTCGAGGTGACAGAAGCTCGACATTGAAGAATGCTTGACTGACTTCTGCAGCAGAATCAGACAGGGCGGACCTTTTCTGAGGAGACCTGGAAATGGAGTTGGGGCCATCAAATGAATTCACACACCTACAACCTGCAAGTCTCACCTTCCACGTTGAGCTCTCTCTATATATATATATATATATATATATATATAGAGAGAGAGAGAGAGAGAGAGAGAGAGAGAGAGAGAGAGAAAGAGATTCATTGGTGGCCTGAACTAAAGATTTCCATGTGAACACAATTCTCATCATTTATCATTTTGTAATCCTATCAGGTTTAACTTAAGTAATCCGGATATTCTCTTCTATCAAAATCATCTCATAAGAAATTTTATTATAATTATATTTTCTGTGTATTTGTCTAATCAGAATTTACTCGTATCTATAATATATCTTATTTACATAATCTAATATTATCTCACGTGATTTATTAATTAATAAAATATAAAAAAACTTTAAAATTAAAATAAAAAATAAAAAAGTTATTTGAAAATAATTTTACTTAATTAAATTTTGAAATTTTGAAAAAATATCTTACACGAGTTTTATAAAATAGATCAATAAATCTAATAAATATAATAATATAATATTAAGTCTAACTATCAATGTAAATCATAATGATTATATATCATCAATGTCATACTTCCTTCGATGTATCATAATAATATAATAATAATTCTTAATGAGTTATTAGATAAACTAAAAAATTAACAATGTAATAATGTCATTAATAATTTTTTTATAAGTGAAATATTTAATGCTTTATATCGTTCCATATTATCATTTGAATTATGTTTAGTTTTAAATACTCATATATAATAAACTATTTAATAATGATTAGGTAATTCGATGAGTTTTCAAATGTCATTTTGGTGTATTAATTTTAAATCTTTTTATTATATTATACTAATTTTTGGAATCGTTATTTTTTTAAACTTATAAAAATAATGAATGATCCTTTTGATTTTTATATCATATAATCTGATTCTTATATATGTCACATTATCATCAAAAGTTATATGCTTTATTTCTCTTTTGAGATTTTTTTTAGACTATCGATTGTGGTTATTATACAAGTTCATAAGTAATAATATTAATATTATGTTTGATTACAATAATATTATTTTATTATACACCTTTATCAATACATTTAGTGATTTGAGAAATAACTTTTCAAATAGAATATGTTAAATGAGTATCAACATTTATCTCCTCAATATCAAAATCAAAATTTAAGATTTTTTTACTTTCATTGATTTATTATCTTTTAGAAAACTCACATTACTAAATTATACTGCTCTCGTACTATAATTAGAATAATAAAATATGCATTCCTTGAAAGCTTTTTAGATAAAAAGTAAAACATATAGAAATAATTCTTGAATTTAATTCTTTTCATGTGAATTGAATGCTTTTATCTCTACCAAACAATCCTAAGTATATATATATATATGTTTATAACTCAAAATATGTTAATATAACTTACTAGGAACTATAATCAAAATATACTTAATTGTCCTTAAAACTTATACAAAGAATAACTGCATTTAATCATATTTATAAAAGTATGATTTTACATTTCAACCATCTCATTTTATTATGACGCGACATATTGAATATGCTACTTTTCTTATAATTTAGCACAAGAACAAGTATTTTGATTGGGCTCATCATATCTATCATAAAATTTATCACTCATATCGGATTTGATAATTTTAAAATTTTTATTTAATTATCTCTCGACTTTATTTATGTACATCTAAGGGTATTAACAGTCTAAAATCTAATATGAATTAGATATATATAATCATATTTGAACAGATTATTTATAAAAGTGATAAGATATATCTCCCTATTAAAATAGAAAATATAAAGTGACCTATAGATGTAAGCATATATAATCTCAAGAAATATACGAAACTGCATTTTGTTTCCAATCTTTGATTACATGATATTTGTAAACTTAATATTGAGTTTATCATTATAAAAAACAATATCTTATAATTTTTGATAAAATAACTAAATTTCTAGAATTGTAGTAACATAATATATATCATTGATATCTATTCGATGAATTATCTATAGGAATAGGTGATAAGTACTTATTACTATCACTTTCACCTTGAGATAATACCTTATAATGATAAATATTTAATACTATTTGGTTTTTATATTAAAATAAATTCCATTTATTGGTAATATAAGTTGAAACATTAGAATTAATCAACTAAGTATTAGAAAAAAAATGTATAATTATTTAATTCAAAACATACAAAGGTTTTTCTTTTTTGAACTAAAACCTTATATATTTTTTTTCAAGTGATCTTTTTTTCTATAGAACTTTACTATGAATATTTTTCTTTTATGAGTTTGTATATCATTTATAATCTTAGTTAACCACTCATTGAGTGATACTCAAAATATTATGATTTTTTTTATTTTAATATTAATTCTTCCAAAACACATATATTAGTCAGCTCATTTAAGCTTTACGTATTATTAATTTTATTATAAAAAATTTAAATAAGTAAAATTAGAAAGTAAAATAAAAAAAAGAGAATGGATTCAACTATATTCATGCGTTTTGAGCTTTACAGATTTGTTAATTATATTAAAGATATAATTTTAAATTATTCAAATACCGTCATATTGAATTTTAATCAATTTTTTTATTAAAACATCAACTAATAACTTATCAATAAGTTTAAATTGATCTTTAAAAATTCTAATGAGTTAACTATAAACTATAATGAAATCTAAATATTATTAATAATTATTAAAATCAAGTATTTTTTTAATTATTTAATTATTTATCTCACAAAAATTTTAATAACTGAGTCTATGATATTATCAACAAATAAAATCAATATCTAACTCTCAATATAAATTACACATACTCAAATCATTTATAATAATTTAATTCAAAAAATATAAATTTTTTTAATAAAATATAATAAACATAAATATTATTATATTAAAAACAATATAATATTAAAATTTTTAAATTTTTAGTAAATATTAAATCATTGATAATAGTATTTATTTATTTAGGTAAAATATTGACATAACTAGTGTTCATATAAGATTTTACCATTATAAAAGACTGATACTATTATGGTGAAATAATATTTCTATCTTTACGTAGACAATTATAAACGGTAAGGATATCAAAAAAAGAATCATCCAATCTCATAACATAATTATTCAAAATAGATTTTTTTGTATTATTTAAATCTTCTAATTATATGTATTATCATGAATATTATTTTGCTTAATATTATTTAAAATTAACTTTTTAATATAGTTTTATAAGTTTGTTTATTCAATCTACTTTGATGGCTATAAAACCAATACAATAATATAAAATATAACGTTAAATTTTTTTATAAATGATAAAAATATTTTTTATAATTTACATCTCATAAATATATCATCTTAGGTCATTTTAACATTTACTAGTCAAATAAAACTTCAGCAAATTTCTTCAATATAATTTATGTCAAAATAATTTAATAATAAAAAATAATGTATAATATTTATTAAATATTAATCAGTATAAAAAATATGATAATTGTAATCATGATAAATCATATATCATGTTGTTTATATAAAAATAAATATCATTTCATAATTTTAAGATATATGAATATGAATAACTACATAAATATTCAAAAATAATAATTTAAATTTAATTATGACAAGTAAGATTTTATGAATATTCTATATGAGAAAACTATAACAAAATTCTATTATATATATA
The DNA here is from genome assembly GCA_004837865.1 of Musa balbisiana. Classification (NCBI taxonomy): domain Eukaryota; kingdom Viridiplantae; phylum Streptophyta; class Magnoliopsida; order Zingiberales; family Musaceae; genus Musa; species Musa balbisiana. The sequence continues at coordinate 35,697,250 of CM017194.1, forward strand.
TATATATTCAGTATTAAATCCTAAATTAGATAAATCAATCCTATTTAACTGAGTAGATCTAAAATTTGATTACCTAAATATGGGTTGATAGATTTTGACTAAACATCAATCCAATTGGATCAATCAAAACTAAAATTGATCAAAATAAAATATTAATAAAATATTAAATTTTAAAATTCGATTAAGATGATAATGATTGAATCTAAATTCAATCAAGTAATCAAGATACAATCATAATCAAATTCGATCAAAATAACATGTTAAATTAATTAATTTTATAATTAAATATATAAATAAAAAATTATTTATTTTTTAAGGATAAAATTATAATTTTATCAAGATATATATTAAAAAATATTTAATTTCTCGTGGATAGAATTAAAAAAAGGGGTAAAATTATTTTTTTTAGTTAATAAAAAGGAAACTCTAATACCGCCGCCGGTAGCTGTCGCGGCCACCTTCTTACCCTCTGTGTTGTATGGCTATCGAATCCCGAGAACATGGCACGAATGGTTGTAACAAATTCAAAATGGCATTGAAGTTTCCGTGTAGACTATCGAAAGAGAAACAAAAGAGAAAAGCGTCTGGAAGATCGTTCTTTCTTTCTTTCTGGCGTTCATGAGCGTGGCTTGACGATCGAAAGTACTTGACCAAATTCAAGAAAAAGATCTCCAATTGCAAAACGGAATTCCAGAAGATAGGAATCCAACTCTGTGAGAAGATTTGATGAATTGCTGCACTTCTCTTTATCCCCAAGATTTAGGGTTTTGGCGTTGAGAACCCGTCGATGAAGACGACGGAAAAGGGATGGGCCGGGTCGGGGGAAGGAGAACGTTAAACCGGACCGGGCCAATTGATGTTCATTTGGGTCCGACACGTTACGTATCCAACCCGACACACAACGCCCGCTTAAATCTCCGACGTCCATTGCTAATCGGACTTATCTTAACCCGAACCGACGAAACCCGACCCTGTAAAGTCAACTGTAGGTCACCTCGTTCCGTCCTAATCTGCGGGTCCCGCAAGGCGAGTTTTGTCTGATGCAGCCACGTAGGACGAGAAACTTCTGGGGAGGTGCTCGTTGGTATGAGGGTCTGCGCTGGATTTTATCGATCTAGGGTTAGGGCTTCTTATTCCATTATGGTCGCAAGCGAGCTCATCCTGAGAACTCGCGTCATCGAATTCCATCCATGGTCACCACAGAAGGTCACGATCTGTCTCTTCGTATCCTTCGCTCTTCTCTTCGGTCGTCCTTGTTTCCTCTTCGATCGGATGGTTGCCGGGTTTTTTCTTTCGAATTTCTCAAATACTTTTAGACAATTTGTTCTTTGCTTGAAATTTTCTTGATTGGATTGGTATTTGGTTGCTTGAGTTTTGATTTTTTATTTTTCAATATATTTTTTAATGTTTAGAATCGTCTTCTCGTGATCTGATTTTGGTGTGTTTTTTTTAGTTTAGGCAGATCAACATGAATTTAGGGTTTTGATGATTTGGGTAAAAATAAAGAAATAATTAGGCAGATATTCTTATCTCGTATTTTTAGATGATCCCGGTATTGCGTCGCTGTACATCTCGATCCGTGCTGTTGTCGTGACTCTAGACATCCATCTGGTTCTCTGATAACACTTGTTGAGGATATGATCCTTCATCCGGTTAGGTTATTTGACTACTACTTACCATCTAAAATTGTGTCTTGCTCAGTTTGCTGAATCTTTGACTCCGTGATAGCGATCGCATTATTGCTTTTGCTCACTTTTTTAAAGCGCATAAAATGCGAATGAGCCATGTTTGAATCACCACTTACTCGGTGACGCAGACTTACTGATTTCTTTTGAAGTGTGCAAATCATAGACTTTTGTTGTAGTTTATATCTCCTCCATGTTTTTCGGAAAAAAATGTAAAAGCCTTGGTCACTATTGTAGTTAATGCGGTTTGGATGTTCCTGATCTGCATTTTGTAGATAATATGATTGTGTAATTAAAATTGACATTTTTTAATTTACCATTCTCACCAATTTCAGTCAGGAACATGATCTACTTTCCAATTTGTTTTGGTTAGTGTTCATTGTGTGACTTTTGATGCATTGGTCAATTCATGTGTAAATACCAGGTTAGAATTTAGATATTTGCTGTTGAGTTGAAGCCCTAATCTCACCAATGGGTGCTCCCAAGCAAAGATGGACACCAGAGGAAGAAGCTGCTCTCAAAGCTGGAGTACGTAAGCATGGGGTTGGCAAATGGCGCACAATTTTGAAAGATCCAGAATTTAGTGGTGTATTATGCATGAGATCTAATGTTGACCTCAAGGTATAGCTTCTTTTGTAAAATGTATGTGGGCGAAAGTTTTTTTCTTCGTCACTTTTTCTTTTTTTTTCCTTGATAACTTATACTTGTCTTTGACTGAGCAGGACAAGTGGCGGAATATTAATGTAACTGCATATGGATGGGGATCTCGAGGAAAGGCCAGGGCAGCTTTGAAAAAGAGCCGACAGATCTCCAGGCATGATGGTGCACTAGTGTCTGTTGGAACCACAGTCGAGGATACGGACACAGAAATTATTGACGCCAAGCCTCTTACCATGTCTAGTGAACCACATCAAACTACTGGTCAGAAGAGGTCTCTGTTCAGGTTGGTTTGGTTATTGCTTAATTGTTTCATGCTCCAAGGCGACAGATATTGACCATATACTCATATGTGTTGTTGTCATTTTTGTTCTCTTTTCCTATCTCAATTCAATTTGGGCCTTTGTCACCAGTAACTTATGATCTGCATTCAGTTTTTTCCCACCTTATTTCAAAGTCACAACAATGGTATATGATTTATGAATCTATATTTGAGCTTAAAGATGTTCATTCTTTTTTGTCTCTGTTGATACTTATTCTGTTGCTCAGTATCACTAGAAAAACTAATAAAACTAACTGTACCAGCCTATATTGTTCTGTATTGGTACTTAGTCAAACCATTATGGTACTTATATATTGATTTGTACTCCTTAGTGTCACCAAAAAATTAATAAAACCAACCATACCGATCTCTATGATTAAATGTCAATTCTTGGTTGACCAATAAATACTGGTTGGTATTGACCGGCCCATCATATATTTGAAACTTGGTTTCTACTTACCATACTCTTTTTTGTACATATTCTATTGACAGGTTCACTTTCCAACATGATATGCAAGCACATCTCTTCATTACTTATCTCAAATTGAATCTTTGGATCCTCCAACATCTTGAGCTACATTCTCTGGCAAGTTTCTATTACTCACTGGAAGGAAACAAAATGATTGTGGGTTAACAGCAGCAGTTACAGCAATAAGAAAACTCCTGATTGTTGGGATTAACAGTACCTACAGTAATAAGAAAACTCCTGATCTGCATTCTATTCAGTACTTTGTCCTTTTTGATCCTGACTCTTTGTGAACTCCCTTTTTCATAAAACAATGATCTTAATAATTACATCATTGGTAGATTCGAATTTTGAAGTCCTATCTTTTTTTTTGTACGATCCCTTTTCCACATAACAATGATAGCAGTGATAAAAAGGACACTGGTAGATTCAAAATTTAGCACCTTTTGTTCTTCGTTATCTGCAGTGTCCACTCGTACCATGGTTTCTAGCTATAACTGGTTGTTTTTGTTATCATTTTTTCTTTGTATTGATTATGAGTTAATCTATTGGGTTTCTTTTTCTCATATGCAGGCTAGACACTCTGATACTGGAAGCTGTAACAAATTTGAAGGAGCCTGCTGGGTCTGACAAGGCAGCTATTGCCTTGTATATAGAGGTTCTTTCCCTTCTTTCAGCTAATTCCTGTTTTTGGTTTTCTTGAAAAATAAAAAATATAACACCTAACATATTTGTCAAAGACCAGATACTACCTTTTTACTGCAGTTGTATATGCATTCATGTTATTTGGCACTTGGCTCAACTTGTTTGAGTTAGGTTGGCTTGCATAAATGTCTCTTTCTCTTTTCTCTATCATACATGAAGTCAATAAATGCAATTTCACCAGGAATGGTATGTATCGATCAGTATTTACCTATACAGGCATGAACATACATGTAGACCATCAATTGTGGGCTGTCCATATAAGGTACAGGACTTACCATCCTGTAAACATTGTGAACCAGTGGTAAGCCCATCTTTCTTTTTTGCTTGTATATTCAGAGTAGAGGTTATTTTTGGAAATATTTGTTTCTATATGACACTATCTTCTTTTTCTTGCTTCTACAGTTTTGAGCCTCCTGTAATTCTTTTACTATTCTGATCCCTTTTCTTTTCTTGTTTGTGTTTATTGGTTCTGAAATCTGAGAGAGCTTTTTGTAATTCTTTTGCTTTCTGCTGATTTTAACTCAATTATCATGTTTAGAAGTTTTTCAACTCTTGGAATGGTATAAAAAATATGCTCTAACCATTGCCTTTAGCTTTAGATAATTCTAAAATTTCTGTGCCTTTTCAATATAGGGGCTTTGTGAGTATGCTTTGTTTGTTAGATGAGTGAATCTTTATCTTTGCCAATTTGAGGAGAAATCTAGAGATTTTTTTTCACAGATTACGAAATGTATTTGTTCATCAAAGCTTTGGAAATGAAGCCTATGTTTCTCTTCCTCTGGAACAATTGAATATGAGTGCGATCTTCTCTTTTAATTTCAGACAGGTACAACTCCAGTGGTAACTCTATGCTTGGTGCAAGCTAATGTTTCCAGCCCAGAAACTGATCCAACACAAACTGCAAGTGAAGGATATAACTTGAGGTCAAAGTAGGGGAGAAAGATGAATAAAAGCTGCCAGTTTTAATATGAAGCAATGCAGTCTATACTAAAAGGAAAGAACATATACATACAAAATTGAGGCAGTATTTTGCTACAGGAATTAAATATATTGGAAATTACCACCAGCAATTGTAACTTTAGATGTTCTATATAATGTTGAATGGTGCTAATTTCAATTTGGAGTATGAAGCCAGTTCTTTTACTTAAATTAAATATGTTCACTAATACTACTGAAATTTTATATACATTTGATAAATATGTTGGGGGGCTTTAGAACATATTATTTTTGTATATCAATTATTTATATGTTGGATATTATGTCCATTGGAAGGGTGAGTTTAGAATGACATGATGCAGTTTATGGATATAGCCCCTCTACTAAGATTTATGAGGTTACATGGACTCTCCTCATACCCCACACTGAAGGAGCCTTGTGCATTGAACTTTGGGCTTGATTTTAGATTCCATAATGATTTCCAGCCAGCAGGATTGAGCCCTCTATCCTGCTGATTGGATACCAGGGCAGCTATAAATCTTTTAGTACGTGAATGTATACACATATGAATGCATTATGTATGTAGAATTGGAGTTAGGGAATTGGACAACTCGATCAAGGCTGATCGGAATTCTAGTGGACAATGTGCAAAATGCCAAACCAGATGGGTTCTTTTTTATAAAAATATCATTTAAGCTTTGTTTTAGCAAATTTTGACTGAATATGTTTTCATCATTAAACATAGCTACATTCATGTTCGTCCCTCTGTCTAAATTTAAAGATGAACTTGAAAGAAAAGAATGTCAATAGTGTTGTTCTTTTTGTTGTATAATTATTAAGATACCCACCACCTTTACATAAATGAGGACTAACTGGACAAGCATTCTGTTGATCATCACAAACTGGAAAATTCAAGGATCTTAGATATTCTGTTTGTAGATCTCATATCTTGCGTTGCAATCGCTTGACTAATCAGATCCATTTTGATTGAATGCTTTACCTATTCTTTTGTGATGGCTGATATATTTCTTGATCTGGCTAATGTAGGATCGGTATTGGCCTCCCACAGATTTTAAACAGTTGTTATCAGCAAAATTGAAGGCTTTAACTGCAAGTGGGAGATTGATCAAGGTACTTTGTCATGCAAAATGTACAATGTTGGTTAGACCATGGAAAAGCAGTGTCTTTTACATGTAACCTATTTAACAGAATCTTGTTAAGCTTATCAGCACAAGTATCAGTGTTAAGGTGGGCAATTTAACTGGTGCTCAAAGCAGTCCAGTGGATTTGCATTCAACCAACTAATCATTATCACTTTAGTTTGTATTGTGTTGTTTCTTCCAAGCGGACCAGGTCTGGTTTATGGATCATACTTGAACATTGATACTTGTGGCTATCCTTAATTTTTAGTTTTGCTAATTTGCCTCATGAAATTTTGGTTACTTATGATGTGATTGTTATTTTAACAAGTTGATGGTAAAATTTGCAATTCTCTTTTATGTTCCTATATGTTCAAATGTTTGTATCATACGGGACCAATGAAAAGCTAAATATAGTAAATTTGTATGGCAGTTTCAACTGTGGCATAATGGAGCATAGTTTCATTAGCCTTCTCCCTGTTGTCACCGGAGAGAGTGAGGTCCAGAAGTTGACAAACTACCCGTGAGCATTGGTCTATTTATTAGGTTGGTTGTGCCTTTTATTGGACGAACTACATAATTTCACAATCTGGATGTATGTTCAACTAAGTAATAGAAACTAGATATGAGCTGTGCTATTGTGGTAGATGTTTTTTTGTCACTAAACATAAGGCATCTACCTTTGCAAAGAGCAACTTGATGCATGAGGCTCCTGCTATTGTGGAGTCTGAGAAGGGTTACACAAATAGTTTACCCTCTCAAGTAGAGTGACTTTTTATGGAAACTTGTTGTACCATTATCTGTTAGAAATTAGATAGTGGGAGCTTAGGCAAGAATATTTTTGTACTTATTCCATAAGATCAGATTTGGTAAGTTGTTCCAACACAATCATGTTATGGAGTTCCAACACAATTGTATTTACAATTTTCAGATTCCATATTAGATGGCAATTTGGTTAAAATGATGAAAGGTATTCATCTACTACTTCTGCTTATTTGCCTCTTATAATTTTTTATTTTTTGTTATATGAATAAACAGTTTGTTTAGCTGGCCAACTTAAAATTCAGAGGTTTCTTGATCTTTTAGGTGAAGCGCAAGTATAGTACACCATCAAGTTCAGCTTTTTCAGAAGAAAAAAGCTCCAAGCTTTTGCTTCTTGAGGGAAGACAAAGGGAATCAAGGGTTGATATCAAGCCCCTCTTAAAATCTCAAGTAGATGCTGAATTAGCACGAACGCAAAGTATGACTGCTCAGGAAGCTGCAGCTCTTGCTGCTAAAGCAGTTGCCGAGGCAGAAGCCGCAATTGCAGAAGCCGAAGAAGCGGCGAGAGAGGCAGAAGCTGCTGAAGCTGATGCAGAAGCAGCTCAAGCTTTCGCTGAGGCAGCAATGTTGACACTGAGAAATAAAAATGCTACTAAACTGGTAACCTTCTTCATCGATTGCCATCAAATTGCTGTGATCCTACTTGTGGAATTTACTGTTCTTAGTTTTTTGCTAAACTCTGATTTAGTTGAGTGATTCATATTATAGCTAATTATTCCACTGTTCTGTGTCTAATTCAAGTTCATATCTGCATATAATGTGTTGCAGTAATGTTGTATAAATATCATTAGAATATATTAGCCAGATTTTCTGCACCCTCAATATCCTGGATTGTACATGATCTAAAAAACATGCATAAATTTTTTTCCTAGTTTTAATAGAAGAAAAGGGTAAATATCATTAGGATATATTAACCAGATTTTCTGCACCCTCAAAAAATCCTGGATTGTAATGGTATATGATTTAATTTTCTTGGGGGACTCTACCAAAACATGCATAAAATATTTTCTTACTTTTAACAGAAGAAAAGGGAAGAGGAGAAAGAAGAGAAGCGAGCAAGAGAGAGGGAGGAAGAGGATATGCCTTGTTGCCACCCATCTTCCCCTCTGCACCCTACTTGTTCACCATCTGCTTCTTGCCATAGTTGTGTGCCTTTCACTATTTATCATGAGTATGAACTATCTGTCATCACTTGTCCTAAAAAAAAATAAAAATGAGAGGGAAAGACATGCATGAGTCCATGATTTGAATCCCATAACTATAGCATTGAGTAGCGATGTCCTGATTTTTCCAGAATTAGTTACATGAATTTTTTCCTGCCACTAAGTTTTGTACAAACTATTATAATTAGTTAGATTAAGAGCATTAGAATCACTTTATGTTGTTTTTAGTAAAGCCTTCTTAGTTCTGCATCTATGTTTCATTATACCACTAGCATTAATTGGACACCATTTATCTACAGGTTTCCTTTGAATACTTTCATGCAATTTCAGATGATTGTCCCTCATTTTATTCTACATCACTTTGCCTAGTTGTCCATGAACAAAAGTCTTATAATATTTCTCTTCTATTAGCTCTGCATATTCACTTCAATGTTTGCATCATAATTATTGTTTGCATTATAACTATATTAATTTTTTGTATATGTTTCTTAGCTTCCCAATAAATCCATTAAACATATCTGACCTAATATATTTTTTTGATCTAAAGGTACTTGATTAGCATACATAATCCTTCTTTAGTATTGTTAAAATTATATTTCATATATTCAATTTTTAATCCTAATTAGTTTAAGACGTGTAGCTTTAAGGCATCTTTATAGCTCAAGTTTAAAATTATTCTCATTTAAACTCTCATCAATCAGAATCATCAACGAATAGCATACAATATGGTGGTATATTTTGTATATGATTAGTTAAGTTAGGCCATAAAGCTGATTTTTGATATAACTTTATACTAATGACAAACTCATTAGACAAACTTTTTACAACACAACACTAACTGAAAATATTATACATATACTTTATGATATCATATCAATATACTTAAGATTTTCTTAAATCTATATGAACTCTATCATAGGCCTTTTTAATCCAGTAAAAATTAAATGCGAATTTTTGCTTCCTCATGCAAATTAAATAAAGAATTTCTATGGTTGATATTTCAGGAACAAAATCATGATCTTCAGAATTAATTGATTAGCATCTTTAACTACATTTAACTATTTTTCCTGAAGTTACATCACATGACAAATTATGCTACTTACTCTATAGTTGGATTGACCTTGAATGTCTCTCTTATACTTAAGTTTTTATTCCAGAGTTCCTCATTCAGTAGGCATCATTTTAATTCATAAAATTTTATTAAATAAAGTTAATAAACTAGTCAACCATATATCTTCGGATCTTCTAAAGTCTTTGGAATTTCAATATGGATACCATCAGGTTCCACCCTTAACTATCCTCATTCTTTTTAAAGCTTATTTTATGTCATCTCTGTTAATCTTAGAAATAAACCTATAATTTTTAAATTTACCATGATTACTTATCTTTAAAGCTTATCAATGAGCGGACCTTGGTATAACGGTAAAGTTTTCTTTAAATATTTAAAGCTAAGGTTGCGTGCATTGACCCTCCCCAGACCCCACATTGGTGAGTGCTTCATCCATTGAGTACATCCTTTCTTTTATCTTCCCTTAGTCTCCATATCATTAGTGAATTTGTTTTCCATTGTAGTACCTATCTTACTATATATATGCCTTGTATTTTGTCATACAACTTTTTTGCCCTTTTTATGCTACATATTTCTAAAATTGTCATTGTTATTTGCAAATTTTCCAATCTTAGAGCATGGTCTCTTATTATTGTTTGTTAAAGTCACATTCTCTTGAAGCTACCCTCTTAAGGCTGCATTTTCTGTCATTAGATTTTCCAAAATTTCATTTGTCACAGCCTAACCATAATGGTCATTGAAATCCACATGCTATTAATATTATTTCTATACAAGTTGTACAGCTCTTTCTCCATTTTGTTTTTTTAAAAAATTTGCATTGGTCTTAAAATTTTGCCATCTAGTTTTACTAAAACTACTTACCATTTTTTTTCTTTCCTTCTTCTAACATATATCTAAAATCATCAGTCCATGTTGATTTATCAAGTTTCTGCAGGTTGTAAATTTACAACCCATAATGCAAAAAACCTATCTGAAAACAATTATGTCCACTCATAAGTAATGAAATGTTATTCTTCTTTCTTAAATAGGATATTAACAAGTATGATATCATAAGATGTAGCAAAATTTGACGTCAATGTCTTCTTTGTTTTTCTCCTATTCAAAACTCTCGTGCACTCTTTTAAATCCAACAGTTTCTCTTCTTATATGGCATTCAAAGCACTTCAAGTTGTCAATTTTTTATTAAAGGTATATCTTGGATAATTCCATCTAAATTATTCAAGGATTTTGTTTTGATTTTATCATTTAGTCCAATTTGAAATGCATAAACAGTACTCAGAACATCTTTTTTAGAGTATAAATTTTAGTACTATATTTTTATCCTCAAATCTTTTAATTTCTTTATAACATTGTCCTTAAGACCCTTATCTAAAGTAATACCTTTGGCATATAATATATATACATATATAGTTAGCTTTCTAGTATATCAAATTTTATATTGACAACTATTAATTTTCTTAAAATTTTTCTCTATCCACTTAGTCTTCTGGAAACAAATTATGTTAATTAGCATATCTATCAATTTAGCATATTTCTTGAAAGTGTTTCTAAGTTCCAATGTTGCTCGTCTAATCGTGTTGATTTGGACTAACTTCTTTGCTTGTGCTAATCCAAAACAATGCGAGAACTCTTGCCAGTGTTGCAACACATCTGGGCATTGAGATGGTGGGGTCATTTCCAAACAATCTTCTAGCTTATCCTCAGCATTTTAAGCACTTGAATGGTGAAGATGTCTAGTGTCACTTCTAAGCACCTAACCTTATAATGAAAACAGTCAGACTCATGATCATGACTTCTGACACAGTTTCCCACTAATTGTTAGTGGTCTAATGCTTGGGGCTGGTGTTGGCTGTGTTACTTGAAACCCTTTAAAGGATTGAGTCCCATAACTTAACTTTTTCTTCTTCTTTTTATAAACCCAAGACTTGAGTTTAATTGTAGAAAGTATACTGTGATAAGCTTGAACAGAAATGGAAAAGAATAAGAGAAGAGGAGATGATAAAATAAGATAACAAGCTGAGAAGAGACAAAAGAGGGTGGGACAAAATATGTACATTTATGCATAAGTATATATAAATGATCCAAGGACAACTTGAAAAGTGTCCTGCCTGTCCCATGATCCAAAGTAGTGATTTATCTAAAATTACCCCTCACTATAGAATAATAAAGGGGTGTCTACCGTATGAGTTCTCCATGAATGAGATCTAGGGAGGGTCAATATGCAAAGCTTTACCCTGTTGTACTGCATTCAGAGAAATATACTGTATGTGCAATGTTAAAAAATACTGGAGCTATTAATGGGCACAACCCATTTTGGGCTAATTATACCCAGAAAACTGGCACCATTATTAAGATATTTTGTCTCCATGATTAGTCATCTGCATCCTTGGCTTTTATTTTCAGAAGATGAAAACTCTGACCTTTCACTCCAAATTGAGCATGCATCCATTGGATGATCTTTTTCATGTCTGTATATCTTGTCACTCAGCTTAGTAGATAACAGTGTGCCTTCTGCTCTGGCAGTACAATTTTTTAAAGCAGCCATTTAGTTATTATAAGATTTTTAGTTCAACTTCTCCTTTTTTAATTTGTGTATGCAGATGATTCAAGTCTGACAAGGGCTACTCAGCTTTTTACTGCATGCAACTTTGCAATACATACCTCATGGCGGGTTTGTCATACATGTAGATATATGTTCAGGTTTTGTATAGCTTATATCGTGAAGATCTTCTATAATGTTCATGAATTATGAACCTGGTCACCTTGTTTGTTTGGATGGTCGACCTGGGAGATTGCTTTATCTTCAATCTTCCACATTATTGTTTCATGGAACAATTTCTGGTTGGCATGCTATATAAAGTAGCAAATGGGGGCTGTTTCGGCAGCTTGAGTTTGTTTTGTTTATACACCAGTTGTTTGGACCAAAACAACATGGGTTGGATCATTTTGCTCTGTCTTGCCTGGTGTCTTCCAGAGTGTAGAGAAGGGTACTTGAAGTTTTCTTTTCTGGCTAGCAACCATAGATCTTCTCAACCTGTATAATCTGGTCATCTTGAGTTGCTGTCAAGAACATATAGTTGGTGATGTTTGCTGGTCAGCATATTGCATCTAAAGAGCTATCAATGGTACTGTTCTTGTGGACTTACATATCTTTCACATTTGGGTTTCCAGTGTGCCATGTTACCTCCTATCTCAGTCAGGACCCTTCAGAGATGCCTGCTGGTACCTTGAATAGATGATATCGATGATACAGCACTACCTGGAAGTTTGTGGCTGATAGAAAACACTGTATGTGCCTCACTGTAGGTAAAATAATCGTAATATCCAGAAATATATGGATGCTGTTGTCCTGTTTTATGAATGAATTGTACAGTAATGCTGTGAGAGTTGATCAACACTAGAATAAAGTGGAGTATAATGATTGCATGGATTTAATAATTGCCTAGGAAAGTCTGAAAGGGCTGTATGGTGCTGATCTTTTTTTAATGAATGAACTGTACAGTAATTCTGTAAGGTTCGATCAACACCATACTATAGTGGAGTATAATGATGGCATGAGTTTATCAGTTGTTTGATTCTGAGTGTTTACTTTCATGTGATTATGACCTTGTGAATATATTTCTTCAGAATTTTGGTACACTTATTAGTCAGTATGGTTGAGCCCATGCCAAAAAAAAGAATTTGAATTGTATAAAAACAACTTTTTTTTTTTTTCTGTTTCTTTTGAGATCATCTTGGTTTGTGCGTTGTTGCAACATTGATATGTCTTAGGTTTGAATTGTGTAAAAGCATCTTATATGTAACTTAATATTATGTTAATTAAACAGATTAATTTCTCTGAGGAATGATCCTGTAATTTATAAGCGGATTTTTGTGTTCCATTTCTCAGTTGTGAATGGTGGTTTTAATTGTCTACAGCCTTATGATATCATCTTATCATAACCGTCCATTTTAATTTTTAAGTTTTTAAATGCATCCAATTAGTCAATTACTAAATTATAAGGGAAAGATTTGTCATTTGGAGGGACGTTTATGTTTTCTTTTTCTTCTGATTTATTTAGAATCGAATGGCGATTTTAATTTTAAGTTTTATATTACAAAAGTAGAATCGTAAACCCAATTCTAATTCGATTCATAGCTGTCAAATTACTGATTCAATTCTTGACTGGTTTGATTCTAATATAGTCTGAGTTCGAATAGAATTGTGATTGAGCCTACTTGCATAGTCCTCAAACGGTCAACTACAAAAGCGGGTCTCTGCCCTTTACGTACAATGATGCTCTTGGGTCGGACGAAGACAGCACAAGAAGGAGAAGTCGATCGTGATTTCGATGAAGGTAGGGGTAAAATAATCATTTCATGTGGAAATGATGTTATTTGAGAATTTTCTTAAGCTGAGGCTATATATATATATATATATATATACACACACACACATACACACGCTTCCCTTTTTGTCTTCAACACGAAATCGAGGTGGATAAAATGGCGTGAGGCGGCGTACTTCTTCGCTGAGATAGAGAGAGAAAGGAGGAATCGTTCTCGAAGTTCTCAAACCCTTTCCATACCTTAGCGCGCGCGACGAGGACAAGCGATATAGGTATGCGATGAACGAGGAAATTCGCAATCAAATCGTTCCCTTTCGGATCTAGGGTTCCCTAATTCGCTCCTCCGATCTTGTTTCTCGAGCGCCGTCGCTGTTGTTTGCGTCTTTTCCGCATCGGTTTGATTCGCGACGGCTCCCTAGGAAAACAAAATTGCCGAATTGTTGGTCCCGAATTATCCTAGGGCTTCTGGGTTTTGTTTTCTTGCTGATTGAGACGTGTTTCGGGTTCGTGGTTCTCTTGTAGATTTCCCGATTTGGGTGATGTTGGAGTTTGTTTGCTTGTATTTTTGTGTGCGTTAGGGTTTCTTGGTATTGCGTTGGAAGGCCAAGTTGAAACTTTCTGTCAGGTCCTCTCTCGCAAGTATTGCCTTTCCGTGGAATATTATTTAGTAGAAAGGTTGATATCGAGAATTCATTCGAGAATGTTCACTTTGTTTGCGAGGATGCTACTGTAATCTTGGTAATTGAACGTTCACTTGGAATGTCCTCCATTCTCTGTTACACGATTAGGTTGCATTTCCCCAGATAGCGATCTTGTTCATTGTTGCGAGCTCTTAAATTGCTGTTTTACACAGTAAGCCTGATTTCCCAATTCCCTCTTCATGCTGAATTCTCGTTTCTTTGTTCTGTTACACCAATTCGGAAAGTGCGATTTTTTTTAAATTCTAATTTTTTGAAATGGAGAATTGCTCCTTTTCAAAGGCCAATTTTTGGTCATTGGTTGTTTTCGTTACTTCTTGGTTCCATATTCTTTACACACACATATTCACTTATTAAAGAGTTTATCGATAACTTTCTCTTTGTCTTTTCATCAAGTCTTGATTGCAACCATTTGATCTTTGATTTCAAAATATTCCTACAGTTTCGGTATCTATCAGAAGGATGCAGTAGCAGTATAACAGGTGGTATGCTGAACTATACCACCTGTATAGTTGAATAAAACACCAAGAAAATAAACTAAATGCTAGTGTAATGGTATGAGTGTATGGTTCAGAACCGGTACTTGGTCGGGCTGCTTTATTGACTTGTAAGATTGAGATCTTACGTTGATTACCTTCCCACTGCTTCTCTTCATTTTTGGTTGGCCTTTTTGATCGAGCAATGAATTTCATTTTGCTTTTTATCTTATCTAAATATTGTTTCTCAAATTTTAGCTTTGCCATATTTCTTGAGTTCAACTTGATGTCAACTTTATACTACATTTGTTACTGGACTATCTATATCTTCAATAAAAAATATTTTCTTTGATTGCCTTGCACTATTAACTACTTTCAACCCGAATAACTTCATTTATATTCTCCTTAATGTGGTGCATTGTAAAAAAGTTATTTACTTTTCTCATCTTGAAAGATCTAGTATTTTAGCTATCATTGTTTCTATATGTCCATTAACACACAGTCGAGTGCCACATTAAGGGAACTAACTTGAGACCAAGATCTTCAATTTCGAATAATACTGCTCGTATCGGGCGGTACGTATCCGTCCGCCAACAGACCGATAACATATATATATATATATATGCGATGTCATCCTACGTGGGGAGAAGAGAGGCATGTCACAGATTTTTTTTACTTTTATACATAAAAATATATATATATATATTTTTTAATATATATATATGTATATGTATATATATGTATGTATATGTATGTATATATATATATATGTATGTATATATATATATGTATGTATATATATATATATATGTATATGTATATATATACCGAGCGGTATATCGAAACATACCGCTCAGCAAGGTTTTGAATATCGGTTCGTATAGCTCGGTACGGTACGTATCGGTATACACTATCGATACGCTAGGGCATACCAATGGTACACCCTAAATCTTTAAAAATACCTTCACCTACCATGCCAGGGCGTACTGATTGATATGCCTCGGTAACGGTCGAAATCCGGTGCAGTATCGGTTAGTACGTCTCGGTACCGGTCAAAACACTGGTACTGCCCGGTAGAGGACGGTTCGCATACCGGCATCCTCTCAGACCGGTACATACCGCCCGTACCAGGCGGTATACATCGAAATTGAGAACCCGTATCTCGAAACTCCGATACAGTATAATATTTCAATCCTTGTTTGAGACTGTATCCTTTGTTTAGATTTGAGTTTTTGCCTGATTTATTTAAGGCATCTTTCTTTCTACCTTTTTATTGAAGATACAGAGGAATAATATGGAAAGAAATGTATAGTAGTTTTCCACTCTCGGGGCTGTTTAACTTTTGTAGTGATATTTTACATGATGATTTAGACATCTTGAACCTTGTTTTTTGTTGTTGTTTTTGTTGCTGCTTTTTAATCAGTGGCTGTTGAAAATTGCTTATGATTGGATTTTAGATTTAAAATAAATCTAATATATAAATTTTCTGTATCATATAGCATAAGATTGCATTGTTACTTCTGGTCATGGTAAAATATATGGTGTTATTATATGGGGAAAAAGCAGTACAACATGGATTATCAGTAGGATGTTCTTTTCCTTTGAGCATATTTGTTGTTAGTAATGCTAGTGGGAAAATTGAGACCTCTGTCATATCCATGGAGTGAATGTGAAAGAAGACAAACAAATTTGTGTTTGAAATAATTTGCACTCTCATTGTTGGTTGTTTGGATATACAGAAAAATCCCAGCAGAATTCCATAAACACAAACAACCCTATATTTTTTTAAAGCTTTGTAATTTCTCCACTAATTATCTCATTTTATGCAAATATAAATTATTGGATTCCTCTAACTTTCTTTTTTTGCTCCTTTTCATTTCTTTGAATACCAATTGGTCAATACTTGATAACTCATTTTATTTTATCTGATCTGCCATCGCAGATGTTGACTACGTATTGTGATTAAAAAAATTATATTTTAAATTTCTAATAATATAACCCTCCCTATAGTTGTGGTTTTCAATGTTCTTTATTTTTCTTGTTTTTGCTTATTGAGTTTGCAATTGTGATCAGCCATTTGTGGTTGGCATTTTAGGACTGAAGTTTTCAAGATCATACTACATAAGCATTTCATGCTTTCTGTTGGGAACCTGCAAGGGAAGGTTATTTTTGAGTTTGGACAAACATAATAGTCGCTGGTGTCATGAGCATGCTTGCTTACTCTTCATTTTGAGAGTGGCTTTGGATTCAACCTTTCTTTAGTTCCAATTGCCAACTGAGAAAACTTGCACAAATCATGACTTCTTCAGTTCAAAGCTTATCCGGTAATTATGTCTTTCCATTATTAAATGTTATGCATATTGGTAAATTGCTATTAAGCGCAAACAACTTGTAGTTGCTGACGCATAGAAACCATGATTTGATACTGTAGTATTGCAACTTTTATACTAAGCTATTCAATGTGTAAGTGGTAAAAAAGGATCTTGTTTTATAGTTGGGAACTGAGCAGATTTTGGGTTTCTAGGTTGTCATAACTGAATTGGTGCTTAGTGAAGTAGGGTAAAAGCTCTGACACCAAATTTGATGCAGGTTGGAAGCTTTGATATTGGGCAAACTTTGGTATCAAATCTGATATAGGATGAGTTTGGGAGGAACAAAGGATTTTTTGTGAGAATAGCTAAAGGAAAAGAAAGAGGAAGTGAAAGATATTAATCAGTAATCTATGCGTTGTGTTACTTAAATTTTTTGTTTTCTTTCTTCAAAGATAGGTTAACATTTTAAAAGATTTGAGATTAGCAAGATTATCCATATTTAAGTTCCGTTGGTCTAAATGCTTAATGGATCCTAATACATTTTCAGTTATGTAATTTTGTTCAATTTTATTTTCTACTGATTGAAACCTTCCTGACAATCTCAACAAATTTTGTTAGCTTTGGTGGTCCTCATGCTGTTGAATGGGCTTTGGTATTCACTAACATGCACTGTAGGGAATCTTTGAGGGATTGCTTGATATGTAAATAGTAAAAAACATATTTGGTTTAAGTTTTGACAATTCTAGGGTTTCTATCTTGGGCTAATTTATGGATTATTGTACCATCAAAAGCTAAGTCTGTCTTAGTTGTGGTAACCAAGACTTCAAGTTCTGATCGGACTTTTTTTCTTTCTATTTTCCCAGTAAATACCAGGCAGCACAGTTGGTATCCTGGCCGGTAATACCTGTATTGTATTGATTCAGCCGATTGGCAAAACTATTATCAGACTCTTAAAGTCACTTGGAATGGAGATTTATAATTATGGTTTGTGAGGATTTGTGTCAATTTGACTTTAATATAGTTTATGTGCTGAAAAAACCTATTATTAGTTTGCAGCCTTTAATTGTTCTATTTGGAACTCATTTTTAAGCTGTTGAAAAGTTTGAGGAGCTGAAGGATTTGTTTGGTCATGTGACATATTTTTAGTCCTTTCCTCTTCTATCCTAAGATCCTGCAGGTAATAGACATTTTCCAAAAAGAAAATGCATAATGATTGACAATGATTTCTTCCTTTCAAGTGCATCCGGACATTGGAACTATTATAATTCTCATCTATTACCACAATTAGTCATTATCTGTTTCACATTATTACTCTTTCTTGTAAGTTGAATTGTCATCAACTATTGGCAAGAGATGATTGGAATTTATTACTTTTTTCAAGGGCAGGACACCTCTAAGAGAATAGAGAGAGAAGATGAGAAGAGGTATTGATAGGAAATATTGATAGAGAAGATGAGAATAGAGGGATTGAGATAAAATAAACAGGGAGTAGATTTGATAAAACAATGATTAGAACACCTTTATGTATAGGCTTTTACCCTTTCTCTCTCTTGTTTCTAAACAGCGGCATATTAATATCTAGAGTTTACATGCATGTAAGGGAAGTTTATAGACTTTATACCAAGGTTCACAATACCGTACCGTACTGGTGTTTCGAGCTGGGCTCGGTACGGTATGGTACGGTGTATCGAGCGGTACACCTGATTTCAGTCCGTTAAACCCTCCGAAAATACCTGAAAATAAAAAAAAGGTTAGGATAGGGTTTTCAAGTTATAAATAAATATAGTAATAGTATAAGTTTAGCAAAATCATTGTAAATTAGGTAAGAATAGTATCACATATCTTTTTCGGGCTTTGAGGTAGTCTTGTTTGAGGTTCGTATTTCAGCCCGTTATAGATTGAAATATCTACAGAAAAATCATTTGAATTGTTAGACTATTTTGTTACAATATAAACTATAAAATTCAAATGAATTAAATAATCACATATGTAGATATACCTGATTGTTGATTCTACCACCCTAATAGGTATTAAAGATATTGGATTAACATAAAATCGAACAAATTTCGATTTAAATCATCATTAAAATGACTAATCGTAGTATTAAATAACTTTAATAAAACAATTAAACTTTACAATCATATATATGTCAAATACATAAAAGAAACATTAAATATGTAATTTTAATCCAATATGATTCATATTATGATAAAATCATCATTAGATACATTAATTATACGATTAACATAGTTAATTTTTCATTAATTACTTCTCTTTCAACACTATAAACATGACAAACACCCTAATAGGTATTAAAGACATTGAATTTATATAAAATCGAACAAATTTCGATTAAATCATCATTAAAATGACTAATCGCAGCATTAAATAACTTTAATAAAACTTAATTAAACTTATTTTATTATCATAAATATTATTCAATATTTAATATGTATGAAACACACTAATCATAATCTTAAAGATCTTAATTACTCTCTAATTAAAGAAAGCGAATACATACCTCTTGATTAGAAAGTTCTTTCTTTTAATCTTTCCAAATTAACCTCGATTGAATTCACAAACCATTGTTTTGTAGAGTTTAGAAGAAGAAAAAAAAGTTTGAGAGAGAGTTTAAGAGAGTATAATGAAATAGGGGAGAAAAATGGTTTAAATAGAATGAAAAAGGGCTCCAACGGTCAAATTGACTATTGGAGCACTGTAGCACTATTACAGTGTGGTAACGGTCGAAATTTCGACCGTTACCGCCCGATATTACCCTGTATCGTCTGATACGGGGTTTTTTTTTAACGTACCACCCGGTAGCGGACGGTCCGCGTATCGGTATGTCGTTGGACTGGTATGTACCGCTCGTATCGGGCGATACAATTCGGTATTGCAGACCTTGCTTTATACAATATCTTTTTTTCAAACAGGACTCTCGAACTTCCAGAACACAAGTCTAAATTGGAAAATAACTGCTCTAAACTATATCATACCCATTTCAGGATCTTATACTTTAACTTGAGACTAGATAAGACTCTGTAGGCCTTCCAAAATTTGACAATACAATGATAATCCTAGTTCAAGTAGGACTTGTATTCCTTGTTAGCTAGGAAGGCTAGTTAGGATTCAGTAAGTTCTTGAACTTGGTTCAATTAAATTTTGATCATCTTCTAACTTGGTCTGGATATCGGGCACTGATGGGCCTTAGTACTATGGGGTCCTATGAACATTAGGGCTGGCTCATCTAGGCTCTTCAGTTCTGGTTTTTCTGGTGTCTTTTGAACTGATGAAGAGGTCTTCAAGTTGTTGAAATTTTGCTTTGTTACTTATTTAATCTATCCTCATTTTCTGCTATGTTGGTTGTTAGATTTGTTCTTTTTTTTTAATGTTTGCCTCAGCTAACTCTTTTCTGGTTTGACATCTAGTTGGCTTTATATATTTGTTTTATGGTCCTATGTTTTCCAGATAACAGTGAACCTGATGAACAGCAAGAGCAGGCACAATCTGAGAACCAACAGCAGCCCTATGCTGCTGCAACCTTGCAGTCTGGCATAGCAACACCTTTACTTGGGTACATGATGCCCGCTGGTCAGTTCGAAGTGGGACAGACTATGGTAATGTTCTTGAAACTGTAATCTTGTGCAAATTCTCTTGGTCCCATCATTTGTGTATGGTCATGTGCCATGAAGAACCTTTTATTTTTCCTTCTATTATGTCAAAAAGTTTGACACCAGGTTCACGACCTTATTGCTTTTGCATCTTACACAGGTCTAAATTAATTGTTAGATTATGTTTCGTCTTTCATGTAAACAAGCTATTTATTATTTATATTTATATTTGAAGTCATAAAACATGAGCCAGAATTTTGCAGGTCATGATTTTGGACTCCATTCTTATGCTTCAGACAAAAAAATCAAGATTACCAACTCTAGCTTAGCATAGGAATTTTTATCTAGAGTCGGTTAGCCTATTGATGTAAGTAAACAAAGTATAAGGTGAATCTTGCATTTTTTAAGTTCAAAATTCAGAAGCTGTCTAGTCTTCCTGGTGAGGTATCTTCTTTGTTATATCATGTACATACATCTACTCGGGTGACGCAGGAAAATAACGTATATTATGTGGGAAGCCCTAGGGTACTATAACTGTTAGCTAAGTTATAGACAGTTTTGCTGACCAATTAAATTAGCAATGAAGTGGTCTTGAGTCTCTTGATGCTGGTCAGTGGATTAGGTAGACAACATTTTGACGGTGACTTTTTCCAGGGTAGAATACATTAATATACTTCAATTCGAGGCAATTTTTGCCTAACTTCTATGCTTTGTTAGCGGTGGGAACACTATGAATTGAATTCAAAATCACATGGTGCTGAACTGGCTTGGCTAAATGTTTCTTTAAAAATCTTTGTGGCAGGCTCCAACACCTTACCCATTTGTGGATCCTTACTATGGTGGTATTTTTGCAGCTTACGGTGGACAACATGTGGTACATTTTATCCTAGTTAAACATACATGCTTTTCTGTTATTTGAATATCAAACACTGATGGCAAGGAGCTAACCAGTGCCTATATCTTCATCTCAGTATGGTGTAATATTTTGTTGATTATCTTTTATTTTCTGACCTTGAAAAATTTCGATTATTTTTAGATTCATCCACAACTAATTGGAGTGAATCATTCTGGGGTGCCATTGCCAACTGATGCAGTTGAAGAACCTGTTTATGTTAATGCAAAACAGTATCATGGTATATTAAGGCGTCGACAGTCTCGAGCAAAAGCTGAATCAGAAAATAAGTTAACAAAACTTCGTAAGGTGTGTAGCTTCTGAATATACTATGACTTGTTAGGTAACTTGGAGTGTATTATTTAGTTAGCATAGATTTTGTTTTCTAGTGGTCTGAATAAACTAATCATTCACCTATTTCTGCTTTGAAATTGAACCAAATTGGCTCGAGTCAGGCTCGACCTAGCTTGAGTTAAATCAACTGGGTGCCTGGCCTACCCAGCACCCGGGGCATGCCTGGTTGAAGTCGCCCACCCAGCCAACTTATCGGGCACTCGGGCCTTGTCTCGCCTCACCTAGGTGCTTCCACGAGCGTTTAGGCAACCAATGACTTCACTGAGTTACCTATGACCAAGGAGTTATTATTTCTTTCAATTTTCTTAAAGATCACCACTTTATGTTATTAGGATTCGATTCATTTTAATGATATTCTATAGCATTTAAGTGGTCCTTTAAAATGTTCATAAAATTGTTTGTCAACATGCTAGATAATATAGTCACATGATCATGGTCTCTGAGTTTCAATATTTGATTGATCATATATTTTCTTTTACCATTGGTCTGAACAAATTTATCCTAAAACAATAGTCAATACGAATAATATAGGTTAAAAAAATTTTCATGCTTGAGTTTTTAACTTGTTTATATAAAGGGTGGAATGCATGTATATCTTTGGAATAATATAAGTCTTCTGATGGAAATCAAAACACTCTGTGGGTGGACACTTTTTTGTATTACATCAAAAAGATTAACTACATCAAAACACCATATTTAACCTCTCCAATTAATTAGAAAGCCCACTTTTTTTGTATTACATCAAAGAAATTTCCAAACAAGTTGGTATGCTGCCTGCATACAAACTTTGTATCATCAGAATTTTCTTAGGTTTTGTCTTGTTTGCCAAATGAGTGACCTCACATGCAGTCTTGATGTCTCTGTGAGACACCTGCCCAGTACAAGACATTAATACCTTCTTGAATCTTTTCTCAGGAGTTGTGGTGTAGTTAATAGACTGAACTCAAAAGTTTCTAGATTCCTTGACCTTCAAGGTGAGGGCAACGAGACAAATTATGTTGACATCATTTGTGTCTCATCCTGCCTGGTTTATTTGGGACATTGCTGTACTTGCCTTTTCATTATGATTAGTGAACAAACCTAACATTCATTAGTCATTAAATTGTTTGTGCTTGCACAAATATGGACATATCCATGCTTAAAATGATGTTGTTTTTTGAATATATTTTCGTTACTAACTGCAAATATATTTTATAACCATGGTATACCATGCTGACTCTACAGCCCTATCTGCATGAATCTCGTCACTTGCATGCTTTGAGAAGAGCTAGAGGATGTGGAGGTAGATTTCTTAATTCGAAGTTAGAAGCAAACCAACAGAATGAGTCCAAAGGAAATCAACTGAACGAGATTGCCACAAATGACAAGGCCCAATCTTCTGACATTCCAGGTTCCGGTAAGTGTCCCATTAATCAGGAGAATACTACTAAGCTCTCCGGCAGTAGAGCAGAATCGACCAGGGTTCTAGTGTGTGAAAAGACACCACTGGACATTGAATCAAAGCAAACGCCCTAATTTACTTGTTCAGAGACCAGATTTGCTGAATGTTGGTAAGGACAGTGTTTCTGTACAGTATCTTCCAGGATTACCAGCCAGCGTAGGTGTAGAGTCAAACCGCAAGAGCTTTAATTAATCTGAACTGTAGCTTTGGTGATCGGTGTGCTCTTAGGAGAGTTTGATGATGTAAGTTAGGAACGTCATGGGATCATGTAAAGATTCTACTTCCTCGGGTGTTTTTTGGTAGGTTCTTGATAAAAGCAAATGTTTGGTGAGAGAACATCTGATAATTTTGATTCTCTCTATGAATGTTGTTCTTGCAGAGACTATAGGAATTAGTCATTTCTTCATCACCAGTTGGGCAAACATTATGGTTGGATTGCTTTGGATTAAGTTAATGTTTGTGTGATGGAAGATAAATAGAGCAAAAAATAAAAGGGAAGCCTTTATCCATTACGGAGAAGGATGCAATGCCTGATCGTTGGACTTGATTTGATCCGTAATCTATAGAATAATTATGGTCATCTTCCTGAGAATGCTTTTAAGAACCACGGACCGGAGGATGACGATGATGTATTTTAGTGCCCTCTACAAGGTACATACTGTTGTAGATTGTTGAGAAACCTGTTGCAACTTTCATATGATGCATTAGAATGAATGCCCTGACTGGTATTCTCTTTCCCTCTGCCAAGCTCCATTTTCTTCCATGTCAAGACTTGAGCCTAGATGAATTTTTTTTTGCGGATCTTAATCAGATTGGGCTTGGAAATGGTTGGGAATCGGATGGGTTTCATGGCTAAATTTTATGAGTGTTTTGGGAATTTTTTTTAAAAATAATGTTCTTTGAATAAGAGAGAACTTACTAGTTTTGTAATATCATGTATGATTTTTTTTTTTTTTTGGGGGTTAAAGTTGTGTCCAATAAAGTCAAGCTTTTCATCAATTCCATTATTCGTCATGGCGCTAATATACACGAGAATATGTTTTTTATTTTTTTATTTACATAGAAGATTCTTATTACTAATAACAAGTCCTTTTCAATAATCATAATGATCACTTGTTATGTTATTCATAATGATCAGTTGTATGCGGGGCAACTCTAAATCTTGTCTCAGCCTCCATCGATTCTCTACTTACATGCAACTAAATTTTCTTGCTTTTTTCTCTAATCATGTTGGATAAAGCACAAATCAAGTCGGAAGCTGGTGAACAAGTCCTTAGCTCTTGGGTTATGATAAAATCCTTAGGCAAATGATTAAGATTTGTAGGCATCCTTTTGGAATCAGAGTGCCAGTGGTCATAATATGAATCTCATAAGATCATAGAGGACAGGTTTCTGGCTATGGGACTCCTCCTTCTGGTATGAATTTGCATGTAGTGTTTATATTATTTATCTAAAGAAAGGTGCCCTTATCAATGTTATTCTGATACATTATTGTACAGTTTATAGGTGCCGTTATGCACAGATCAATGTTATCGCCAAGTCCATGAAACATGCAAATGCATTGCCCTGTTGGGCCCTCGGTCCTGACTCGATCGAGGAAAAGGCCTGAGAGGAGCATCACAGACCATTCTTATCTGCACTCCGTTGATCAGGAAAGAGAGAATAGGCCGTGACAATGGACAGGTTTTGCTAGTTAATGGATCATCTAGATGTGAGTGCAACACACAGGAAGATCGACTTGCTGCCACAAAAGTTTCACCGACAACAGATGGAGATCGTCAAATGCCTCTGATTTTTAGTCTTGATGGAGGGTGGGGTTAGATCATTTATATTACACCTTTAGTGTTTCGATTTATACACATTTAAAAAAGTTATATTAACATTTTTTTATAGTTTTATACGATATTAGTTTTATCAATAAAAATAAAAAAATAAAGGATAAAAAAATAATTTTAATGTTCCGTGGTGGATGCATCGGTGGTGGCAAATTACACTGCCGCTGGTGTCGACGTTGACATAGTTGCCTAGCGGCCTTATCGCGACATCACCTTCCTCATCATTATGCCACCTGTCTCAACGAGGAGCATGTTGTCGACCTCATCGTTGCCCGTCTTGCATCGGGGGGGGGGGGGGGGGGGGGGGGGGGGGGGGGGGGGGGGGGGGGGGGGGGGGGGGGGGGGGGGGGGGGGGGGGGGGGGGGGGGGGGGGGGGGGGGGGGGGGGGGGGGGGGGGGGGGGGGGGGGGGGGGGGGGGGGGGGGGGGGGGGGGGGGGGGGGGGGGGGGGGGGGGGGGGGGGGGGGGGGGGGGGGGGGGGGGGGGGGGGGGGGGGGGGGGGGGGGGGGGGGGGGGGGGGGGGGGGGGGGGGGGGGGGGGGGGGGGGGGGGGGGGGGGGGGGGGGGGGGGGGGGGGGGGGGGGGGGGGGGGGGGGGGGGGGGGGGGGGGGGGGGGGGGGGGGGGGGGGGGGGGGGGGGGGGGGGGGGGGGGGGGGGGGGGGGGGGGGGGGGGGGGGGGGGGGGGGGGGGGGGGGGGGGGGGGGGGGGGGGGGGGGGGGGGGGGGGGGGGGGGGGGGGGGGGGGGGGGGGGGGGGGGGGGGGGGGGGGGGGGGGGGGGGGGGGGGGGGGGGGGGGGGGGGGGGGGGGGGGGGGGGGGGGGGGGGGGGGGGGGGGGGGGGGGGGGGGGGGGGGGGGGGGGGGGGGGGGGGGGGGGGGGGGGGGGGGGGGGGGGGGGGGGGGGGGGGGGGGGGGGGGGGGGGGGGGGGGGGGGGGGGGGGGGGGGGGGGGGGGGGGGGGGGGGGGGGGGGGGGGGGGGGGGGGGGGGGGGGGGGGGGGGGGGGGGGGGGGGGGGGGGGGGGGGGGGGGGGGGGGGGGGGGGGGGGGGGGGGGGGGGGGGGGGGGGGGGGGGGGGGGGGGGGGGGGGGGGGGGGGGGGGGGGGGGGGGGGGGGGGGGGGGGGGGGGGGGGGGGGGGGGGGGGGGGGGGGGGGGGGGGGGGGGGGGGGGGGGGGGGGGGGGGGGGGGGGGGGGGGGGGGGGGGGGGGGGGGGGGGGGGGGGGGGGGGGGGGGGGGGGGGGGGGGGGGGGGGGGGGGGGGGGGGGGGGGGGGGGGGGGGGGGGGGGGGGGGGGGGGGGGGGGGGGGGGGGGGGGGGGGGGGGGGGGGGGGGGGGGGGGGGGGGGGGGGGGGGGGGGGGGGGGGGGGGGGGGGGGGGGGGGGGGGGGGGGGGGGGGGGGGGGGGGGGGGGGGGGGGGGGGGGGGGGGGGGGGGGGGGGGGGGGGGGGGGGGGGGGGGGGGGGGGGGGGGGGGGGGGGGGGGGGGGGGGGGGGGGGGGGGGGGGGGGGGGGGGGGGGGGGGGGGGGGGGGGGGGGGGGGGGGGGGGGGGGGGGGGGGGGGGGGGGGGGGGGGGGGGGGGGGGGGGGGGGGGGGGGGGGGGGGGGGGGGGGGGGGGGGGGGGGGGGGGGGGGGGGGGGGGGGGGGGGGGGGGGGGGGGGGGGGGGGGGGGGGGGGGGGGGGGGGGGGGGGGGGGGGGGGGGGGGGGGGGGGGGGGGGGGGGGGGGGGGGGGGGGGGGGGGGGGGGGGGGGGGGGGGGGGGGGGGGGGGGGGGGGGGGGGGAAACGAACGGGCATCTGCCTAGCGGCCTTATCGCGACATCACCTTCCTCATCATTATGCCACCTGTCTCAACGAGGAGCATGTTTGTCGACCTCATCGTTGCCCGTCTTGCATCGCTTTTACATCTACGTTGGCGTCGACACAAATGGTGGTCGTCGTCGTAGCGTCTATGGCGAAGACGGCAACCGTCTTGTCATTGACTTATCGGGCGAATCCTATTCTCGACCCCTCTCGCTTTGCATCTGTGTCGGTGTCAACACAGTTGTTGAGTAGCAAAAGTGTCGCTTGGCATCTATATAATTGTTGATGCAAATACCGAGCGACCATTTTCATTGCTTGACAATTATGTCGACGCCGGCGTAGATACAAAGGGGGAGGGGTCAAGGTTGGGATCCGCCCAACGGGTTAGCAGCAATGTGGTCACCATTATTACCATAAACACCGTGGTGGCCATTACTATCTGCGTTAATGTCGATGTAATTATCTTAGTATTGATGTAGATGCAGAGTAATACGAGGCGGGCGACAATGAGGTTGATAGTACACTTCTCGTGGAGGCGAATGACTTCGTAGTGAGAGTGAACCTTATTATCGTTGAAGGCAGTTAAGCAACTACGTTGGCATCGACGCCAGTAGTGTCGTCATTCGTAACTGAACGTTAAAATTATCTTTTTATTTTTATATTTTCATTGGTATCACTTTTTTTAAATAGAGATGTGAATACAACTTTTTAAGGTGTAAGGACCCAAAACACTAAAGATAACTAACATGTAATTAGCCCACCATTTGACGTTGACACCGTTGTTCCTGTTGAGCCAGTTTGCTGTGGGACAAAGCTGAGCAATGATCTCTCTCCGATGAACCCAAACAACAACTTCTGCTCATGCAGTTGCCAAGAAATGGACTTGTCATGGTCGCGCAAGCAAACCATGCATACGAAGCGTAATAGTGGTACCACTTAATCCTCAATCTGCAGTGATCACCTTGTTCGGAAACGAACGGGCATCATTACAAACATCTATTTAGCTGTTCTCTGCTTAAAGATTGTTCTTCTCTCAAGCCTTGTGGCTCACAACATGAGACAAACATGATTACCAGTGGCTGTCACATGTTGGGAGCTTGTTTTGCATTGAACTCCAACTGATTTGACTCTATAATAATCTGATGCAACCCCACACTTCTTCAAAGGTGTGGGGGAGGAGAGGGGACACATCCCCACATTATTCCTCCTCCTCTCTTCCTTGCATCCCAGTCTCTTGTTGCCCAAGCTATCAGTTGTACTGTCATGTCCTTTGTGATAGCTATCGCTTTCATATCCTTACTCTCAATCTTTGCCAACTAGCAAAGTATTACATCACCCAGCTGATTGGTGTTAATCTGTGCGAGGATTAGAGAGACAGAGAGAGAGAAGACTCGAATGCATCAAAATCCTGAAGTCATTATCAAAAGCACTCTTGTTGGATCTCTAATCATGAATCCATGCATGCAGTAAACAGTACTCCATGACTCTTAATCATGGTTCCTAGTTCCATGCAAAGCTCGATTGATGTCTTCCATCCATGATCACTATCATCCTTCGAAGGTTTATGGAGAAGAGCAGTAGCACTTGCATCTGCAGTTAAAATCAACGGAGAAACAACACAGACGTGTGAGGTGTGGGAAGCACGCAAAGGCAGAAAGCATGAATGCCGAAGAACACGCGGGCGCGGCGCTCGGCTGTGGGCGTCCACCACCACCGCCACCACCCGTATGGGCGGTTCTGGACCCCATAACCCTCCTTAACGAGAGAGAGAGAGAGAGGGGGCTGTGAAAGGGACCTCCACACTTGCTAATCTGCAAAGATCTCGCAATGGATCTCGGAGCATGCATGCTTTATTAACTGCACCACAAAGGCAGAGGGGGTCATCCCCCCATTTACTGCTCTTCTCTTTTTGTGAAGTAAAAGGTGGAGGGGAGACAAGGAAGAGGAGGCATGAGAAAAGTGGCATCAGTCCTCATCATGGCGGAAGGTAGACAGGAAGACAACCCTATGCGAGTTTCCATGCCCATTGACTCTCCCACCACCCATCATCACCCATTAATTGCTGCCGTTCTTCTTGTTGTCGTTGTTAGCTTCTGTAATTGATCATGTCTAACAAGAGTAGATGGATGATCAAAGGTTACTGTGCATGCATGTCAACCCTTGCAACATATAAATTCTCTGCGCTTTTGCTCTCCAATAGCTTTTCTTACATCCTTTCTCTTTTGTGAGTAAAGCTAATGACAAGCTTGGGAGTGAAGGCAAGGGTGTGGCCAACTCTCTCTCTCTATCTCTCTCACCAAGCAAAAAGGAATATATAAATGCAGGTGACTTTGAGTGTGTTTGATGATTGTATAACTCAGGTCATGACACCAAAGTGGCTTTTAAGGATCCTAGGGTTTAGGGTTAAGGATTTGAAAGCACATTACTGGCTCAAATTTGATCCACACTGTCATATTAGCTGCTGCTTTGGAATGTGTTCTTCCATTCTCATGAATTTGAGTGAGACTCTTCTCTTGGACTCGAAAGCATTTTAGTTTCTGATTACTACTTCTTTGCCTGTATGTGTTGTTAGGGTCAAGAAACATACAAGCAGAACATGTAACTAAGAAGAATCTTAGTATGACCTAAGTGAGATCTTCTCTTGGACTTCAAACCAGTATATGTTTCGAGACTTGACTTGTAACTCGGAAATTATTGGAAAACCAAGACATGCATCAACATCCACTCCGATATCATCCAAGATTGAGTTGTGCTCATGCCTTTTCTTCTGTGTGAGCTGTTATGAGCTTGCAACATCACAGTTTCAATTCAGAAAACACACATCCATGGACTTGTAGCAATGTATGATCTCATTTCCAGCTCTTATAATTACCATTTGAACTGATGACTCAATCAATATGATTGATGATGTATATATTGATATAATACACTGATGGAGAAAATTTTGACTGGTTTTTAGAACCATAAAGATGTGATGTAGAGCCTGCAAAAAGGGCTCTATCATGAGTTGTCTCCTAACCCTAGCTCCAACTATACCACCAATTCTTTGTGCACCAATCAACTTATTTCAAGGACCCACTAATTATTCTAGTGGTAAAGTGGCAAGAACAGCTCCTATGGAACATGGATGGATATTTGGTCCAACCATGCCAGCTTAATCAAGG
The DNA here is from genome assembly GCA_004837865.1 of Musa balbisiana. Lineage (NCBI taxonomy): Eukaryota > Viridiplantae > Streptophyta > Magnoliopsida > Zingiberales > Musaceae > Musa > Musa balbisiana. The sequence goes on from CM017194.1 coordinate 35,727,114, forward strand.
CCCTCTGCAAAAAAGTTGCATAAGATTGTTTGCAACAGTCCTGCATGAAATGCAGTAGATTGGAAACACAAAACAATGTGTATCAGTACAACTCTTCATCTCAAATAGTCTGACAGAGTGGTTTTAGTTTTAGGGTAGTTCAGCAAGAACATTCAACTTGTGACACTGTTTGCTCTATGAACCAGCACTTCTAATGGATGTTCAGGTGGACAACTATAGGCTCTGATTGATTGATCTACAAACTATATACAGCAAAGTTATTATTATTATCATCATCATCATTATTATTATTATTATTATTATTATTATTATTATTATTATTGCATTGGTGCATGCAACATCACCTACATACTAATTGTGTGATGGGAAGATATATTTCAGGACCACTTCATGCATGGTTGTAACATTTGCTGATAGCTGCCATAACAGAGTGGAGGTGGCAAAACAACTAATGCAGAAAGTGAAGCAATAACGAAGCTTCTCATTGTTCTTTTTTGAGTTTCCGAGGAAAAGGCCTCAGAGATTTAACATTTAGTTCATCCTTGTAATGCATGGTTCTCTCTCATCCCAAATTCTTAGGAAGATCAACACAGGCATTGGCATGATAACTAGACAATACTACAATCTGGCAGCTGCAGTTGATCCATCATAGGTCAAGTTTTCATACATATAGATTAGGTTGAAATTTGAAATGGTTAATCGTGTGGAACACATCCACCCTCTCATATTCTCCCAATCGAACTCTTTAAGCACAGTTCCTGCTACCTACACCATGCAAAACGATTCACATTGCATGAAAAGGGAGAGACTCAAAACTCATGATGCAAACACATACTAATGCTATCCATGATAGACAAGCTTCAAACATATGATTATTCCTGCATGGCGATTAATGATACAACATTCACTGCACATGCCGCCATGAAGAAGATGTCTGTTGCTGAACCAACAGAAGAAGGAAGGAGATGCAAAAGGGCCGCTTGATGTAAATGATAATGATTCATCTACATGGATTGCTGTTTTCTTATTTGTTCTGGATGGACATCACAGATCACTAGCATCGGTCGCACACCGGAGACAGTTCTCTGAGTATTAGATCTTTACTTCAGTCATGACAAAGAACAGTGTGAGCCAGGTTGCTCGAGTGAAGTGAGCCTTCAAGATCATGAATGAATCATCAAAGATTCCATGAATGAAATATGTTGTGCCCAAATTTATAATTTGATCCCCATGCTATCACCATTGTGGAGATGATGAGCTGTGCCATAACACAAATGAAACAGTGACATATGTGACATCACAGAGATGGTGGATTAAGAGTGACTGCATGCCATTATTCTGTGGTGCAAGTGGTGACCATCTTACATATGGTACTTGCTATCTATAATTGCTTTGCCTGATAAATCAATTCCCTGCATGGAAACCACTCAAACAAAATGCAGATCAAATATAAGGATATGAGTCCTGCTACTATAGATTCAGTGGAATTCATAATCCCAAAGTTTCATGTTTTGATATCAGACAAGTATACTTTTTTTTTCCTTTCAGTTCTTTCTTTGGCTCAGAAACAAGTCTGGTGACTTTTTCTAAATTAATTTTGTTTGTGAAATTTTGTGACAGAGAAATATGTGTCTTCAAATCAACAATGGCAATCTTGTGAAGATTTTAAAAACATAAATGATATTGGCAATACCTCAACTTTCATTCTTTCTATCCAAAGAATGAAGAGAGTAAATGATATTAGAGTTCTCTGTTTTTTACACCAAAAAAGAAAAAAATCTATGTTACTTTTGCAATATAGATATTGTTGACTTTTTAGCAAAATTTGCTAGTCAATCAAGAAATTGATTTTATTTTCTTTATACATATTTGATTGTGTAGTTATCATAAAAATTAAGATTGTAGTATATATATCTCTAATTACATTTATCAAGTGCCAAGGAGGACTTTGTCTTTTTGCCTATGAAATATGTATCTTTTGCACCCTTAGCCTTCCTCATTACCACTAGCTCGATTAAATGATAATGTAATAGGTCTATTCCTATGAGAATCTCTCTCTCTCTCTCTCTCTCTCTCTCTCTCTCTCTCTCTGTCTCTGTGGTCAAACAGAGATGAGAAATGGTGGGATTGCAGAGTAAAAGGCAGAACGCACACACACCCCTCTGCTGATGGCCGTGCAGTGATGGAAAAGGAGCTACTGCGGACGGAAAATAAAAAGGCAAGCAAACTTAACTCGGGTCACTTTTGGGGGAACAGTGAGAGGGAGAAGACGAGGGAAAAGCTCGATGGCTCAGCAGCAGCAGTAGAGAGGCAAGACGACGGACAAAAGATCTCACAGCATTTGTTGCAGAGATTCGGGTAAAAGCCTCGTAATAATAACTGCGCTTGTCGTATTAATCTTAGCTTTCGAGCGTAGAGTTTTTTTGTTGAGCAGTAGCGTTTATATAGATAGATCCTTGTTATCGTTCTCAACCTCTCACTCACATACAGAACAGTACACGAATCCATCAGAAACATAGAAGATAGTAACACCAGCCGTCGAAGAACTTCAGTCTTGGGTAAGCTCAGGTTTCAGATGGAGATGATGTGATACATAAATCTAGAGACGGGGGTAAAGCTAGAGAGAGACGAAGTAAAAGGATGTTGTGCCCATCACAACATGCATCATGCTATTTATGCCTGCTGCTCCCACATACCAACATACCATCTCTTTCACCACTGACAGCACAAAGAACAGCCTCATCCTCCCTTGATTTGATATTTGAAGAATCCATTCCTCTCCCCCCCCCCCTCTCTCTCTCTCTATCTCTCTCTCTCTCTGAGCATCGAAGGGAGAGAAAGCACTTTATTTTCCCTCCTCTTCCTCACAGAGACAGCTGCTGCCACTGCAGCAGGCCAAGCATTAGCAGCATAAACAACACGTCAAGACCCAAAACATGTACTTGGAAAGAATAGATGGTCTCTCACACTTTATTTAAGCCATTAAACTGAAAAGAAAGCAAACGAGACGAGAGAGCACAGCCGCTCCCCCCCGGCTTTAAACTTCGAAGGGTTAGCAGCGCCAATCAAGGCGCTTCCTTTTCAGCTTCCTCTTCTTCCCCGTCCCGCCCTCTATACGTAGAGCAATGGCTGCTTCGTGGGAGGAGAGGCAGATGGGGTTCCCCACGGCGGCGGCGGCGGCGGCGAGTTTTTGAGGTGTGGTTATGTGTCTCCTGCTGCCGAGGAGCCGGGAGAAAGGGAGGGCGAGAGGCCTCTGAGGGTGGTGAGCTCGTCGGGTGAGGAAAGATTGGATTTTTGAGGGATTTGCGTAGGGGAGGGGATGGCGATGGTTGCGAGCGGAAGGGAAGCGGGGAAGGGGCAGCTGGAAGCCGCGGCTGCGATGGACACGGGGAAGTACGTGAGGTACACGCCGGAGCAGGTGGAGGCGCTCGAGAGGGTATACAGCGAGTGCCCGAAGCCGAGCTCCCTGAGGCGGCAGCAGCTCGTACGGGAGTGTCCCATTCTCTCCAACATCGAGCCAAAGCAGATCAAGGTCTGGTTCCAGAACAGAAGGTAAAAGACCGACGGAAAGGGTCCCTTCTTTTTCTCTACCCAAAGTTGGGTCTGGTGTCTTTAGGCAGCAATTGAGATTCATCGTAGCTGTTGCATCGGTTCACTTTGTAGAAATTGATACTTTGAGAAATGATTAGTAGAAAATTTGAATCATTTGAGACACTAGTGGGGATATAACTCGAAATTTTTTTTTTCACCTTTGGTATTCCATCTATCTTATACTCGATCCTATAATGTTCGTGGCTTAGCATTATTGCATTTGTGTCGTTTTTAGCATTTTTAGTGGATTCTTTTCTTGTATTTGAAATATCGGGTTTTCTATTTGGTTTTTATGTTGTAGCCAATGTTTTGCAAGATGATAACATATCGTTCCTTACTGTTTGTTTTATTTTTCCTATTGACATTCAGAATCAAATATGCTTCTTTTTCTTTATCTTATTCTTTTTTGGCTCTTTCTGGTAATCCTCAGTGAGATTCTGAGGATTTTGAATCTGGTTGTCTAACAAAGAGTTGCTTTTGTGCCAAAAGTGGCCTTTTGTCTTAGTCTTTAAAGATCTTGCGCTGTTTGAGATCACTATACGGATTTTGCTAATGATCATGTGAAGGATTATGTTTTTCCTTAATGTGTTTAGAGTGTAGTTTACGTGCTGCTCGATCGGTTTCAGATTCTGCAATTTTCTGTTGTTTCTGAGTTTTTGGTTGTAAAGTTTCTATTTTTTTCTTCCTAAGCTTGAATTTGGAAGCCAAGGGAATGATTTTGGTTAAGGGTTCATATTAATGTATGATAATTACTGCCTCCCGAAGTGAAGGCCACTGAACCTTCGAAAACCTTTTTGTAGTCGCAAACTATAAATAAATTGACACTGCATTAATGGGAAAAGTAGTAGTTCTTATTTCTGTCAAATTTAATTTAGGAGGCTATACATTTATAAGTTTATCAAGGCAGCACACCTACAAATGACAATCTCTTTGAAACCAACCTTCTATCTTAAGTGATTAGATTCTTAACATCTTAATCCCTTCTTGTAACTGTATTGTCTGATGATGTCCAATAGTTTAGAATTTAGATTTGATTTACAGAATGTCATATTAACTCGAATTAGTATAATAGCAGTCATTATCTTGCTTTTTGTAGATGCCGAGAGAAGCAGAGGAAGGAAGCCTTTCGTCTCCAAACAGTTAACCGCAAGCTGAATGCCATGAACAAGCTGTTGATGGAGGAAAATGATCGGCTGCAGAAGCAGGTGTCCGAACTTGTTTATGAGAATGGCTATATGCGACAGCAACTGCACAATGTGAGTGCCCATGTTGTTTGTGCTCTTTTTCCGGAAATGGAAGCCATCCGAAATATAATTAGTATTACATAGAGCAATTCTCTTATGTTTTCTTCTGAATCTCGGTTTTCCAGGACTCAAAGACTGCAGTGCTTTTACTTTAATAAATTAATATAAGCTATGCTACCTGCTTGGTCAAATGCTCCCCAATATCTATGCTTAACAAGCCAAGATCTGCTTGAACTTTATGCATTGCATTTGAATATGTTATATGAGCCAACCAGTTCTGATATATGCTTTCATATAATTCACTTTGAACTCTTTGCTTTAGAGTGGAATGTTATGATTACGAGTTTATGTTTCATGTTCCATGGTAATTTCAGAATTTTACGTAGAATCTTTCATGATTTACAATGCTTGTTTGGATCTTACTTCTAGTTAATGGATATACAGGCATCTGTAGCCACCACCGACACCAGCTGTGAATCTGTAGTCACAAGTGGTCAGCACCAACGTCAACAAAACCCAACACCTCAGCATCCTCAAAGGGATGCTAACCCAGCTGGGTAATCAGACTTCCTTGTTGTGATGGCTCTAGCTTAGATTGCTTTCATTGGTTGTTTTCTGTTAACGCGTCATGCTTTGTGTTGGGACATTTCTGCTACAGTCTCCTGGCAATCGCTGAGGAGACATTGGCAGAGTTCTTGTCGAAGGCTACTGGAACTGCTGTCGATTGGGTTCAGATGGTTGGGATGAAGGTAATGTTTTGATTGACTTCTTATCTTGTGTTGACCAATTCCATTCAGATTGTATGATGATTTCTCATATATATTATAGCCTGGTCCGGATTCCATTGGAATCGTTGCTGTTTCCCATAATTGTAGTGGGGTAGCAGCTCGAGCTTGTGGCCTTGTGAGTCTGGAACCCACAAAGGTTAGGCACTAACTGAATTCTCTCTGCAGTTATGTTCTTTTCATGTTGTGCAATTCATGGATTTGCTGGGTCTCTTAGGTTGCAGAGATACTTAAAGATCGTCCAGCTTGGTATCGTGATTGCCGTTGCATTGATGTGCTTACTGTAATTCCCACTAGTAATGGAGGGAATATAGAACTTATATACATGCAAGTATGTTTTGTATTTTAGTATGAATTTCATTATAGTTCATCTTTTTCCGTGTTTCTAATATTTGACTTTTTGTTTTCAATCTCTTGTTATCAGACATATGCACCTACCACTTTGGCAGCAGCACGAGACTTTTGGACTCTGAGATATACTAGAGGTTTAGAAGATGGCAGCCTTGTGGTATGAGTTGTGCATCTTTTATGCGTTGATAGTTTTTCATACCTCATTAGGTGTTTTACTCGTGGCCCTCAAATGTGTGCCAACACATTTAAATGATCATCATTTTTTCTTCTTCCGAGTGATAAAAGACACATTAACTCAACATGTTTCCTCTAGATTTGTGAGAGGTCTTTAACTCCTGCAACTGGTGGTCCGACTGGGCCTCCTTCTCCAAATTTCATAAGGGCTGAAATGCTTTCCAGTGGATATCTAATCCGACCATGTGAGGGTGGTGGCTCAATGATTCACATTGTTGATCATGTTGATTTAGATGTGAGTTCCAGGTGCTTTCTACACTTATTGAGGTTCATTTTCCATATTTAACCGACAATATCTTTGATGCTTCAGGCATGGAGTGTACCTGAGGTTCTTAGACCCTTGTATGAATCACCAAAATTTCTGGCCCAGAAAATGACAATTGCTGTAAGCCTTATTACTCATTATTATGCATTTCAGTCATCATAGACTGACCGCTAGTTACACTTTTGTCATTTTTCCAGGCACTTCACCACCTAAGACAAATTGCTCAAGAAGCCAGTGGTGAAGTTCCATATGGTGGGGGTCGACAACCTGCTGTATTAAGGACCTTCAGTCAAAGACTGAGCAGGTCATTGGCGGCTTTGTTAATATGTTTGACTTGAGCCTTTTTTTTTTCCATGGTAGGTTTATGTATTTAACACAATGTGCTGGGTGCATGCAGAGGTTTCAATGATGCTGTGAATGGATTTGCTGATGATGGTTGGTTATTACTGGGCAGCGATGGTGTTGAGGATGTGACAATTGCTATAAATTCTTCCTCAAATAAACTTATTGGGTCTTCTCATGTGAACTCTTCAACATTGTTTTCAACCGTAGGAGGTGGTGTTCTATGCGCAAAAGCATCAATGTTGCTGCAGGTCTAACCTTTACCTTTTAAGCAGAAGACTTCCATCGCTATGCAGGGATGTCTTCTAAAACATATGCTTTCTTGTTCAGTTCTAATCTTAGTCCTCAAACACTATTTTTTCATGTAGAATGTGCCACCTGCTATATTGGTTCGGTTTTTAAGGGAGCATCGATCGGAATGGGCTGATTGTGGTGTTGATGCTTATTCTGCCGCATCATTGAGAACTAGCCCATATGCAGTCCCTGGTGTTAGGACTAGCAGTGGGTTATCGGGGAGTCAGGTGATACTTCCTCTCGCGCATACTTTGGAGCTTGAAGAGGAGTTAGTGATACTTCCTCTCGCGCATACTTTGGAGCTTGAAGAGGTAGTTTATTTTTTAATGCTAAGAAGCAGTATCTTGGATTATTCATTGATATTTTCTTTTACTCTTGTATTGCACTAATGTCCTTGAATATAGTTCTTGGAGGTGATCAAACTCGAGGGTCATGTTTTTAACCCAGATGATGTCATGTTGTCGAGGGATGTGTACTTGTTACAGGTTTGTCTTGTGTAAGTTATTCCTCAGTATCTGGCTTTAGTGTTTTGGCTGAATGATTAATGCTTTCCACGCCATGGCAGCTTTGCAGTGGAGTTGATGAGGATGCTGTTGGTGCTTGTGCTCAGCTTGTTTTTGCACCCATTGATGAATCCTTTGCTGATGATGTTCCTTTGCTACCCTCAGGCTTCCGTGTTATACCACTGGAACCTAAAACAGTTGTGTGCCTTAACAGTATAGTGTCTTTAAAAAATTATGGTGATTGGTTCTTGTTTTGCTTTTGTAGCTGTTCTTTAGCTACATGCAATTTGCACATTTATCATGTAATTAAAGTTTCCACCACACCTCTGATTCTTACGTACAGCTTGTCTGCGAATGCTGCAGGATTCTCCTGCTGCTTCACGAACCCTCGATTTGGCATCCACGTTAGAGATTGGATCTGGTGCTGCATCGCGCTCTGTTAATGAGACAGCTTCAAGTTCATACAACCTGCGGTCAGTCCTCACGATAGCCTTCCAGTTCACATACGAGAATCATCTCCAAGATAATGTTGCAGCGATGGCCCGGCAATATGTTAGAAGCGTGGTCGCCTCAGTGCAGAGAGTTGCTATGGCAATTGCACCTCGACCCAGCGGTCAGATTGGAGTCAAGCATTTACCGCAAGGTTTTCCTGAAGCTGACACACTGGCACGTTGGATTTCTCAGAGCTACAGGTAACCTCATCAATACTTGCATGTACTTCTGCATTTTGTTACCTTCCTGCCTATGATCCATTGAGAAATTGTGAGTTGGACTTTATGCCTACTCGCACTCCAACTTTTTTTTTATCACAAATGCAAAAGTTGGACTTCATGGCTACTTATTATCCTGCTTTCTTATCTCATATATTCAACTTATTCCTCTTGAAAATTGTTATAATTATTTGTGCAAAAGCGATATAATGTATATGTTGAATTAGTAGTTATTGAGCATCGTGACAAACTTACTTACCTGTAGATTTCTGATGTGTGTTTGTTATCTGCTAATGAATCATCTTTGGTGCTTTAGGGCTCATACTGGACTAGAGATCCTCCGCGAGGGCTCACAAACTAGTGATTCATTGCTGAAACTGTTGTGGCATCATTCGGATGCAATTGTGTGTTGTTCTTTGAAGGCAAGATTTCGTATATATGCGTCTTTGTTGCATGCTTTCTTAACAGCTGACTATAATATATGTTCTTTCTTTATGGGAGCATACTCGAGACATAATAATACTTCTGACAGAAATGTTCATTCTTTTGCAGGGTTCTCCTGTTTTTACCTTCTCCAATCAAGCTGGTCTTGATATGCTGGAAACTACGCTGATCGCTCTTCAAGACATTATGCTGGAGAAGACTCTTGATGATGGTGGTCGGAAGCTTCTTTGCTCGGAATTCCCCAAGATCATGCAGCAGGTAATTAGTAAACAAGTGCAGCTATTGTTTTGCTCGTTGTTGCGCTTGTTTCTATACATACTGAAACCTGTGCATCTCTCGTTAACCTGCAGGGCTTTTCTTATCTTCCTGCTGGTATCTGCCTGTCGAGCATGGGGAGGCCGGTGTCGTATGAACAAGCCGTGGCATGGAAGGTCCTGAATGACGATGATTCACCCCATTGTCTTGCTTTCATGTTTCTGAACTGGTCTTTTGTTTGAATGCCCTGAGCAATTCTAGCCTTCTGTGATCCACTTAGCTAGCGGTGGATGCAAACTTTAGAACTCATCCCTTTTGCTTAAGTTACAGTTTCTAAAGAACTACCAAGAAACATGTAAGCTTCAGTGATCTTAATCCATGAATTCTGCTTATTATGCTTTATATTTCTTGTTTCTTTTTCTAGCTAGATTCATCCGACCTGGTGAAATCATTCGCATGGTGTTTTCTTTTCCTTTTGCTTTAATAACTGTGCTTGGAGCAGTTGAATGCAAATTGACGTATCACCGAGCGAGCACCGAACCGAGAGATCGGTTTGCTTCGATGGATGAGGATGATGATCCATGCCAGGATTTTACTGGTATTCACATTCATTTTGTACTGTTAAATGTGTCCTTTCAAGATGCAAGCAGGTTCTCTTCATCATTTTGTCTCCTGAGAGCTGCTGTGTCTACAGAATCAAACAACAATCGCATTCATAATTCTTCATGTAGATCTACATGTTACAGTAAATGAGCAAAATCTGCTCTTGGATCTACAGGGGAGGGTTTGAGAACCATTTACGCGCACATTGAATCGAAGCTGCCCGGTGAACCTGCAAAGGGTTTGCGCTTGCAGATGATGATAAGACCGCTGTCACCTGCAGGTTGCCTCCCCCGCCCCATGCACCCGAGGCTGCAGCAGAAAACCCCATCACGAGTGCCGGTCTTTTCGCCTGCTGTCACATCGTGAGGACCGGCGTCGCATCAGCGGCCGTTGACGGCTTCGATGCGATGGGCTGTGATGTGATGTGACATGATGTGATGTGACGGACAGCGCCGGTGGTGGCCTTTGTTGTCGTCGAGCCCTCGTCGCCATCGCTCCGCAGCGAGCACTAAAAGCCATCGGAGCCGTACTCGTACGTCTTCCACCTCCACGAAATGTGGGACCCACCTGTTGGGTAATGTCTCCGACCAGTCACGAGGTGGGTAGACAGATGGTGAGGCCAAAGGCGATTCGGTCCGTGGTTTGTGGCTCGGGTGAGCCGGGTGTGAGAGATCCTAACGAGCCGCCGCCGGCGAAATCAGACGGTTAGCGACGTCCCGTTGATTTTGCGGACGGCTGAGATGGTACGGATCACACGGGACGAGGATAAAAAGGGAAAGAAATTAATTCTGCCCTTTCCGCAGATGGCAAAATCCTACCAACTCGGCCCGGTCGGGAATCTCACGACGGATCTCGGCCTGTCATTTGAGTGGGACCCTTCGCAGCGCGCTCGTCGACCGTACACGTTTCGCCACCGCATAAGACCTCGTGCTTGTCGCCCTAAAAAGCCACGCCCGTCTCCCCCGTCCCCCGTCATCGAGACGGCAGCAGCGCGGCAGCACGCGTATCACGCCTCCCCCTATCACTACAATGACCCTTTCCTTTTCGATTTAATTACGGTGTCGCCATGCCCGATGGATGCATACCCATCATGTCGCGACCCATCATGCATGCATGCTGTGCGCTGGTCTTGTCAAAGGTAATGCTGCGCGCCACGACTTATGTTCGACCGAAGAACGCGGCCGGTAGCAACATCGAGAGCCACGTCCTCCCGTCGTCGTCAAAGGCGCGCCGCGGAGCAGCGCTTAGCTCTGCTCTCAATGGGAGCGCTTTATGGCTTTTGGTTGTGTTACAGCACGAAGATCTCGGTGGGCTGCGGCGGATCTTTCATCCGCAGATCGATGGCTCCTCGGATCGGTGATAGGCGGCGGGAGGACGAGCACCTGGCAGGGGCCGGCGGGGATCCCGGTGGCCTAACGGGGACAGGGAAGGCCAGGACTTCAAGAGTAGCAATGCTAGGGTCCGACTACAGTGTCAAAGATTTGACCGGCAGCAGGGTAGATGGAGGAATTCGAGTCGATTCGATTCATAATTGGTGATGAATTCGTATCTACTTGATCGAGAGTTCAAGAAAAGAGGGAGCTTTGGCCAAGTCTCCTCTTGTTTGCCATTACTGCAGCCGCTGCATAAAGACACACTCAGCTATTAAGAACAGTTGTCTCTTCATTCGACTCTCCACATTTCTAAAGAAGAAACTGATGGGTGAGCTAAAGCTGCACTGCAGTTCGTATTTCGTGTTTGACCTTCTTACATGTGGTAATCAAATCTTAGGAAATCTATACCATGTTTGAACGAACAATCACCTGCCATAATCACTGACTAGATTACTTATTACATGGTTCCAAGCCAATAGTGCTGCTCCAACGGCTGGTTCTACCTGCAGATTAGATTCGAGCATTGAGAGATCCATATCATGAATATAAGATCAATCAGGAACTGAAGTTGAAATCCTATTTGTTTGATTGACATCTCCATCGAACGGCATGAAGTTAGATCGCTGCTAGTTAATTTTGACCGTAAAGAAAATTTGCAGATAAATCACCAACCGTGGGACGAACTGGATGTGCTCCTGGATATATCTTTGTGATGCAATCTACGACTGCTTTCCCGATATCCCAACTCTTGTTTGCCTCAAGAACTCCTCCGACCATAACAAGTGGAAAAGAATCTTTTCCATCTGCATCCAGTTCACAGAGCACCTTCAATCTAACTTAGAGCACCAGCTCAGTGAAGCAGGAGTCTTCTTACTCCTACCTCAAGGCACACCAATGAGTTATTGCGATGTTAGAAGTTAATCTAGTCAATGTACCTTCACCACACAAGTCAAGCCTCTGAACAACAGCTTTGACACTGGCAGTCAACTCTAAGACTGTATCATGTAGAATTCTGTTTGCAACTTCGTCGCCAGCTTCAGCAGAAGATACTACTGCCGGGGACAGTTTTGCGATACGAGCCCAAGATGGATCCGCATAAGTCCACCTGTTTTAGCAAGTCGACAAAACACTGTCAATGCTAATTCATTGAGATCGGGTTTCATGGAAGTGGCAATCCTAAGAAGTAAATTCTTCTACACGATTAAGATAACCGGCAAACATGATCTAAAAGAATAATCTAATCGATCCAGAAAACAGTTTCTTTACTTAGTCCCATTCGTGCGACTATTGTTTCTGAGGCTTGTGCAGTAATTAAACTGGCAAGTTTTAGTTCTCAACATGAGACAAAATGATCTAAAAGGTCACAAATCTTTAGTCAAATTCTACGGAACTCTGGCATGTTTTTAGTCAAATCTTTAGGCAGAAGCAGGCCAAGAAGAACTGCAAGTGCGTAGAAATACCCGATAAGTTCATCTGGTGAAGAAAGACCAAGCATGCTGAGGATCCCATAAGTAAGGAATGTTGGAGGGCCACGTCCATCATGAGCTCTCATTATTGCTGTCAATGCTTTGGCGGCAATCCCGTATCCACTGTGCAATGCAAACAGCCAAACATAACTATATTTTCTTTCCAACAAAAACATGACAGGAAGAAAGATATAATAACAACTTTTTGTTGATTAAAATCACTTGCCAAAACAATCAAGACTATTTTCATGCACAAAAATGAAATCATCTTTATACATAAGCGTAACTATCCGTATGATACGCTGACAAAACAAATGAAAGTTCTTACAGTTGCAAACTAGGCATTGCACAATTAAAGAATCTGATTTATATAAAGCTTGAAAAATCATCTCTAAATTCCCTTCCAAATAGTTGTTAGCTAATAGCTCGGTGCACCAGCTACCAGTTGGTAAAACAAAAAGAACAGCCTCGATGGCCTGCTTATTGTGACAATGTCCTGTTTTTGTAATAAGTAGCTAGAATCCACAATATATGAAGGAACCCTTGTTGTTCACTAGTCACCTGTGAATTTGAAGGGGGAAAAAATGGCATTTGTAAGTATCAATTAGGTAAGATACAATTATCTTGATCAACAAGAAATAACTGACTTTCATGCAGAAGTAACTGCAAGCAAAAAGGTTACTTTTCACTCTGTAATTATGTTAAAGACATTTAATTTGACAAAAAAAAAAAACCAGGTAAAGATCATGTAGCCAACCCCAAATAGTTGGGGCATCATGATTTTGGTGGTGTTATTGTTGTATTTGAATGTTAAATGAAACTGTTGCCTCTGACATGGTCATATGATGTTTCTGGTGAGTATTAGGTGATCACACATGAAGAACTTCCTGTCTATCTAGTAGATCACAGGCTTCAGTAAGTTTCCATGAGATCCTCACATACAAATCATGAGGCTATACCATCATCCAGTGAATCAACGAACTATATGAGCAAAGACTAACCTTCCCCAGTCACCCAAGATGGGTCCTGCTCCGGCTGCTCGAGCTTCTCTTCCATCTTCTGTGAACCCGTAAGCAATTGTACCTGTACCAGCAATCAATACACAGCCATGGAGCTTGCCCATGGTTCCGCTTGCCAAAGCCGCAACAGCATCATTTTCTACAAATAACTTGACACGGACTGGGAATATGTTTCTAAAAGAAGGAAATTAAAAGAACAGCATATCGTTACCACTTCAGCTAATTCTAAAAGCATTACAAAGTAGAGAAGGTAATGGCAAACTACCTACCGAACAACAAGATGTTGAGAATTGAGATTGTAAAAGCTTGATTTTATTTCAGCTATTAACTATCCCAAAGTAGAAAAGCTTTGATTAAGAAATCAGAATAATCATCAGATATCAATGTGATAAAGTATCCAACAAGCCAAAAACTATGCCTTCAATAAATTTTCATGAAGAAAGAAAATAAAGAAACAGAAGCAGAAAACAAATCTCTTTCGTATGAGGCTCTTCATGCTAATAATGGCAAACAGTCAGCACACAAACATTAGCCGAATTAAGTTTCATCATATGATATAGAAAATTGGTTTTTTTTTAATCCATTCACAATTTCAGAACCCAGCCAATTCACCTCATTCTTGCATTCTGTTCATTTGTCTTCTTCTATCATGACATCAGTGTTTTAAAGATCAGTAGTGTAAATCCTCTGATTACCTCTTAGAGAAACATTAGCACAAGTAGAGTACCATCTTGAGGACTAGACAAGAATATAATCTGATGTCCTAACAAGATCATGTATGCATCAGAATGTGGTTATTGCAGACATATTCATAAGATCAATTTCAACTTTCAATTATAAGATCTAATAAGCAAGGCAAGTTGTGGGTCAACACTGCATGGATACAGAACTTAGTATGTGGTATCATCCGATTTAATTATCCTATTTTGAGCAATTTCTTGGCCTTATGGCTTGATATCGACCATGTTGCCAGTAACCGATGTTACAAAAGTTACACTCACATAGATAGTATGAGAAGAGGAAATCAACAAAATTTCAGAATGATAGTAAATCTGATTATTAGATCAGTCCAGATTGACTAAGCTATTCCTTATTCCAGTTCCTGAGTAATTAAGCACCACTAAGAGCTGCTATGAACGAAAGGAGATATATGACTCGAGTGTCCTCAGTAAACTTCATGAACTTGACAAACATGACAAACACCTCTGTAATTTTGATGGCATAAAATTCAATCACAATCTAAAATTTAAGTTTGATGCGAACAGCAGGTTAGCACATTTTCACTCCAACTCCATGCAAAATACTATCAGCATGTCAAAATAATGAAACTGAATACAAGTTCCTCATATAACTAATGTAACAGCTTTAGAACTAAATTCACTAATCGGGCCATGATGAATATTAATTAGAATAAAGAAACAGTACATTAGACAGAAAGAAATTTTCACAATAAATGAGATTGACAAACCTGAGCCAATCAAGTATTCTTTCTTGATCACTAGGATGATTGACACCAGCTAACGCTAAGCAAACAGCACGAACAGCAGAACGATTAGAACCGGCCTTCAGAAGGGCTTCAGCCATGACCTTCTCTATTGTTTCCTTAGCTGCACTTTCTAAATGATAGCAAAAAAGAAGGTAAATACCAAAAGTAAGAAGTTATCATGGAACAACAAAGAGAAATCAACCCTTTCCCACACATTGTAGAAAACCGTAAGATTGCGTATTCAGATTGTCTGATCAAGCAAATATAAGTCATTTTATTCAGTTACCAAAGATGACAAGGATTTTACTTGAACTTGAATAGATTTAAAGTTTGTAGGTATATTTAATAGGTCGGAAACCATGGATAATTAGTCAGTGGGAAAAAAATATATGTGACATAAATCATTGTGGCCAATCCCTTCTTTCTAACATCACCTTTAAAATTGCAGCTCTTTTGTTTCATTTGAATGTTCTCACATAGTCTTACGATGTGAATAGACACACTAATCCATGGAAATAACGTTTAACTAGGTTTATTGCATCTACATCGCCTATTAACACTCTACTCAAGTTGATCTTCTTTACTAAAGAGCTACATTGAAATTAGAGTTGATCATATTGACTATCAAAACAATTGAGCATGAAGCATCTTAGCATTTCTTAAAGAACTTTCAGTTATCAGGACAGTAAGCAAGAGAATATGCATTTTTCTTTTTTCAAGAAAAAAAAACTTTAAATAACGAATATATCCTCTGTTTTGTTCATCAGAACATCAAAGACTTGAAGAATAGAACAAATTTTATATGTTGTCCCCTGTCAAAGAAAATTACATTTGTCAAAAAACCAAGAACAAAATTCTATTAGGGAGCAAGCAAAACTGATTCCTTATACCCATATGAAGATTAATTGATTCGATTACCAAAATGCAGTAAAGGAGGCACCTTTCTACTGGTTTATTAGAAGAAATCGAAGAGAGAAAAGTTGATATTTGACCAGATTAAAGGTGAATATAGACGATAATGCCACAAGGAACCGTTGTGAAGCTCATAAATACAATAAAGGCGGAATCTTTGACAACTTCTCAGCAACAGAGAGAGAGAGAGAGAGGTACCTCCGACGGAGTTGTGGTTGGAGAAGCCAGCGACGGCGCGGGCGAGGACAGGGAACGGGTTAGGGAGGCTGCCGGCGAAGGAGGGCAAGGCAGCGGATATACACACGCAGACTGTGGCGGCGGCGCCGCCGTCGAGGCCGAGGATGACGTCGGCCCTATCCCTGCTCACCGGCGTCTCCATCTCAAAGTCCCACACCTCGCCGTTCCTGTATCTCTTCATCGTCACCGTCCGCAGCTTCTGTCCCTGCCGAAAGATGCAGCCTTTTACCTCCCACTCTCTTCAACTCACTCTCCTCCTCCTACTCAGCCAATTAAGCCCGTGGAGAAAGCCTTCATTCTTCTTATATGGAGCTCGTTGTTTGTGGCCGGCAAAAGTGCCAAAGAGTAGCAGTTTCGGAGCAAAAAGACAAATCGCAGGGAAGCGTCAGCACCTCCACCGCCGCCAGGAATGGAATCGACAAATCAAAATTCAACCTTTATTCGAGAATTAATTGTGAGGATAAGATTCACGCTCTGATTCAAGCTGTGAAACTAAATCAAATGAAGAACAAGGATTAAACTGCTCATTCCATGCAAAAGGTACGTGAATTAGGGAGCAATTTGCATGAGACTTCTTCACCATGATTACAAGCATATTGTCAAATAATATACAGAACACATGGAGATGGAGATCTACCGAGAAGAAGGGTGGGATCGCCACATGGCAAATTGGACTCATAATGAGGTTGGAAGACCTGCAAGATGTTTCTTGATGGAGACATGAAACATAAGGAAATCTGCCGGCCTTGAACTTTGCTTACATCCACGTAGATAGGAAGAGTATTCTGTGTCATTCATGCTTGTTTAGTTGGATTGTTAACTAGATTTTGTCTTATTTGTTTGTATGCATCATGTGATGTAACCTAAAAATATTAATTATTTCCTTAATTACCAAAGCTTAAAATGCATTTGTAATGAATCCATATGTATCATCAAATGTATTGAATCTTTTGCCATTAGCAGTCCTGAGTTAAAGCTGTGTCTCATACTCTATTCAAGAGTTCGACAAGAGTCGAGTTGCAATGTCACTCAACCGAAATATTAGTGATGCATAAATGTCTCTAAATACATAAAAGAATTCTCCAAATACTTCCATTTTGATCTGTTGAGGATTGTCCAGTGTGTTGGTGCCATTTGTTGAGGTCATAAGCGGAGACGTCAAAATGACAAACATAAAGCAAACAAGCAGGAATAGACAAAAGAAAGCCAATTGTTGTCTCAATCAGTGATGCCATTTGTAGAAGGCGTGCAAGCTGTCTGGCAATTTCTTGAGTCAACCTTATTCATAAATATATTTATATATTTTATTTCCTTCATCCCAGAATTAATCTGGAGAAATATTCAGACTATTATATTTGATTTCCTTCGTCTCAATCGTAATCTTAAATTTATTATAAAATAAAAAGTTAATGAGATAACAGTACTCAATCGAATATCATTCGAATCAAACTATTTATTTTTTAATTAAAATCTATTTTAATCTTTATAAATTTATCATCAATTATACTTCTTAAGTCGTTATACTTTACTCATATCTAAAATAATTTATAATTTTTAAAAAATATAACATATAAATTCCTCCCATAAAATAGATGTAAAAAGTAAGTACAAATGAAAATGATTATATAAAAGGTACGAAGTGATTCATATTTTTAAATTCACATATTATTAATTTTTTTAAAAAAATTAATTATATTATTATTATATTAATAATTTATTATAAATTAGTATATCATGTAAACAGAATCTAACGTATATTAACTTAAACTTGACAAAAGAAGAATAAATCAACTTAAGATGTTCATCATCAAAATCATAAAAATTAAAATAGACTTTAATCTTTATTTTTTATTCTATAACTGACTTGAATATTAAAAGGATTGGAACTACAGTATACTATAATTGTTTGAGCATCTAAAATCTTCCTACTTTCAATTGTGTTTTTTTAATTGACTTTCACCATATATTTCGGTTTAACTCCACTTGCCAAACTCAAGGATCTGTTAGTGTATTAAATTTTTATGACCTATTAAGTTTATCGGATAAGATACTAAACTCATTAAATTACTCCGCTAAACAATCATACATCAGCAACCACAGAATCACGCTTTAGGATTCACGTCTGATTTGATAACTGTAAACGATCTACAACTTGATGAGTTCGTGTGCCACTGGCGGCACCCAAAACGCACCTCCTCTAATCTAGTGTGCCCCACCAAGTAAACGCGTGGAGAAGGAACAACATGATGATGCGTTTTAGTGGTACCGTTCTTGGGTCGTACCATTGCCGTATCCCAACTTGTGTAGATACCGATTCCCACTGTGTATTTAGGAAATAGATTGGTTCTCGTGGGATCCACTGGTGGGACCGCCGCTGAGAGAGAGGTTTACAGGCCGAGTACGTGCCCAAAGAGTATTCCTCTTCGCTTTCATGACCATCAACCACCAACAGCTACTTAAACCTCCTCCGCTTGATTCGTTCCCGGTCTCCGTGTCTCTCCCTTCCCCTGCCTCACCTCGCGCCCGAAGAAACCCTAGCGGTGACGACGTCCCTCGCTCCTCTGCTCTCTTATCCGTTTTTCTTGGGCGATTCATTGATTTCCTTTCTGCTCGCGATCGGTAGCTGCATTCGCGGATTTGGTCCATCCAATCGTTGCTGTTTAATTCTACCTGGGCTTTCCCCCCATGAACTGATGGTGATTTGTGTTGCAGTTCGTGTTTTTGTTCTCATTTCTTTCTTCCCCTTCTTTTGCATCGTCTTTTCAGGATCGAGAAGTTATTGAGCTATTGAGGTGTTGATTGCTCGTGGCGGACTCTAGAGAATTTTGTTGGTGATCTGGGGAACTGCTGGTCCGGTTAGGGCTGGCTTCAATAATCCAACCATGGCTCCAGGAGAAGAATACCGTGCTTTAAGTCAAAGGGGGAGGACAATGCTCTCAGTTCTCTCCTAAGTTTCTGCTTGCCTCCCCTTCTTTCCACAGTGGTGTTGGTGCCGTACCTTCGGATCTGACATTCCTTTCGGGCGGTGGTGCTGAAGTTGGATCCGGATTTGCTTTTATATTGATCATAGTTGGCGTAGTTAAGCATTGGAGACTTAGATAAGTATGTCGTCAGCCAAACAGGTTGAAGGTGAGACGGCCACTCTGAAGCAGATCATGAGCTTCGAGCGGTCTAAAAGTCGTCAATCGCCTCTAATAGTTAGTGTTCTTTTCACCAGCTTTTTCACCTTTTCATGTTAAAAGGATTTATTCGTCTGGAAATTTTTTTGTGCTTTTAAACTTTCTTCCCCCAGTTTACATATTAACTTTCAATTTTGTCGGCATTATTTGTATGTATTGTAGCATGATTTAATCTGTGGTAGGAAATCTAAACACCAGATCTTTGCACCGAAACTCATCTTCTTTCCATATTATTGCTTGATATCCTTAGTTCAATGGGTCTTTCTTATGTTTATCTTGAAGCAGTCCTTGCAAGCTTGGTGCTTCTTCATATTCTAATTTTACATGGCTTTAGTAATATAACTGGATATAGCAAAGTTCACACAAATAGCATGAGAAAATTGAAACTTGTAATCAAAGAATCTCAAGAAGTGGGAAACTGGTTGCTTTTCTCAACTACTGCACTTGTTTAAGTTTTTTCTTCCTGCCAGCATGATGTAAGTGATTGCTTATAGATGACTTCCTAGCTCTAATGTGCAATTAACCAGAAACTCTATATATGCATAAATTTGCCCAATAATTTTTTGCTGCCTCTTTCCCTTTTTACCTAGTCTAGAAGGTTTCTAACTGATGTATGCCTGCAGGTTAAAATAATTGAAGTTGATTTATGGAGTTGTCACGAAAATAGGAATGCTAACTAAAAAAATGCAGGTATTATTTTGTTTATGGGGAAGTAGAATTCTACTTTGTTAACTGCTGCAAGATATGCTTTGTTAAGGTGGTGAAGTGATTATTTAATATTTCCAATGTTCCTTAACTTTTCAGGACATAACTTGTATATTTTGATTTCTTGTTCCAAAGTTTGGAGCAGCTTTGATTTCTTAACTGTCTGAATGTGATGTGTTAAATATTGCGGACAACTACTTTGCTGCTTTTTGTCATCCATTCTCTTATTTCTTGATGAACTTCTTCATAGAACTCTTCTTCTCCACATTTAATTGTTAAAACTGATAAAGGATTCTTTGGAATACCAGTAATTATTATATCCATAAAATAGTCTTGTGTGGAAGAGAGAAGATATATTTGTGTTTTTTCTACTTGGGTTGTTTTTCTTTTGAGTCAGGTTCGACGATCAGATACTTGTATCCAAAATGTTTAAAGTTCCAACTGCTTCTTAAAGGTTTTCCAATGATACGTTTTCCCCATTGATTGGAAGTTGACCGCTCTCATATTGAACATATCATGAATCTAGCATGCTTGTTTTTCCTGTTCAAAATGAGTTACACAGTTGCTGAGTCGAGTATTTTCTTCTGTTTTATCTAGCCTGTACTCATGTATGCACTTATTTTTTGAAATTTAGGCATTATCACAAATATCTGTAGGCTTGGTATACTTGCAAAGGCTGATGGCACTTGTGAGGACCTACAATGCTCTGAGACAGTAGACAGAATCTTCTGGACATCATCCTCCCCTCGCAGGTATATCAGCTATATAAGCATTTACTGTATTTTGGTCCCTTAAGGGACTTTTTTTACATTTAACCACTAACATGCAGTGGGAGAATCATGCTTGGAAGGATCAGTTTAAATATGATGTTACCACTTGCCAAATAAAGGTTCTTTTCCAAATTGTTTGATCTTTTTTTACATTTTAACCACTAACATGCAGTGGGAGAATCATGCTTGGAAGGATCAGTTTAAATATGATGTTACCACTTGCCAAATAAAGGTTCTTTTTCCAAATTGTTTGATGCTCTTGGGTATTGCTACAGTGATCGTGGAACTCTGATTATGATAAGCTACAAACCTTTGATGTCTTTGCAGATGACTACTGGTGGAAAGCTCATTACTGAATTGAATGAAAATTGGTACTCAAATATCATTGTGGATGAGAACAAAATGTTCCAATCTGTGAGTCCCAACAGAGCAAGTTATGTGAAACCTCACAGAGAAGATCTTTTTTATGTGTGTCATGTGGAGAAAGGAAGGGCTCTGAGCTTGTTCATTCAACTGCTGCCTAAAGATGGAATTCAGTTTGGATCAACGACATGAATTGTTGCTGAGGTAGACAACTTCTCTTTTAATATCTTTCTCGGTTATGATTCATCTAAAAGTTCAGTTCATAGATGTTTTCAGGTAATTGTTTTGGCTGAGTCTTTGGCTATATTAATTGTGTTGTCTTTTGTAATCCTAGAACATTTGTGCTAAATCTTTCTTCAAAAGTGTAAAAGAGATATCTTGTGGGATAATTCATAGGTGATATAATCTATCCCACTTATGGGCTTGATTTCCTGGCCCAAACATAGCCTATATCAACTCTAATATGGTGCATGTGAGGTATAAAAGGCTTTAAACATCATAAAGTGCTCTCTCTAACGTCTTGATACTCGGCTCTGATTCTAATTACCATTATCATGACCCAAACCAATAGCATATGAACCACTGATCCGAGAAGGTTCTCGGATCAACGACATGAATTGTTGCTGAGGTAGACAACTTCTCTTTTAATATCTTTCTCGGTTATGATTCATCTAAAAGGGTTCTCGGATCAACGACATGAATTGTTGCTGAGGTAGACAACTTCTCTTTTAATATCTTCTCGTTATGATTCATCTAAAAGTTCAGTTCATAGATGTTTTCAGGTAATTGTTTGGCTGAGTCTTTGGCTATATTAATTGTGTTGTCTTTTGTAATCCTAGAACATTTGTGCTAAATCTTTCTTCAAAAGTGTAAAAGAGATATCTTGTGGGATAATTCATAGGTGATATAATCTATCCCACTTATGGGCTTGATTTCCTGGCCCAAACATAGCCTATATCAACTCTAATATGGTGCATGTGAGGTATAAAAGGCTTTAAACATCATAAAGTGCTCTCTCTAACGTCTTGATACTCGGCTCTGATTCTAATTACCATTATCATGACCCAAACCAATAGCATATGAACCACTGATCCGAGAAGGTTCTCGGATCAACGACATGAATTGTTGCTGAGGTAGACAACTTCTCTTTTAATATCTTTCTCGGTTATGATTCATCTAAAAGTTCAGTTCATAGATGTTTTCAGGTAATTGTTTTGGCTGAGTCTTTGGCTATATTAATTGTGTTGTCTTTTGTAATCCTAGAACATTTGTGCTAAATCTTTCTTCAAAAGTGTAAAAGAGATATCTTGTGGGATAATTCATAGGTGATATAACATCATAAAGTGCTCTCTCTAACGTCTTGATACTCGGCTCTGATTCTAATTACCATTATCATGACCCAAACCAATAGCATATGAACCACTGATCTAGAATATTTTAAGCCCAAGCTAAAATATGAACCACTGATCCGAGAAGGTTCTCGGATCAACGACATGAATTGTTGCTGAGGTAGACAACTTCTCTTTAATATCTTTCTCGGTTATGATTCATCTAAAAGTTCAGTTCATAGATGTTTTCAGGTAATTGTTTTGGCTGAGTCTTTGGCTATATTAATTGTGTTGTCTTTTGTAATCCTAGAACATTTGTGCTAAATCTTTCTTCAAAAGTGTAAAAGAGATATCTTGTGGGATAATTCATAGGTGATATAATCTATCCCACTTATGGGCTTGATTTCCTGGCCCAAACATAGCCTATATCAACTCTAATATGGTGCATGTGAGGTATAAAAGGCTTTAAACATCATAAAGTGCTCTCTCTAACGTCTTGATACTCGGCTCTGATTCTAATTACCATTATCATGACCCAAACCAATAGCATATGAACCACTGATCTAGAATATTTTAAGCCCAAGCTAATAGTAGTGCACCCATTGGACTCTTGTAAGTCGATCTAAATTTTTATCCACCTTCGATATGGGACTAAACCAAGATGTTGCATGCTTAAGAGTAGTCAATAGGTGAAAAATTGGTATTGGTCATAATTATTGCAAAACATATGGAGGCAAATAAATTCGTCTTTAGTAAGAAACACACCATCTGAAAGACAATCACTTCGAGCATTTAATAATTGTTCAGTATAAGGGTAATTCTGCATACTATGATCCTGGCAGTTGATGTTGCATGATGCTATACATGACACAACCTGATATCCTTCAGCTTGTTAGTGTGGTTTTTGAATGGAAACCAACCTGATATCCTTCAGCTTGTTAGTGTGGTTTTTGAATGGAAACTTTGTCCATAGATATTTTTAAAAAGAAGTAACATGCTCTCCCTGCTTTTTTTCTGCTGGTTTCCAATTCTTAAAATGATTAATCACAGGTCACTATCAAATAATAAGTTTTACTTCATTGCCCTCTTAAGCAACAAAGTACTTTGCACTGGTTGGTTCTATCTGAGTTGGTTGCGTCAAATTGGATTGACATCTCGAGGTGACTTTTACATGTATGTTCTTGTAGAAAATGGTCTGGATGAGTTAGGTTATGTTGCTTCTCAATCATGAAGGAGAGTATGGATCAGATGAAACCAAAGCAATCCTGACACAACCTGTCAAACCACTGGGGTGATTTAAATGGGTTGGTCCAATTCAGATTAGGTTGACCTGACAGATTCAGATTGGCATTGCGACCCCTTGTAATTCATGTTGGAGAATGCTACTAATTAAATGATTCTGATGACTTGAGATCTTACAAGAGCCAGCATTTTGGTGTTTTATGTTGTTAATATCCTTATTTTATTAAACTCTCTATCTACCTAGGAACATAGTGGTTTCAGAAAAGTAATTTCTAGTGTAGGATCTAGCAAAGTTTGAATGCACAGTTAATTACCCAAAATAAAACTTTGATTATGTGTTTCTTCGATGTAGGACTGGACAATTTTTCTGGCTTCTACAAACATTTACATGCACTAACTAATAACTAACTTTCTTTTTTGTTGGTGAGGATTGCATCATACACAATGCCAGCCTTCCTAGACTAAACTTATCTTGCATTTTTTGGGCAGACTAGTTGCTTAGCAAACCCTTTACCTGTGGAGCTTCTTCCAACCATCCCTGTGTATCGTAATTTGTTTGCAATAAAAAAGCCATATACATCAATGAAATTGCAGATTATCCTCGTAACTCTCTAGTTTCTATGAGCAAGAACTTGAAAGAAATAGTTGAATTCACGGTGGAAATATGTTCCTACTTGCAATGACAACAGTATTGTATTTAGCCTCTCCTCTCTGACTGTGGCACAAGGGTGTTTTTGTTTCCTCAGGTAATGCCTATTTTTGTGAAAAGTGGTCCTTCTGACTGCTTTTATGAGTTTTGTTTTGTCTGGTGTTATGCAAAGAAGTAAAAGCAAGTACTTATTCTGGAAAGTATGAGAAGTTATTAGCAGAAAGTGACATTTATAACATTTTACTTGATTAAGGAACTTCAGATTTATCTGAAGTTGTTAACAGCTACATGAAGAGGAAGATTAGTAATTTTTAAGATTTGTTTTTTGAGTCAGTTATTATTTTCTCTTTAGTTGAAACTTTATATAGATTTTCATATCGTATAGGTTTGTAAGGTTTTGGGACACCAACTTTCTACATGGGAATGCGGGGGTTACTTCATCTGTGATACAAATTCTGAAACTTAAAAACTCTCAAGCAGCAATGCTGCAATACTGCACTTAAGCTCGTACTTTGAGTTTTCTCTTCACATTGGTGTAACTAGTACTGCATCTGAGGCTGTTGGTTATCTCTTGTTCATGCTATGAAACATTGATCTATATGAATGAGAACTGGAAACCTATCTGCTGTAAGATGCAACAAAGAACATTCAACTGCTCTTCAGAAAAAAATTTTACTTTGTTATTTTATGACTTTTGAGATGGTAGAAGGGTTTTGTCCTGTGGGGCCTAAATATTGAAGTTATGTTCAGTTTGATAAGCTGTATTTGGTAAGATTCAGCTATGCTATGGTATACATGTAGAAGATCCTGTCAGTTAGAAAATATAAACATCTGCTAAACTGCATATGCATGATGTTGTTCACATGTCAGTAGCAAATCTTATGCAAACTTTGAATTGCAAAATGGTAGAATATTTTTCCTCCAGTCAATTATTCTTGATAAAGAAGTATTAGTCATGGCTACTCCCAGAGTTGTTGGCATCGCCGTTTTAATGATGGGAAGTGCCTGAATTTAATGTAAGCTTTGTTGCTCGTGGTAGTCCTTCGATGGTGGATGGCAACTCATGTGCTGGAGAATATTTGATTTCTTAACTGGATGTGTGACTTATTTTTCTTCTCATGTGAATCCATGAACCACTTCACTATTAGAAACTAGTATTTGCGATTTCCCTGGTAACGTTTTCGTTTAGATTTGGCAGTTTGCAAGTAATATATTGATGATCAACTATCAATAGAATATCAATACAGCCAATATTATCTCCTATTTTGGTGTAGCATGCATGATATGCACATGATAGTTATAACATTGGTTGTACTTAATTTATTTATTCATGTACTCATTCATATCCTTAAATTGGATGGTGAAAAAGATGATACAAGGTTGCATACTTGACATTTGAATTTCTCATCAAGCATTTTCCAACCATGTTAGGGATATGGATGAAGGGATGATCAGAACTGTGGAATCATTTCCAACTATATATTTCTGTAGCTGTTGGCAAACAATGTTTTGATTGGATTATGTTTCTTTTTTTTTACTTTGTTGAGGAAATTGGGTTGGAAGCCTTATAGGACTAAGAGATAAATTGACAGGTTTGGGTCCTACATTTCCTGTTGGTATTGCATTCAGGTAATTTATCACAGTAGCTCATGTCCTTTCTCTTGTCCTGTTTTCTTGTGTTGTGACTGGCTGCTAGGTAGCTTTTCTGTGAGTACCAGAACAAACATGGTTCGGGTCCCAGCAGCTCATGTTGCATCACGTTCCAGTGCACGAGCCTGTCAAGACTTCAAAGTGCTGCTGCATGACTTGGCCCCACTCCTGAGAGAGAAAAAGGGCAGAACAACAATTGAACGCCATCTGACTCGCCCCTTCTCAAAGCCACATCTCAACTCAGCACATGGGTGAGTTTTTCTACAAATCTGTCATTTCCCAGTGAATCATACTCTGCTACCTCATAATAATAGCTTGCTGCTGCTAGATACTCTTCAGATGCACTAACTTCTACATCTTGGATGGGGAGCTCCAGTAGCCTCCCAACTCTTTTAAAGGCTTGCTTCTGAGAATCCAAAGTCACTCTCAGCCAAATATGAAAGGTGCAACAGTTTTAATATAAAAAAGCTGGGCTTCACACCAACCCATGAGAAACTTTTGGAACAGGGAGGAATCTGCAAAACCAAGAAACCATGCCATGTCACACATCAACTGGCTTTGGGTTAGCTCACATCCTTCTCTGACCTAGCTAGCTTGGATCTAATCTTGATAGGGTATCAGAAAACCTGGTTCCAATCTTTTTGTTCTATTAGGCTATTTGTCTGTGGTTCTTGTTAGTGTCTAATTCATTCAGTCGTTCTCCTCTCTCCTCACTTTTGTTTACTCATCTAACTAAACACCATCTCATCAGAATACATAACAATATCATTTAGTTTATATTTTTATTGTTTGTTCATAGTACTGGATAACATGTTATTATGTCACTTGATATCATATTACTGTACCAATTTGGTAAGAGTATATGGAAATTGGTACGAGACGGACCCAAATTCTTAACCCCTGATAATAATACTAACATGTAAAAATCCTTTGCATTGCAGATCAAAGATTTAGAATCGGACTCAGGTCAGACCTGATGGAAACGCAAACTCACATATTTGCTTTCCAACTGAGAAGTACTCTCTCTCCGATTCACATGCCAAATCTGCACCAAAGCCTAACATAGCGGCAGAATGCGGTCAAGAAAGAATGGGTCAGAATTCCACTTGCCGTGGCCCCATCCCTGATTAAAGATGGACCCACGAAACACACTCCCTTGCTTTCTACATCCACTTCCCACTACCCACCTTCGTTTCCTCTTCTTCAGCATCTTTGATGAGAATGGGGCGTGGTTTTATCGGGATCCGCCTCCATTTATTTATTAATAGCAAAATTTCACATATATATATATATATATATATCGTTAGTTATTTTCGTATTTACCCACAAAAAATAAGTTTAACAGACATATAAAATCTAATATATATACATAATATTCTATCTCTTTACGTTCAAATATAAATCTCGACTTTAACATAATAGGATGGGCCTTAGGTAATCATATAATTCAGATTATTTAAAAAATTTCTTTCGATTTTGATCTTCAAATAAATGATATTTTAGAAGTTTGATATTTTTACCTTGAAGTTATCTTAGATAATTTTATACATACCGGTTCGAATCATGTCGGGTCGATTAGGTTATCAACAATTTTTTTCCTCGATAACTTATATAATCTTTAACTCAGATAAACTAATACTAATTACGATTATGGGTGATTAACGGAATTTGATGACACTGATACGTAGTTATATATACAACATGTTATTTAAAACAATTGTAAGGATTTAAATGTAAAAACATAATTAATTAATTAATAAGGTGGATTTTAGTGGTATTTGGGGTCCGCGAGGCGCGCAGGGCCACTTTGGCGGGTAAAACACACTTCGTGTATACAAGTAGAACGGAGCACTCCATGACAAAAGCTACAGAGCTCGGCGAGGACGTAGTGCGACCCCATTCTACGGTTAGGGTTTTGGTTTCTCTCTCCTTGTGGACCAGAGATTTCATTTGTTCTTCCTCCTCCTCTCTTCTCTTGCCTGGTCTCGTTTCTAGGGTTTTTCTCCTCCTCCTCCTCCTCCTTCTATGTTCTGTATATTGGTAGTTTTGTTCTTGTAGAGGAAGGGGGAAGCAGGGATCTTTTGCGGGCCCGCGCCAGAGATTGCTTCGGGTTCAAAGCTGGGAGCATTTCTTGGTTCTGGCCCCCTCGCGGCGGTGGAGTTGCTGTTAGCCCTCTTACTCTGACCTCATTCCTTGTCCCAGAGACGGAAAAGCTAGGCCCTTCCTCTCCTTGCTGCTGAATCATTGTTTCCCTCGAGAAGTCGTCATCTGTAGCTGTTTGTGACTCGGATCTTTGGAGAAGCTGCAATTTTAGTGCTCCAATCTTACTTAGAACCCCATTTCTACTTGAAAGTGGGAATCTTTTACTCTTCTTTGGCTGGTGGGAGATTTCGGTTGCTGTAAAGAGTGAAGAAATGGCAGATCGCTGCTGTAATAGCAAATGCTGCGTCTTTGGCATTCTAGACTTAGGTGAAATGGTGTGACTAAAGGTTTTAAAAGCCTTTCTTTGGTTTTCTTTCTGTTGTTCGAGTACAAGTACTAGTAAATGGAGCTCCTTAAAAGAATCTTGCTGCTGTTTCTGCTTGCAATCCCTTCCTCGTCGCAGCTACCTTCACCAGATATCCTAGCTCTCCTTGCATTCAAGAAGGGTATAACCCACGACCCGACGGGCTACATCATGGGATCTTGGAACGAGGAGTCCATTGACTTCAATGGCTGCCCTGCATCCTGGAATGGCATAGTCTGTAACGGTGCAAATGTCGCTGGCATTGTTCTTGACAACCATGGCATTTCTGGCCATGCTGACCTATCTGTCTTTGCTAACCTCACAGTGCTCTTGAAGCTCTCTATGACAAACAACAACCTTTCAGGGAATTTGCCAGACAATGTGGCCGTGTTCAAGAGCCTGGAGTATCTCGATATCTCCAACAATGCTTTCTCCGGTGAGCTACCATCAGGAATCGGTAAGCTTCGTAGCTTGCAAAACCTTACCTTGGCTGGGAACAACTTCATAGGGCCGTTGCCTGACTCCATTGGTGGGTTGGCATCAATCAAATCTCTTGATTTGAGTCGAAACCTTCTATCTGGTCCTTTGCCGGTGGCATTGAAAGGTCTCAGGAACTTGGTTTACTTAAACCTCTCTTATAATGCTTTTAGCAGAAGTATCCCAACTGGGCTGGCTCTGCTTTCCACACTAGAATCTGTTGATCTAAGCTGGAACCAGCTGGATGGTAGTGTTGATTGGAACTTTCTTATGCAGACCACAAGTGTTCATGTTGATTTCAGTGGGAATTTGCTAACTTCAAGTTCAAAGGAGCTGAGGGCTTTGTCAGATATCTCAGAGACCATATGGTATTTAAATCTCAGTAACAACCGATTGACTGGGTCACTGATTGAAGGAGTTGGAATTGCTAATTTTGGGAACTTGAAGGTATTGGATTTAAGCTGCAATCAGCTATATGGAGAGCTACCAGGGTTTAATTATGTCTATGATCTTGAGGTTCTGAGGCTACGGAACAACAGGTTCACTGGTTTCTTACCAAGTGGACTTCTCAAAGGAGATTCACTAGTTTTAAGTGAATTGGATTTGAGTGCAAACAATCTAACAGGTGTGATTTATTTTATGGACGATCTATTTTTTGTGATGATCGTGTTGAGATTTCTTTTCATGCTTACCATTGATTGTTGCATTGATCTTTGTGGTTGTGGATTAGGAAATGAACAACACTTTAATGTCACCAGTTCTATATAAAATCTCTAATCATGGCCTTTGTAGTTTTCACAATGGCAACAAGGATGAGGGGAAAAAGTCTATTAGTATAAGATTTATGATCTTCATCAACTTGTTACTTAAAAAAACGGCCGTTGTTGTTTGCTTGTTGAACAAGGCCGACAGATGTAAGAGTGAAGGAAGGATTATTTAGTCACGAGAAAACTTTTAATATCATCTCAATGGACTATTACAATGACTGGGTGGTTCTTGAATTGGTTAAAGAATAATTTGATGTAGAGTACGCCACATGTAATGGTTTAACAGCAAGGATTGTTGTTTAACTTTCATAAAATTTCACAGGTTAAGTTGCATCTTGTCAATGAAGGGAAATTTATTTGACAAATTTTATTGTCATTTAGTTTCTCTTAGTCATCCATTTGTATTGACTTGTTTTCATAATGACTTCTCCATTTGTTTTGTTAGTTAACAACCATCAATTTACTATCTAGTAGTTACTATGTAACAATGCCATCATGAAGCTGAGGTCTAAATCAATTACTAATTTTTGAAGCTGACATCTAAAGTTCTATAAAACATTTTCCTGTTGGGATTGGCGCATTAAAAGAATCTGAAAAAAAGTACTCATTTTGTCTAGAACACAAATTAGTTTCTTTGGGATTAGTGGATTCCATTAACATCTTTCCACCTTGAAGCTGGAACCATGTTATGTTTCTCATATTTGATTTTCATTTGCAGATTGACATGTTTTTTATTTATGATTTAGGGCATATTAACATGATCACATCAACAACTTTGCGGATCCTTAATCTTTCCTCTAATGCTCTATCTGGTGAGCTTCCTGTGGTCCAAGGAAGCTGTCAAGTTCTTGATTTATCAGATAATCAGTTTAAAGGGAACTTGTCTCTAATTGCTAAGTGGGGAAATGATCTTGAGTACATTGACCTTAGCCAGAATCTGTTGATGGGGCCGATTCCAGATGTAACCTCCCAGTTCCTGCTACTTAGTTATCTGAACTTCTCCCATAATGCTCTGGTGGAGACTATCCCTGAAGTTCTTGTTCAGTTTCCCAAGCTTACCATCCTCGATCTCAGTTCTAACCAGCTCAGTGGTCCTATTCTGAATGACCTACTAGCCTCCTCCACCTTGCAAGAGCTTCATCTTCAAAACAATATGCTTTTTGGTGACATCGTACTCTCACCATCTTTTTCCAACAACTCCAACCTTCGCATGCTCGATATATCTGGAAACCGCTTTAATGGTAGCTTTCCTGAAAATCTAGAATCCTTGACTGGCCTCCAAATCCTGGACATCTCTGCGAATAATTTTTCTGGTACATTGCCACCTGCTGTTACAAAACTCATTTACCTTTCATCTCTTGATATATCCCTTAACCATTTCACTGGTTCCTTGCCGTCAACACTGCCTGACACACTGGTATACTTCAATGCTTCCTTCAATGATCTATCTGGAACTGTCCCGGATAACCTCAGAAAGTTTCCAGATTCTTCTTTTCATCCAGGAAATTCCAGATTGGAGTTCCCTAGTGGTCCACCTGGAACTGCTAATTCTCAACCTGAAAGCCCCAGTCACAGGCCATTTAGAACTTTTCTCAAAGCTGCAATCATTGCCGCATGTGTTGTTGTCATGGTTATTCTAATCCTCTTAGCCATAATTTTGCATTACAAGAGAGCTTCAAGTAGATCTGGATCAGAAAATCTTTCGGACAAGAAGGTTTATACAAGGAGTCTGCCAGAAACTACTGGAAGCAAAAGCAGGGACTCTGGTGGCTCAGTGGTGATCTCAGCTGATGATCTTATAGCTCCCCATAAAGGTTCTTCATCTGAGATGATCAGTCCAGAAGAAAAAATAACTGCAGTTGGTGGGTGTTCACCATCCAAGAACAGCCGCTTTTCATGGTCACCAGATTCTGGTGATATTTATGCGCAGGAAAATCTTGGAAGGTTGGATGTCCGTTCACCTGATAGACTGGCAGGTGATTTACATTTCTTGGATGAAACAATTACATTGACACCAGAGGAACTATCTAGAGCACCAGCAGAAGTGTTGGGAAGGAGCAGCCATGGGACTTCTT
The DNA here is from genome assembly GCA_004837865.1 of Musa balbisiana. Lineage (NCBI taxonomy): Eukaryota > Viridiplantae > Streptophyta > Magnoliopsida > Zingiberales > Musaceae > Musa > Musa balbisiana. The sequence continues at coordinate 35,758,939 of CM017194.1, forward strand.
ACAGGGCTACACTTGATACTGGGGTATTCTTGACAGTGAAATGGCTTAGGGAAGGAGTGGCAAAGCAGAAGAAAGAATTTGCTAAAGAGGCAAAGAAATTTGCAAACATCAGGCATCCTAATGTGGTAGGATTGCGTGGATACTACTGGGGCCCTACCCAACATGAGAAACTCCTATTATCGGATTATGTGTCACCCGGAAGCCTTGCTAGTTTTCTATATGGTATGCTTATGTTCCCAGCTTGATTACTGCTAACCCTCCTCATTACATCTCTTTTTAAATGCGCTGTTGTTGGTTTCGTAAGTCTAATAAATGAATTAGTGGTTGTTCTTTGCTGTTTTCAGTTCAGGGGAAAGATTAAGTTTAAATTTCTTATAAAAGATTTGTTACAGAGCCAAATTAATCTTTACATAAGCAATGATGCTATTGAGAACGTGCAAGTTGTGTTTTATCCAACTTAAAAACTTGGCTCTTATGGAGATGCTTTTTCTCCAACATTTCTAGATAAGCAGTTTATGATTTGTCGCCTCTTAAAGTTCATGTTTGGCAACTCACTGATTGAACTTATACATTTAGATCGAGCTGGGAAGAAAGGCCCACCACTAACCTGGGCTCAGCGGCTCAAAGTTGCAGTCGACGTTGCACGTGGCCTCAACTATCTCCATTTTGACCGAGCCACTCCTCATGGCAACCTTAAAGCAACAAACATACTACTTGATGGTCTCGACCTCAATGCGCGTGTTGCAGATTACTGCCTTCACCGCCTGATGACTCAATCAGGAACAGTCGAGCAGATCCTCGATGCTGGGGTGCTGGGGTACCGTGCGCCGGAGTTGGCAGCATCCAAGAAGCCATCCCCATCCTTCAAATCAGACATCTATGCATTCGGAGTGGTTCTGCTGGAGCTGTTGACAGGTAGATGCGCAGGGGATGTGATCTCAGGGGAGGAGGGAGTTGTCGATCTAACAGACTGGGTCAGGTTTAGGGTGGCAGACGGGCGTGGGTCAGATTGCTTCGATCCTGCGATGGCTGCTGATGTCGAAAATCCGGTCGCATCCAAGGGTATGAAAGAGATGCTAGGAATAGCTCTGAGATGTATCCGCCCGCTCTCGGAGCGACCAGGTATTAAGTCTGTTTATGAGGATCTCTCATCCATATGAGCTCTAGCTGGGCAATTTGTGCAGGACTTTATTTAACTTTTAGGTAATTCGAAATGGCTGGTGTTATATCAATGCTGAGCATTTTGAGCTTGTTAAGAGAGATCACTCACCAGTTGTAGTTTGTGTAGATTTGTGTTCTAGAATGTAGATCCAGTGCAATACTAGTCGAGAGCTCATGATCATTTATGGTAGTTTTGCTGCTATTGATCTCATTAGCCAGTGAGATATAATTGGGTCCTTTTTGTCTCATTGTTTCCAAGCTTGGGTGTGAAAACATATCCAATATCAATCAGCGATGATATACCAAGTGAATTGGATATATGACATGCAGAGATTCAAATCAGGTTTTAGGCAGATAGGACATTAAATAAAGAACAAAAGAAAACTAGTTTAGATAAAAGTAGTTTTTGCAGAGAAGATTTTAGCTACATGAGGTTGCATGAATTATGATCACCTGCATATTGTATTTTGGTAGATCACAATGTCAAGGGTTGGAATGATGAGCCAAATCATTTGCTGCTACAACTGGGGAAGAGAGGAAGACATATTTATGTTATGTACTTCAAGTGAGACTGATAATTTTATCAACTTAGGGAAAAGAAAATGTATTGACAACTCTCATTTTGATGTATCTTTTCTCCGTATGCTAAAAAATGATCTGATGACCAAAGCAACTTATTACATTCATGATCTATCAAGCCTTGTAACAATGTAAAGCCTACCAAAATGAACACCCAACCACTGCATTCAACTGTCAATTTGTAGGACTTCCAGGTGAAAATTCACCCAAGAAGTTAGAACTCCAACCTAACTTGTCAAAAATGAGGATTAAAGATGAACATCTCCAGCTTTTCAGAATCCTGTGACATAATATACACAGAATGATGATTTTATGTTCAATTTGGCTTGCATGGAAGTGTAAAAAGTTTCTAACAGAAGTATCTGTTCCAGTGGATGCAACCAGTTATCTTGCTCAGCATTTCAGCTCACTATGGAAATTGAACAAACATCTGCCTTTAGCAGCACAGAATGATATGGCATGAAAATGATGACTGTTCTAAAAATACAAAACCAATTTGAGCTTTGTATATTCAGTTCAATGATCAGATGGAACTAGATATACATGTCTTTTGCGACAAGTGAAAACAAATTGGAGCTTGGTATATCTAGTTCAATGATCAGGCCTAATATCTGTCTTTTGCTATGAATCAATATGCTCTTCTTAACTTGCAGCAAAGATAAGGCAATTAACGTTGATGAGCTCTGACATTTTCCCATCAAATACCACCAAGAGGAACTTGTCATCACCTCAATACGCTTCTGCTCTTCGACTTCGTAACAGCCTCGACAATTCTGTATGTCCACCTGTCGAGCATTCCTGTTGAATGAAGTACAAAGATGTCATTCCTCTTCATCATTGAAATCAATACTCAGGCAAGTATTTTTATGCTTAAACTTCAACACCATTTTTACAGAGAGAAATCTATCATTATGCAGTAAAAGGCGAATTCATTTGATCACTAATATGACCAGCTGCTTGAACAAATAAGACATTTGATACCTTGTAGATAAGATCTAAATGATGTATTAGTATTTATATGAACAGAAAGGACCATGATAGTTGTATAACTTTTGGATAATGTTCTTCGGATGTGAGTTCTTGCAGAACATTGGACCACCCATGTGAACATCATATGTAGGCTAAAGATTAGGCCAAAATGAAAAGTGTTGCACCCGCTTGAAAAGTGTATATGTAAAGTTGTAAACACACCTACAATGATGATTCCCAAAGCTCCAAGTGAACCTGAAATATGTCATGGACTTGATCTACCAATAGTGTATCACCAAGCAATCCATTACGAAGTCTTGGGGAAAGTGGGTGAAATGAACTGAAGGCTTAGGAAAAGATATATGTACCAGAAGAAGCCTGCGTTCGTAACTAAGTCTTTCACCAAGCAATCCATTATGAATTCTTGGGGAAAAAACATTCACAGAATCAAATTGTAATGGATTACTTGGCCATAGACTTAGTATAGGAACGCAGACTTCTAGTACATATTTCTCTTCCTAAGCCTTCGGTTCATTTCACCCACTTGAAGTCTGTTCTTGTAATATGTGTTTCTATACAGCAAGTTGGCAAAAAGATACCACTCAGAAGTAATTAACGAACTAATTTGAACCCACCAAATATATCTGGATAGGAGGCCTCAAAGCAAATTTGTGAGAAAAGGATGAATCAGAAAATAAAAATTGAACTTACAAAATAAATCAAATTACCAAAATTTAATAAGTAATTAATCACTTCAAAATACATATAGATATGGATAGGAATGAACGTCTATTATCTTAAAGATTATTGGAAGTGACACTAAAAATTGCTAAGATATGCGATAGCCAGATATTGATGTAGTTATATGTTTTTTTTGGATAAGTGATGAATGTGGGATTCGATTCCAGCATCTTGCTGTTTAAAAAAAATATATCTTTATCAGCTAAACTAGCTAGCACCACTATTTCTTGTTTAAATTATATTAGACATCAAAACAGATCTCAGTGAATATTATTAGACTTACTTTAAAGTTTAAACCCTAACCAACCATAAATTATGAATCCCATGAATATGAGATCGTCACAATCACTCTTTAGGAAATAAAGATGTTTGTAACTGTAGGCTTAACTATAATAATTTATAGAATAAATGTAAAAGAAGCCCTATAGAGATGGGAAGTAAACATGGCAGTTTGTTTGATATTTGTGTGAAACTTTAAAAGTTAAAAAGCATCAAAACATGCAAAATAACTGGCATACACTTGGTATCAGATAAAAACCTGTTAAAGCAAATGTACCACCAAGCACTGCACAAAGTCGAGTTAGGAAGTGCAGAAAGCTGCGGCGTTCTTCTTTTATTGTCACGGTGATAGGTGAAAGATCATACAAAAAGTAAACAGCTGCACCATAGGTAAAAGACTTACAAATGCAGCAAAGAACATCCAAAAGCAATATAAATAATTTCAAGACGCCAGTTGGGACACTGACCTGGCCATGACCTATCAGTAACACGTATTGGAACATAATATTCTGTAACAGAGAACTGATTTGTTGGCAATACTTCTTTAGAAAGGTATCTATATTCCGTTGGAACAATCTGCATTATGTTTACACACAATTTTTAAATGTAACACATTGCTTGCTTCATAATAATTAAAGAACATAATTTTTAGTCAAAACTAAAGAAATTTCAAGAACAGGTTGGAAGCTTATAATGAAAAGAGGAACAAGAAAATTGTAAAGAATCACTACATAAGTCTCTCTGAAAAAAGAAAAACTTCCTAGCTAATGTTGATAAACAAAGGACCAGAAGTCAGAGTCGCGAAAATTGGGAATCCTTCCATCTGGTTTATAATAATTAATAAAACATCTATTATGCTTGTACAGAGTAAATGTAACTCAATTGAGCCATGAAATTGAAGGAAGAGTCTGTGCATTTTAAAACTATAAAAATTACACTTAATAAATGGTAAATTAATTCTTAACAGCAAGCCATCCCCTATAACCATAAAATACCAGCATGCGAGTACCAAATAATAGATTAGCATTTACCTTTATATAATATTTGAAAGTACCACTTGTATCATGTAGCATCCTGGTAGTTCCATCAAGGGGATTATGGATCCCTGGGTAGCTTGGTCCAAATGACAAATCATGGATCACATGACTTACATTCACAAGTTTTGCACCTCCAAAAATCTATACGTGAAAGATAAAAATGAGGAGATGATTGCACAACCCAGAACACAATTTTAACAATTTCAGACGAAGTCATTAACTTCAGAAACAATGACCTTCATCCAGACAGGTCACAAACTTTTAAAACAACGGATATAATAAAGAACATACTTTCATAATCAGCATAATATGAAAAGGACGTTTACTTGGGTAATGACTTCAGCTTCATGGTAAACTACAATCTTAATAATCCCAGTAGTGGTGCAATTAAATTCTCATTTAACTTTTGGAGCTTCAAAAGTCTTTCATGGTTCCACCAAAAAAAGTTTAATAAGTGGTGCAAATGGACTTTAACCTCCTAATAAGATGGTTGAATGAAAATATATGACCACCCAAGACCGAAAGAGAGATAAGAGAAGAAAGAATTTACTACTATACTTTGATAAATCTAATGCAATAGTAAAATAAAATCCAAGACAAATATGTCATATATGCAGTAAATCAAGATTCTTCATGGGAAATTTTCCTTCTCTAAAAATTCTGAAATCCAACAAATTCCTATCGAAGGACTGCTGTACTGCCCGAAATGGTACAAAACATGCAGTACATACTGGTCCAAGCATGGGCTGATACATCGACCACCCCTGTTTCGGACAGACCAGTTAAAATAATTAAACAAGGGAAAAAAGTTGTGGGCCCCACATCTGATTCGGCATTAAAAAAGAACAAAAAGCCAAATTATGGCTCGTGAACACAAGTCCTCTTTTTGCATATGACACTGCAAAAGATTCAAATATGATTCTAAAACTGACATTAAAATACACACACACACACACACATATATATATACAATTATGCAACAAATACATCTAAAGTAGTAAATTCAACCAAAAAGAATCTTGTCTAGAGCATTTAACATAGGATTCTCATGGGGTGCTCTGAGGTCCGATCACTTTGTATCATCCAAACTTAAAAGAAGGTCAAAATGAGCAAATCTTGAAGATGCAGGATTTCAATGAAATCAAACATAAGTTGTTCAAAGATCTACAAGAAAATGGACCAGAGTGCAATGTTTAGGAGAACTAAAGATGTTAAAGTGTGTATTGTGATTATGCTGAGATTACTACTGACAAGAAATTCAATAAAGGGATTGAACAAATTATACAAGTAGAAAAACTCCTTCAAACCATCTACAACGAGAGAAGAGGGGGAACAATGCAGAAAGACAAGAAAAAGCCACCAGTCAAAATCTCCATAGTGATTAACCAGAAGAGTCTTACCGCAAATAATGGAAATTAATGATGCCGCAACAGATAAATATAGATACAATAAAAGATAAGCATACATTTATTTTGCATTTCCCTAGAAAGTATCATTAAACACATCAATCACAAATTAAGATTTTAAATAACTAACCTGTTGAGCTACAAAAAAGTTTAACCCATGGACTGAAATATGAAAGTTACCAGCAACTCTCTGCACATCCAAAACCCCATATACCTGTTTCATTTGAAGTACTTGATTAGCAGTGGGCTGTTTCAACCTGAAAATATGACAGACAAATACACATATTGAGTAAATAACATACTCGGCATCCTTCACCATTTGAGATAGCATGCTTTACATTCTCAATCATTTTCATAGCATCTGAGCCAAAAGCATCCTCATGTTTTTTCTGGGAGGAATCATCATGATTATCACTATCATCTGTGAAGAATTTACCCAACAAAACCATTATTCAATTATTTTCTTGATGCCATATCCAATAAACATTCCTTTCAATCACAAAAACTGTTTAAACTCCAATAAGGCAAACAACAAAATTCAACCATAAAAATCAGCAAACTACTTATGGTCAGACAATAAAGAATTATAATGAAATTTTCAATAAGTAAATAACTCCAGATAAATGAGCATAAATGCAATTGGGAATAAAAACAAGAATAATAAGTAGGCAGTAATGTTTATGATCCTCTCGGATCACTATCAGATGATGCACTGTTTGCTAGGTATGAATTATCAGAACATGTCAATTATGAGAGACAATGAGACAGATTATTCATACATCATATGAACTACATCTTGTGATGCTTAATAAATTTGACAATATCTATGTTAGTACCATAATTACAAATGAAGCATCAATAAACAACATCTGATAAAATTAACATGGTCAACTTCCGACCAATTTGTTCAATATTACTAATAAAAGTCACATTTTAGGCATCATCATTACTTAGATGAGAGTATTTTGTAGTTCTTACTTTGCTAATGGCACAACCATGGTCAAAGATAATATTGAACCCTTTTTATTTGGTCATGTTACCAAAGAGCAAAGGTTGACTTCTACCCCATAGATAATAATTCTTTCACTCTAGTCATGGTAAGTGTATCAAATATCTGTAACTTTTCATATTCATGACAAGTGGGGTTAGATCAGTTAACTGTATAAGGAAATGGAACAAGAATTCCTTTGGTATAAAACTATAAATATCTAGTGTTTAGTAGCTACCTGGGTGCCCACTAACTCAAGAGAAAGGCTAAGATTGGAATCTCCAAGCCAAACCCTGGTGTTTCTGCCTGCTTAGATCTTCCCACTGGGCATAAACCTCTCTAGTTCTGCCTTTTCAAATCTTGTGTTTCGACTTTCTTGTACTAAGCAGAGATGTCAATTTGTCAACATTTTCCATGACAGTCAGACAAAAGGGAATAGTCATTCATAATTTAAACACCACAAAGCTAAAGGAGGTCTCTGCTCAGCCAGGGGCATCAAATTATACAGCTGTTGTCTATATAGTGCAATGACCATTTTGTAATGGTAGAGTTCAGACTTCAGATTCATCTTGAGAAAAGATTATCCAGGGTTTCCTTCTTAGTAATTCTTGGATGCTGTTCTAAATGGCCTAATAAGAACGGGAGGAACAATCATCCCTCCTACTCTTAGTGTTTATCAACACACATAATACCCTCAAGTTTGAAAAAATCAGGCTTTTGCTTTAAGAATCTTGATAAACTGTACCCCAATTCCCACGACTACCACCAGCAGCATTCATTCAGAGAAAGATATTTGTGCAACAGTAGAAAATTGGAAAAAAAAAAATCAGTGAAAATGTCCAAAATATATTAAGGTCAAAGGATTCAATGATGGTATTTCACCTGACAATGGCTCAATTATGATATGTTGTCCCCCTGAACCATAATATCCTACACTAAAATGGATCATCTGGAGAATAAAAAGTCGTTTCCTCTAAGAAAAAAGCTTCACATGTCACCTCTAAACCATGCCAGTAAGGAGGAGGAGAAGATCAATTAATGCATCAAGGAAACAGTGGTAAGTAAAACACAAAGTTGATCATGCAACCAGCTCAAAGAAAAAAATATTTACTTCCAGGAGAGGAAATTACCATGCTTGTGAGCTGAGTGTTCCTTTTCAACAAGATCTGATAGGTACTCTGTGCCCGTAATTTGACCCTCTTTGTTCAAGCGAAGCTTTAATATTCAAAAAGAGAAAAAAAAAAAGGTCAACAAACAGTAATGACCATAGTCAGTATCAGCCATAGTACGTATAGTATTGTATCCTACAAGTCTTCACGACATTTAGCCTAATTTGCACTGTGCTGTTTTCGATACTTTAGATATAGGAAACTATTTTTCTTTTATTATTTTTATTTTAAATAAAGTATTGCTGCATGTAACTTAACTGTGACTACAAATTGAAAAATAGGGAACCTATTTGTTCAAGAATGAATCTTAATGACCATGGATCAGATGGTAAAGCGTCTAGAATACACCCTTTTTTTTTAGAGTCCACAAAAATATAAACAGAAACAATCATAAACATCAATTCATTTTTGCAGTTTTATTTTGACAAAAAGATCAGTATACAAATGAAAAAAATTACAGATAAGCCCTTGGTCAATTCATCAAGTACAATATAGCATGAACTACTATAATAAGCTGCAATATATGCAGAGAAAAGAAAGCTCATCAAATTGTACATTACACAATCTCAATACATAGGAAAGGTGAAATATTTAAGAGGAAAATCTACATTCTCACGATAGATCCCAAGCATAATAGTCGCACGCTTTATTCTTAATGTTGTTATAATAATAAGTGCTATATCAACAGAAAAAAATAGTTAACAATGTAAGAGTGTCTAGGCTTTCCCACCCTTAAATCCTGAAGATTATGCGAGGCCAAACGACCATATTCCCTTTGAATAATGTGTTCCTATATCTGGAAGATTCTACACCTGTGAACAGCCAGAATTTTTTAATTTTTGTTATAATTCATTGTCCAGTTTATTACTGAAGTTAAACTTGACATCCTTTCCTCATGGAACCCAATCAATTCCTGCAATTAACAATTGTAAACTTCAAACCGCTCACTATCTGCATTCCTTGCCTTCCCTCCCTACCTTACACTGTGTGGCATGAGACCATGTAGCTCTACATGGCCAAAATTTAAAGAGATTGATGATATTAAATTGTGCATAGATTTTCCCCATCAGATAATAGAAGAAAAAAATCAATATCAACATAGAATCCTACTGTGAAGTTTTAGTACACTTCGCAAAACATAGAAGTGAAAGAGTTTCAAACACAATGTAAAAGACTGAAAAATAGAAAAGGTAAAGAAATTTCAAATTGCTCAAATTTATAAAACAAGAACCTAAAAAAATTACAATGTTGGTACAGCAATCTATTTCTAGGAGATTCTCATTTACAATATAATTTTTTACAATTTTAGAAAGCATAAGAGATTCTTGTTTCCAGTATAAGTCTTCACAATTACAAAAAGCATGGTACTTAGTTGTCCATAAATAACAGGATAAATAGAGTCCAGGACAACATTAGTGATTTACCTCATTCATGCATTTCAGTGTAAAATGAAATTGATAACCTAATTAAGAATAACAATGAAGATATCTAATTATAAGATGACAAATATAGAAATTTCACTGTGTTTATAATCAATGAAAGTTTATGATAGCTGCAAGTTACAGAAATGTGAACTTGCATAAACAAAGCTAGATGTAGAAAATATCAATGTTGTTACCTTCCAAATATTTGTATCCAAGTCCACCTCATGTTTTCCAGACATGTCAATGGCATCCACACTCAGAACTTGGACAAAAAGTTCAGAATCAGTCATAATTCAGGAAGTTGATATAACAAGACTGAGAATCTTTCAAGACTTAAAATCATAATGAAAGAATGCAAAAGACAGAAAAATCTATGATTAACCTTCACAAGGTAATGAAGGGAATGTCATATTTATATAAATTGGAAGTGTTTCTCCTCGCTTAAGATCTACAGACATCTGCAGAAATAAATGTATTAGAATGGAAATATAGATCCAAAAGCACAACCAATTAGCTGAAAACTGATAGCAAACATCTTCGAAGAGAAAATCAATTCAGTCAAGCAACACTTTACAGAGATTTCAAAACATCCGCATATAAGCAAAGAAATGATATAAGAAACAAAACAGCAAGTAAGTTATTGTCAGTTGCTGGAAAAGGTGAATGAATTATGCAGCAACTGCTCATTACTCTGGCCATTTTCAATTTTAAATGGTGATCCACATGTATAATCATTCTAGTGCTTCTTAAGAGAAGCTTGGATGTCAAACACCTTATTAGAAGAATTGCTGATAAGGTCTGATGAATCTGACAAGGGACAACCCATTAGAGAAGTAAAAAAGTTTGAGAAAAAGAAGCCAAGGTTCATTGGCGGGAAGAAATGTTAGCAAACCTGATGTACAGTATATGTAGTGAGATAGTACTTCAGCTCATGCACAAACAAGGTTGCCATTACAGCAAGGCCAATGATGGAAACTGAAAAGAACAAAACAAAGAATTTGATAATAGTCAAAAAGTGTCATATACCATGTGAAACAAAATAACAAACTATCTATAAGAATGTGCAAGCAGCGCATAGAAACTACAAAAGAAAAAACGACGAGTACAAAGTATAAGGCAAAATGCTGACGGATTCCTGATTTTAGAACACAGGAAGAATGGAACAACGTTTGATATCTACATACCAACAGCTCCAGAATGGGTCTTCTTTAGTAGGTGCTCCTCTGCACGAGGAAATGCGTCAAAACTCCTCAAAGATTGCAGTCGCCCCATCTTCAATATCAGGTCTGTGTTAGATTCGGTTCCTGTTACTACAAGTGCATGGATATCACCAGCCAAGGGCTTAATTTTGCAAAAAAATAATGGATTTCTTCGCACGGTATGCTCATAATTAGAATCTACGAGATCAAAAATCAAAAGAAAATTATAAAAAAAATGACAAGCGACGACCTTGCTATTAGGTCAATCGAAGTTTCACACCTAGAGACAAGAAGCGCAACCTCCAAGAACGTAGAATCGGAAAACCACCAATCAAATACAATAAACCAAGCATCTTTTGAGGCAAATTATGTTAGTCCTTGCCCAAATAAAAACGGAGAAAGGAAAAAAACTTGATACCACCGAAAAGAACAACGAAAAGCAACACACATTCGACGAAAACCAAGGATCCAAACCCTAATCCAAAAATCCGAGGCGCGAGATCGAGAAAGATCTCGTCAAACCAAATCAAACATCAGATTATACGTCAGAAAAGCGGAAAGCACAAACACGAATTGGAAAGTGCGGATCTAAATTATTCTGCGTACCAGGTAGGTTTGGATCTTCAGCGCGAAGGGTCCTGTCGCCGATGGAGGGGAAGCCAGAGAAGGGTGTCGAGGTGCAAATACGTATTGTATTGTATTGATTGAGGATTGCATCACCGTCCATCATATATGATGAGAAAATCTCCAGACGAACGGTAGAGATGCTCCTATTTTGGGCTTACCATGCAACGTTTAGCCGCGTTGTCGGGGAGGATTCTCCTAGGATCCGAATCCGATAATCTTATAAATACAGAATAAAATTCATATTTGATATTTCAAATAGAATTTGGTACAGAAAAAAAAATTAAATTCCAATACATGAAACATAATACTATGTTAGAAAAAATAAAAGAGGATATCTGGATAATTAACATATATAAATCTTTTACCTATATCTTAATTATATAGCTTAATTATACTTTAATCTGTAGTTGGTTCAAATTTTAGTATATGTTTTTGAATGTCCAAGATTGTAACAAGAGCTCAGTTGGCATCCATCCAATTTTCCTCTAATAGTCTTTCTCAAAGAGATATTCCATATAATATTTGTAAAACATGTTGTTTACATAGTGACTACTTACAGGTCCAATTCTGATTAGGTCATTATCATTCAAAACAACCAAAAAAATTGTTGCTATAATTATATTTTCTTTTGCAGTCTGAGTTGATAATTGAGAAGATGAATCCATGGCTAACCCTCTGTTTACATGCATTTCTTTGCTGCAGAAGAAGTGTTTGACTTTTCTCCCCAAAAAAATCATTTGTAGTTGTTAATTGACATCAAGAAGCAGATTAATCAATGCAGATTTCTGTCCTTGACTACCCGAAGTTACTATAGGAAATTTCCTGCAGTGCAGATGCAACTAAATAGCTGGTATTGAAGAAAAGTCTCTGAGCTTTTGGCCATCATCTTCCTCTCTATTTAGATGTTTTGTTCTCCAAACATCACAAATTCAACTTCTTCTTCTCTTTCAGAAGTGATCACATACAAGTGAAGCATTTCCCCACTGCTAACTTCATTCTGTGAACCATGAGAAGTCTTCTACTTTGCTTCTTGCATAGAGGTTCTTGACTTATTGGTGTCAATTGTATGATTGTTTCCGGTAATCTTATACCATGTTCATCAAGTAAAACAAACTTAACATCATCTATTTCAACCTTGAACATCCACCAGGCAGTAAGAATGTGAACCTGTCAGCATTCTCCAGCAGGAATGAGGGAAGATGCACTGCCGATGCTGATTTTGGTATTGAACCCATCTTCTTGATCAGCTCACGGAAGCTGTACTCCTCGGGCAACATGTCGAACAGGTCCTCGCCCCGGCAAATGATCTGCTGAATTCTCCGGCGATCCAAGAAGCTCGACCGCCGCACACGATCCGCATGGCTGTATGCCGTCATCTTGAACACGAACTCCTCGATCGTACGGAAGCAGAAGCTGCAATGCCACCCAGCGTCCGCCATCATCAGGTCCGCCTGCCTCGAATGCCGGTATCCGGTCCCCTGGTTGTACAAGTGCGCTGTGGCTCGCCAGCTGCTGTAGTCCACAGGGAACTCGAAGGAGTACATGTAATGCCTCAGCTCCAGGTGCATCACCGGCGGCACGCCATCGCACCATCGCAGGAGTTTGACCGTCTCGGCGCTCGGGATCTCGTCAGCGTCGGCCATGATGACCACATCCCCCGGGGCGATCCCTGATCGCCGAAGAAGGGAGCTCAAGGCCACCCGCTGCTTGGCTTCGAGCTCAAAAGGATCTCTGCCCAGCGTGCCGCCGGAATTGCCTGAGAAAGCCCCGTGAACAATCTTGGAGCTCGCGAACTCGAACCGGCCGAGGTTGTCGACGAAGTACAGTGGTTTGGCGATACCTGTGAAGGTGACGTTCGACTCGAGGATGACAAACTTATGTACGTAAGGCAGGAGCTCGCGGTACCGAATCTCGAGTATGTCGAGCTCGTTGCTGAAGAGGATGGCGTCGAACACACGGCGAGGGGAGGACCGGAGGCTCCAGCCATGGAGGCGGCAGAGGTGATCCATCGGCAAGCCCTGCGCGTGGTAGTGCGGGATGTGTGTGAACGGGCGCTGCGGGGTGTCCCATATGGGGCGGAGGAAGTACGATATCTTCTGGCCATGGCAGAAGACGACGACGACGAACGCTGGGAGGAGGAGGAGGAGGAGGAGGAGGAGGCCAAGGACGTGCTTGTGGTGGAGTTTCCTCTTGACCAAGGGAGGGGATCTCCTGGCCATGGCAGGGGCTTATGAAGGTGTGCAGGCTGGTGCTGACTGCAAACAACAGCACTGTGCATACTCAGAATTTGGGAGACACAACAAGATCAATCTAAAGAAAACACACGTGAAGCAGCAGGTCAACTCTTATCTCCTGTGACAGGATTGGATCTCTTGATATAGTAGCATTCAGAGAGTATCAATCTCAGGTCAACCAGTAGGAATTCTCGTGTAAAGCGTTGACATTTAAAGCCCAGAGAGAAACGAAACGCTTACCTCGAGAACAGAAGTTTTAGGAAGAACACTGGAATCTTCCCTCCATTTTCTTTCTTATCCCCTGCTTCCTTCTTCGAAGAGATCACCATTGGGGGAGCAACACGAGAAGCCTCCTCTTTTTCTAATTGAAAGATGATAACTAATAATAATAATAATAATAAAGAGAAAGTCGACGGCACGTTTGGTTCCCTCGAAGTTATCGTGCCACCTGAAATTACGGAACAGGCCCTCCGGTTATTTATAATGGCATTCATATCCTCGTGATCATTCCGTGATGCCTGATCGACGGTCCAGATCGCCGTGATCTGATCGGAGTCGCGTGCATGTCATCACCGTTGCCGCCTTCTCTGCCGAGTTGGATCCACTCATCGATCTCGAACAGCCGACTCTCATAAAAGCCGATGGACGTCTAACGTCTGGCATCGGAGTAACGTTGATGACATCACCATGCCCGAGTTGGATCCGCTCCTTCATATAGAGCAGCGCACTCCCGTAAAATCCAATATATCTCTGAAATGTGTATCTTTGTGATTTCATACTTTGCGTAGAGACAAAAAGGTCAATTGATTTTTACTAAACCATCAACTATCTTTTTTATTTATACTCATCGTATTTTAACCGCCGGACTTTTCATACCAATGTATACATTTTTATTAAACACATATATTTAACTTGTTTATCTAAAATACCTTCTGATTTTGATATATATTTTTGGACCGGTCTTACCAAATAGGTATACTTTTGGTTTTGGGCCCACGTTCTTAAGATTCGTTTCTCAACCTGATTAACTTCTTTTGATGCCCGCTGGCCCTGCATCGCACGGACGATGCCCACCCTGCGCTGGTAGAAGTCCCAAGATGTCTGTTCCTCGCGCTTGCGGTCGAGTCGGTGCGCACGCTCGCCCCAACACCCGTTTCGCTTCAACTCGGCCATGGGCCGAAGAGCCAACGCCCCCGCTGCCATCGCCGCCACCGCCGACGCCGTAGGCGAATCCTGGGAGGGCACGGATGACCTTCTGCGGTGTTTCTTCTGCGTGAACTGCGGCCGGAAGACGCCCTCTCTCTTCGTTCAGTCTCGCCTGGCAACATCCGTTCGATGAAATGCGTAGACGATACATTACAGTATCTTCTGGCCGTACTCCGTGAAATTGTCCGTCTGACGCCGGGATTTCTTTCTTTCTTCTTTCTCCCGGGAGCACTGCAAGGCGGTAGCTCACCCCTACATCGAGTGCGAATTCATGGTAGGCTGCTGCTTTCCTCCCACATTGATGAGTTATCCCCAGTAGAAACAAATACATATGAGCTAATTATGGGTTCAGAAACTCTCGGCATGAACATGTAGCAATCGGTCTGCTTGAACTATTCCATCTGCAGAACTTTTACGCAACAATAACTCCGTATTCTAGATAACTCTCGGTCTAGCTCATTTTGAGTCTTGGGCATCATTAAAGGTGTCGTAATTATGATCCTAACAATGCCCCAACAGCATGCTTTATCATACCCGCTGATGCTAACCATGAGAATCTTTTAACCTATTTTGCTTCGAGCGTACTTCAGTTTTCTGTAATGGTACTGTTGCGACGTAGTCAATAATGGAGACATATTCATGTAGATAAATCTGATCGATCTGATACTGCACAAGAGGAAGGCCTACTGGTATTTGCTATATAACATGCTTAACTTTGGTCATATTACTTAAAGGTGCAGACCTTGTTGACCTCTCCTTTGGAATTTTATCGCACCAAATCCTGAATTACACTTTATTGCCTGTTACTTTTTCGCAGGTGTCTGTATGATGCACTTATCTACTTTTTCCGTGCAATGTCTGATGCAGGTTTTCTAATGCGTTTTAGTAGGAGCATAATACCATCTGAAGTTCTTGCAATCTAGTCTTGCATGTAATCTTTGATCAACCTATTGCACTAACTGGATACATGAATTCTTCTTAACAAAACTTGATGTGCAAGCTGGCTGTTTATAGCATTGATGAGTTCAGCTAATAGGGACTTACTGTTGCTTGATGACTGAAAGTTCTGTTTGTTTGATGTGCTTGTTTGCTGTAATTTCTTGCAGAAATTCTTTCGACCTATTCTTGTTTCTTCAAATAAAAATAATTCAATGACCTCACAATACGAAATTCTTCTGAAGTTCCAGCCTTCGAAGTCACAACACATTTAGTTAATTCTTGCTTCAGATGGATGCTCCTGAGGTATTTCTACATGATTCTGTATAATAAGCATACTAAATGGAGTCATTCATGGTATCATATCTCTATCGTATTCTATTTAGCACACCAACTGTCCATTCTACTATTTTTATTTAGTATCTGCAGGATAATAAGGCAAATCCATTACCTGTTGGTCATTGTCTCACACTGTTGATTTTGTACAAGCACTATATTGGCTTCAACATCTTTAACCAGCAACTATTATGCCTTTTGTTTCTGCTCAGTTTTAAGAGAGCTGTTGTCGATTTTTACTCCCTACTGGATTGGAAAAGAGAAGAAACATATGTTACTGATTGGCCCAGCTTTCTTTTGGAAGCAAGATTCAGATAATAGGTTTTTTGATATGCTGTTTTGTCGTGAAGATTCAGATAAAGTGATGCATGATATGTTGGTTTATGCATCTCATGACTGCCAAACTGTATTGGAATTTAAATGTTTTCATTATTTGAGTTTGTCGAATTATTTGTTATGTTCGATGTTGAGATATGTTTGTTTGTGTGTCCTAGTGTTGAAATGAGTAGATAACCTGGAGAAGACAGTAATAATGGATGTATCTGTAGAAAAGCTTACATAAAGGTTGGAAGAATACTTGAAGATGTATTGTATTCTTTAATTCTCTACATTCATACAAAAGAAGTAATACCTTTTTGGATACCAAGCAACCTAAAAACAGTGTTGGAGAGAACGAGTCATATTGAGTTTATGATTGTTCGATTTAGACAAGATAAACTATGCCTATTATCAAATTGGGTTAGAGTTGGATACATCTTTAAGTCAACCATCTAACTTTGATTTTTTTTAATGAAAACACTTAAATTACTGCCCTTGAAGGCAGCAATAAATTCTATAAAATTTTATTTTTAGAAGTTATATGTGATATTTTCATGTTTTGGAATTCTTTTTTATATGTTAGTGAGTAATATTTATCTGGATGAGGACATTGCTCTCAAGATGGACTGAAGTGAGTAATATATATGTGATCGGGTCGGATCTTTTGCTCTCGGGCCGACCCGCTTGGGTTCATGGCGCGAACCCCGCCATCCCTCACGGTCGTTTGAACTCTGAGCAGTAATCGATCATCTCGTGTATTATCCTAGGCAGCAATCAGGAATTGATTCTTTTTCATTGGTGATTCACTAGGCCCACGCTGTTAGAACACGATTCAATCTAATGGAAATCCATGTTTTCTCGTTTGGTATCTGACCAAGACAGTGAGCTCGGTCTGTTCGTCTTCCCAAAAATCTGTTCGTCTTCCCAAAACCCCTTGGAGGGGTTCTAATGCGCCCGTCTCCTCTCTCCCTTTGGAACCCAAATCTTCTTTTAGGGCGTCGCATTCCGATTCGTCCTCATTTTATCGAGGCTTTTGATCCACAGAAGATGAACTTCTTGTTCCGCAGGTCTGCTTCGATCGCCGCCTCGGCGTCGAGACGAACCCCGGCCGCTCTGGTCTCATTGGAGTCGTCCCTCCTTAACCCGACCCACTCGGAGGCTCCCTTTACCTGTGTCGCTGGTGGTTGTCTTTCGTTCTTTAGGCCTTTCCCGGCCGAAAAGATCGGATTTCGCAGTGTCCGATGCAGGGAATTCCATTTCTTGGCCATGGCGTTGGGGTTTAGGGCCACGGATGTGGCCCGTGCGAACTACGCCGTCGACAACTATGAGGAAGATAAAGACAGCTCGAAAAGAGGGAGCGATGAATTAGAGATTGCCAAGCTGGGGATTTCTCAGGATATCGTAACTCAACTTGCCAACAGAGGGATCACGAAGCTTTTTCCTATACAGGTATTGACGTGTCTTTGTAGAACCTAGGTTGGGGACAAAAGTATCCGATGAGGTTTCTTTCCCTCTTATTTTCTGTTGTTGAGTTGCATGTATATGTTAGTGAGTGGTATTTGAGATATTAAGTGGACTACTCATGCTTATGTAATAGCATTGAAATACGATCTTTTATGGGAAGTAATTGTCTTGGAGTTTGGATTTATGTTTCTAAAGATGAAAGCTTTAGTATTAGCCCCTTCTCTTGTGGCTTTGATCAATTATAGAAGCCAGTTTTATTAGACCAGGATCAAGAACATTTGCGGTCATCCATAGTCAGAAAGGGTAAAAAGTGAAGTAATGGTTGCTTCTCATATGTGTATACCTTCTAAGGATGATGGTGCAAATGGAAGCGATTAGGATTCTCTCACTTCTCTTTCCATTTCATTAGGTGTTCAATCTCTTCTGTCACAAAAAGCTGGATCTTGTATCCAGCAACCATATTCGAGATACTGAAACCAAAAGCACTTCTCTTGTACACTGCTGATTTGTTTGGAACTGTGGCAGAATGAATGGTGGTAAATATCTTGCTTTGAGACAAGTATCATGTCAAACAGGATTGTGAAACCAACATGGGTTTCTGGCTTTTGTGCCTAAGAAACTTGAGAATGGCTAGAGAAAATGGTTCGGCATAATACACCATCGTAGGTAGTGCAACTGTGCACTGTGAAGATATGGTTACATCTAGTATCAGACCTGAGTTTCTTCCTAGATTGAAGAGTAAGATACAACCACAATGCAGATGAGATTATTCAATTCATTTCTGACTCTATTAAACTAGAGTCATGTATTGAGATAAGGCCCCAGGTTAGGATGATTTTATGGTAGAATTATGGATTTTTTTATCATTGCCACCTAGCATCAACATTGTACTTGTATTCTATCAAATTTTCACACTATGATATTTTTATAGTTATGTTTGTGTTCGTTGGAAATTAATCGAGTAAATCTTTCCTTTACCAAATGCTTTTTGTGTCTTAGCAACTATGATTTGTGTTCAATCAAAAACTGTATGTGTTTGTATTTATCATGACTAAGTATACTACCACAAGGAATGTTTGACTTTTACCCAATGCTTTTTTGTGTCTTAGCAACTATGATTTGTGTTCAATCAAAAACATATGTGTTTGTATTTATCATGACTAAGTATACCACAAGGAATGTTTGATTTTTATAATGTTCATCCAAGTTGGTTTGTTAGTCAATTATATATTTCATCACAGATCGTATATGGTTTAAGTTTATTTTTTTTATAACCATACTGTTGCAGAAATTATAGTCCGAAAGTGCGTTTTATTGTTATATTCTCATAAACCCTCTTTCTGTGTGCCAGTAGGTGTTATATGCATCTTAGCCAAAATGATCTAGTGGTTCCAAAGATTTAAGTGCCACAATGGAGTCTTGTTAACAGAGCTATTGCACTGCAGAAATTATTGTCCAAAAGTGCATTTTATTATATATTCTCATAAACCCTCTCTCTGTGTGCCAGTAGGTGTTATATGCATCTTAGCCAAAATGATCTAGTGTTTCCAAATATATAAGTGCCACAATGGAGTTTTGTTAACAGAGCTATTGCACTACACAAAATAACATTATTATTTGTTAATAGTTAGATTATTTGTGGCATTCATCACATGATTCTATCATTTATGATATGCTAATCTTATATGACTTTCATCACCATAACACCATAAAATTTATCTGACATGTTGGTGGTTGACTTTAGAACTGCTGCTTTTGCCTTTTTATATAGAGAGCTGTTCTTGAACCTGCAATGCGAGGACATGACATGATTGTTCGTGCAAAGACGGGCACCGGGAAAGCTCTTGCTTTTGGAATTCCTATAATGGATAATATTATTCGTTTTCAGGCCAAGAATGGGTTAGTTTATTGTTCAAGACATGGATAGCCTTCTTGATAAATATGTATCTTACTCTTGTGATTAATATTGCAGATGTCAATTTTTTTCTCCACTTAATCTCTAATTGCTACTGCTATTCATATTTGTAGCTGTGGTAGAAACCCTTTGGCTATGGTATTGGTACCAACTAGAGAGCTTGCTCGACAAGTTGAGGAGGAGTTTAGAGAATCTTCCAGGTTGTACACAATTTGTGTCTATGGAGGCTCTCCAATTAACCAACAGATGAGAGCTCTTAATTATGGTGTCGATGTTGTAGTTGGCACTCCTGGACGAATTTTTAATTTGCTGAATAGAGGTGTTTTGAATTTGTCAGATGTTCAATTTGTTGTCCTTGACGAAACTGATCAGATGCTTAATGTTGGATTTGCCGAAGATGTTGAGAGAATTTTGGAAAAGATGCCCCAAAAGCATCAAACTATGATGTTCTCTGCTACTATGCCAACTTGGATTCGGAAACTTACACTCAGATTCCTAAAAGATCCAATTAACATTGACCTTGTGAGTATGAAAGTTCAACTCAGGTCCTGATAACTTCTGGTAGTGACTTGCTCTTGTTTTGTGTTTTGGGATAACAATGTTAGCTGCTCTAGGTCTAACATGAATAGATGTATCTAGATTGTTTTATCTTTTCTCTTGTACATTTTTCTATAATACATGCTACATTTATACATTTATTTTTGTGTGACATTATTAACCCTCAATTTCTTTGTAAGTACTGTATAATCAGCTTTTGTAACTTGTTCAGCGTGTTTAAAAGATACTATCATTGTCTCCTTTTTTTTCTACTGGGGTTAAATATTACAAGATGGTCTGAGAATGACTTCCAAATGCCAATTCAACAATTTAAAATGTCTCAGAAATACAATATTCCAGAACTTGTCATAAAAAATGCAGATGAAAATTAATACAATACAAGAACCTAAAGCTACATATGAGGTTTCGAGGAGAAAATTGGAATTGTGTATTATTGTTATGCTGCTTTTTTGCATTGCCTGTTGTTGCACATTACCATGTTGCTAGTAGCTTTCCATTTCTTATTCTCTTTGATCAACCTGCATGGATTTCAACAGATCTTATATCTCTATTTCTTGTTTCTTTGGTGTCAACCACATAGTCATATTGTGCTAAAGTTCAAGTTAATACTCAGCATAAAATGCACCCTGCTTTATTGTTATTTATAAATGTATTTACTATAATTGAGTTGGGATTTGAATAAAACTTTACAAGTTAACTTGGTATAAGTCTGCATTTTTGTGTAGATCCCTGTAACAATTATTGGTTCATGTCAAATTTTACCTTTTTTTATTTAATACTAGCACGTGTCAGAATCTTTTCTATTTAGGACATTTCAGAAATATGTCTTATTTGATATTTACTGCTATATTTCATTAAGTCATGCATCTTTTACCAAAACATTTGAATTTGTTTTTTGGTTTTTCTTGGAAATGCTTATATACTTTTCTTTACTTAAGTGTTTTTTTTTTGTTTTTAAGGAGAACTTTTTGCTGCTTAGAACCTTTTGCATCAGAAAGATCAACATTATCATATCATGTTTACTAATCGTGTAAAGATACTCTTGGACCAGCTGTCACATATTTATTGTATTGTGACATATTTGGTATGTTATTGCTAATATTAATTGCATTTGGCTCAGAGGATTCATTCGGGATGATTTTTCTGTAGGTTGGTGAGTCTGACCTGAAGTTGGCAGAAGGGATAACTTTGTACTCTATTGTTTCAGATAATTATGCAAAGCCATCAATTCTTGGGCCACTGATAAAGGTAAGTGGTTAACAACCACATCCACTTAGCTTCCTTCTCAAATTTGGAATCACACAGCCTATTAGATCTTTCAAATTTAGGTTTTTTGAGATACAATTTTTTAATTTCTTTGCAGGAACATGCTAAAGGAGGTAAATGCATTGTATTTACTCGAATAAAACGTGATGCGGATAGGTTGGCTTATGCTGTGGGTCGGAGGTTTGGATGTGAGGTTCTTCATGGAGACATCTCGCAGAGTCAGAGGGAAAGGACACTAGTGGGGTTTCAGGATGGCTGCTTTAATATTTTGATAGCTACTGATATTGCAGCTCGTGGTTTAGATATACCTAATGTTGATCTGGTGAGCATATTTTTTCTTATTGATTTGCTATTTTAGTGACATTTATCCTCACATGTATGAGCAGGGCTCTAGTCCACAGTGGATCTATATGTTTGACATGTGCAGCCAAACTTCACTGACTTAAATAGTTAATCTAGATAACTGTTGGTGTATGTTTATGCTGAGATTTTTTTTTGCTAGATACCTGTTATTACCTTTTTCAGTGTTTCAGTTCTTTTCTTTTTCTTTTTGTCAATAATAATTCATGATTGAATCTCATATCAGAATTTGTTCTTTTACTAATTTTTTGGCCAGGTGATACATTATGAGTTACCGAACACGCCTGTATTTGTTCATAGATCTGGTCGAACAGGCCGAGCTGGCAAGAAAGGAATTGCAATTCTTATACACTCGTATGAGCAAAATCGACTTGTTAGAGGCATTGAACAAGATATTGGTTGCAGGTTTATTGAGGCAAGTTATTCCTTTTATGATGTCAAACTATGTGTACTATTGGACCAACTAATACAATGTGTTATTTACTTTGACTTAGTTTAGCTTATGTGAAAAGGTGGTATAGGGTGTTTATTCTTTGTGTTCTTCTGGTCAGAGCTTAGAGTTATCATTGTAACTTTGGGCTTCTGTCAAAGAGTGGTTGCATGCCTTAACATGCCTACATATTTGTTAATATCTGCAGAAATTTGAATTCTCATCTTCATCATTCTTGAAAGAGCATGATTACCATTCAAGTAAAAAACATGTCTTTCACATATATTCTACAAAATGCTTATGGTCTACTCATAATGACTGTGTTTGGTTAGATTCCATCATTAAATTGAAAGGATTCAATTTATGTAGCTTGAAAGGACCCTTAAGCTACCTCTATGTGATTTTTGTTTTTTAGCTCTGCCATGCGGATTTTACATTATAATTACTGTGATGGATATTTTGATCTTTTCATTGTCATTTGCAACCTGAGGAGACACAATCCATGTAGGTGCAACACCAACTACTGGTTGGTGCATTTTTGGAAAAAATAGGGGCATCTTGGGGTTTTCAGGTTATATAGGATATTGTGGTTCGTTTCAGAGGAAGGCTATTTTTTATTCTTTGATGATTATCAAAAAAGGAAAAAAACAATGGAGGTTGGAATTGGTCATTCAAAAACAAGAACAGTAAGCAGATTGTAATCAGCTGAATCAAATGGTATGAATTGAAGGATTTTGGTTTAGTTAAAATATAGAAATTGAAGGAAAAACAAAAATTTGGGGAGTATTACAAGAAAAGGAGAAAAGAATGACAGTCTCCACAATATTCTAAACTGATGAATTTACACTGAACTTTCTTTTTGCTAAACAACATAACTATTTTTGCAGTTTTAGAGCTCCTTCTCTCTGTTATTAATTCTCTCAACTGTAGTTTTATGTCTAATATTTAATTTCAAATTTCAATAGAATCATAACTTATTGCTTTTTTCCCAGAATACAAATTCACCATCGTTACACTATAACTGTCCTTTGTACTAATCATCACTATCTCATTATTCTGTTATAAAACATTATTTATTTTATGTATCAAATTCATTGGAAGAAAATAAAAGTTTGTAGAAGTTAGAAAGAATAACTACAATATTTCTAGAGATTAGGAAAGGCATTGTTTTTATTGATTCAAAAGTGTTGAATAATAAAATTTCTCATATGCGGTTGTTGTAGGTTAAAAAATTTTAAATTACCATGCTATTTGAGAAACTCTGCTGTTTTGTTTTGTTTCTTTTACTTCTTTTCATCTTCTCAAGGATTTCAACTTCTTAGCTCTCAATGATTCCTCCTTTTAGCAACACAGTGCCCACCATTGGATCAGTCTTACATCCCTTTCTTCTCGAGGGAATGAGTGAGCCCTCATTCCACCTCCTTTTCTCCTGTAACTCACCTCTGTTCCTTTACTTTTCTCATTTTGCTCATATCTTTCTGTAAGTATTCTTGCTTACAATAATTTATGTCAAACAGATATGACGAGTAATAACTTCCAGTAGAGTTTTATCATGGCCCTCATTTTTGGTTCATTTCTGTTTTCCTTTTGTCAGTCCTTTACTACTTGTGCTGGCTTCTGAATGACTACCAGCTGATGTATGGTCTTCATTTTTCAGCTTCCGAGGATTACAGTTGAGGATGGAGGAGAGGACATGATTGGTGATCGTTTTGATTCATATGGAAGTGGCCGAATGGGTGGTTCAGGTTTTGCTCGTGGTGGAAATTATGGTGGTTCTGGTTATGGCTGTTCTTGTGGTTTCGGTGGTTCTGGCAGCTTTGGAGTTTCCCCGAGCCGCACAGGTGGTTTTCGAGAATCTGGCTCACGTAATTTTGGTTCCTACGATGAGCAACCCTCAGGACCATCAGGCGGCGGTGGTTCCAGTTTTCGACACTCCGGTGGTTTTGGAGATTCTGGTTTACGGCGCCCTGGGAACTTTGGTGATTCTGGCCCCGGGCATTTCGATAGTTGCTTTGGCGAGTCTGACTCAGGGCATTTTGGTGGTTTTGGCAACTCTGGTCCTGGTCGTTCTACCAGGTTCGACAACTCCAGCCTGAGCTGCCCAGGTGACCAGGGTGGATCTAATGGAAGCAGCTTTGGTGGAGGTCCTAGCAAGGATACTGATGAATGATTTCTGGTCAACAAGATCGTTTAGGGGTTCATCTTAGGCTAGTAGTCTAGTTTTCTTGTCCACAAGAACCAGTTCATATTTAGATGTTGGTACCGGAGGCATTGCCTCTTGGGGAGTTATTGTTAACACTGCACCTGCTGAGGCAAACCAACATCCACCCCATATCCTTGAACACCTAGAATCAACTTCATCAGGTTCAATCTTGTTTTCCAATCTTTTTTTTTCCACTTTAACCTGATAGGTGGCCTTAGAGAGATATGCAGCAGTGAGATGCGTACAAGATTTAGGTTGTTACATGTTTGCTTTTAGGATATTGGATCAGTTTGGTGGTGTTGTTGCATTGGTGTATTGTTGGAAATTTATTTGCCTTTGGATGGAACAACTGGCCAGTTCATTACAACTTACTCCGAAGAATTATTCATCTAGTCTTCCGCGACAGATAAAATAAGGTAATATAATTTAGATTTTCGATTTCAACATCAAATTCGTTTCAAATATTGCTAGTATCCGGAGTTTAGATATAATTAATGTTGTGGATTTTACATATATACACTTGCAGAGTTTTGATATATCGTATTTTTCATTACAACCTTTAACTTATGTATGTGGTGATGTATGATATATCGTAGTTTTGACAAATAGTTAGGTTACAAAATATGATACGCATATATATATATATATATATATATATATATATATATATATGTGCAAATAGTTTTCAAGTTTACAGGAATATATACAAATATAATATATATATATATATGTATCTCCTAAACTCAAATTCAAAGAATAAAAATAAAAAGTATATATATATATATATATATATATATATATATATATATTATATATATATATATATATATATATATGCCGATACCCCGATAACTGCGCCCGGAGAGGCCTCACTGTGGGTCCCATTGTGGGTAGAAAGAAAAGAATACTAAGACAACGAAGGCACTGCTATATTTCAAATAATATATTGTTTATATTCTTTGGAACGGCGACGGCAACGGCTAGCTCGTCTGCCCGTTGCGCTGGAACGTGGATCTGCTCAAGCCTCGAGCGAGTGTAAGCGGAGCGACAGAGAGGGGCCACTCTACCCTCGCGATCTCCCACTCCCGATCTGAGGTTTCTAGCCTTCTCCCTTCTGATTTCTCCTCTCCGAGCCCTCGGTCTCTTTGCTCGTCTAAAGCGATTAGCGAGGACCAGCCATGAACATCTTCAAGAAGAAGACCACTGCCAAAGGTGATGCATCTCAGCTTGCTCGGATGGACTTGCTAAAATTTCCCGCTTTATCTCTTACCTTCGAACGCTACGATGCTTTACGGGCTTTCCTTTCTTTTTCCCCTCCGATGGAAGAATGAATCGGGGTTTTCGGATTTGTAATTGGACTTGGTTTTCGTTTTTGGGTTTAGCAGGCAGGGTTTTGCATTTTTCTCTTGCTTGCTTCGATCTTGAAGGTTACTTCGAGGTGAATTTGATGTCATGCTCGTTTCTCACCTACGCAGATTCTCTTAGGACCAGCAAAAGAGAAATGACGGTCGCCACAAGAGGTAAGAAGTCTCGTCTAGACCTTTGCTCTGGAGATGAGTGTGTTTCTGTGTTTTTCAGCTTATGATGGAAAGGTCGAACTTGCTCTGTAAGCATTAACATGCTCTTGAAACTTTAACTTTGCTCTGTTCCACTGACTGGCCTCAGCTAAAGTCGGAAATGAAGTGCCAACGACTAATTAGAGACCCAACGTGATTTGCTATTATTATTTTTTTTTTTCATATTATATTTTCTTGGCTTCAGGTGTGGAAAGGGAGATCGGTTCCCTGAAGTTAGAGGTTTGTTAATGCAAACTGTTATACTTGAATAATTTTCTACGAATTTTCTGGCTATTTATTCTTACTCAAAAGACAATCATTGCAGGAGAAAAAACTGGTTGCAGAGATCAAGAAGACTGCACAAACTGGGAATGAGGCAATCTTCGCCACTTGATTTACATTAATTTTCTTATCTAATCCAACTTGATCATTGCTGTTTATATCATTTGTGCTTGTCAGTACATTCTTTGTTTCAGAAGTATTCTTGATTTTATTAGGCACACACTTCATTTGTCATGCTTCTGTAATCCAATATCACAAAATAGCATCATTCTATTATTCATTTTTGTATTAGATTCTGAATTGAGGAATATTAATGACTTATTTGGTTGTTTATGCTTTTTGCAGGCTGCCACTCGGATCCTTGCTCGTCAGCTTGTTCGTCTGAGACAACAAATTACTAACTTGCAGGGAACTCGTGCACAAATTAGAGGCATAGCAACTCATACGCAGGTCAGCAGTTTTGACTTCTAGATTTGGTCATGAAACTGCCGTTCTCTACAATGATATGTCAACAATATGTGGAAAAAAATTGAACCATTCATGCTTTCTAGGCAATGTATGCAAGTACTTCAATTTCCACAGGAATGAAAGGTGCAAGCAAGGCAATGGCAGCAATGAACAAGGTAAATCAGAAACATAAATTTTAATGATCTGACATGCATATCTTCTTAGAATAACTGGAACGTGGCAATCATTTTCTTACATGTTGAGATGTATCATGCTACCAGCAAATGGAACCAGCCAAGCAGGCAAAAGTGATGAAAGAGTTCCAGAAGCAGTCAGCACAGATGGACATGACGGTAACAGATGCAAAATATTTAACTGATTTTCACAATTTTTCTAAATCCTACTCTTATCTTTAGTACAAGCTTTGTGTTATCAAGAAATTGCATTGTGTTGCAGTAACTAAGCAGAATTTTTATTTATGGCCATCTCTCTATCCGCCCTTCTGCTGCTTATTCATAGAAGATTTGTCATTTTCACTTCTGAACACTAATCATCTTGGATTTCTACGTGCCTTGTACTGGATCAAATTATGAGAACTGATCATTTTCTCCATTGTTAGTGCTTCTAGTTTAAAACATCATTTTCTTTTTTCATCTCACTTGATATTTTTTGCACAAATTCTTTGCCTCAAAGCAACAAAGGAACTGAAACTATATTGCATAAAACCTTCTCCCAGACACATTATCAATATGTACCATAATGCCAAACTTGCCACTTGCTTCTCTTGCCTCCCATGCTTAAGCCTTGTGTGACGGGACACTAACCTTTGTTACCATTTGGTA
This sequence comes from Musa balbisiana, assembly GCA_004837865.1. Taxonomy (NCBI): domain Eukaryota; kingdom Viridiplantae; phylum Streptophyta; class Magnoliopsida; order Zingiberales; family Musaceae; genus Musa; species Musa balbisiana. Next base: position 35,786,871 of record CM017194.1, read on the forward strand.
TTGGATCATTGATGATGTTTGCCTTTTTGTTTATAGAAATTCTTCTCAAAGAATACCTTGTAGAAGTTACTCTTAGAAAGCACTTTTCATTATTTTCACATTTGTAAAGTTCAACCTTTTAAGCATGGGCTTTGCATGCTTCCTGATATGGATTACAATTTTAAAGCATAAGCAATCTTTGTAACTTCAAGAATTTACTTATAGACTTCTGCTTAGCTGTTAAGCACTTTCAAATCAAGTAGCTTCCGGAAACACTATTTATAAAGCACTCATAGATCCCAAAATACTCGAGCAAAGTCAAACTTGCTTTTACTTGTGTAGTATAAAGCACAGTACACTTGTTTACTATTGCTTAGTGACCACAGGTTATGGGTAAGGCCTCCTCTTATTAGAGATTAGAATAAAATTGGGCTCCCAGGTACTTATGTTGGTGAGGATTCTCGTCAACCATTTGATGCATAAGTCTGATGGAGAATGATGAGTAGCAGTTAATTTTTCAACGCATTGTTTTTTGCAAAGAATTTTGGTGCAGAGTCTGTCAATGCATGAAGAGCTGCTGTTGGGCCCCAACTATATGGTGACAATTATATGGATCTTTTCTCACAGTTGAGCTCTAGTGAGGTCACTATCACTAATCAAACTTAAGAGCCATAAAAATAATCTTCGATTGTTTTTAGTAAACTTTTTCTTTGGTACATATACACAATTTCTCTTGCCTGGATAATTATTGAAATCTCTTATGTGTTTAAACGTGCCATAAACATGCACTTATGAAAACATATTCATCTATTTGTGAAGATTGAGATGATGTCTGAGGCTATAGATGAAACTTTGGATAAAGATGAGGCAGAAGAGGAAACAGAAGAGCTCACTAACCAGGTAAGCTGGATTTTTTTTTTGCATTATAGCATCATATTTAGGAATCGCAGCGAACCTATTCTTGCAACGAGGAAAAGTAGTTCCCTTTTGTTTCCAGTTTCAGTTGTAGTTTCACTATGAAGTTCTAATCTTAATTATGTTGATGATCTCATGTAGGTGCTCGATGAAATTGGTGTTGATGTTGCCTCACAGGTAACTCTTCTGCTTGTCTATATGGTGTGTCATTGGGGTAATCCTTTTCATTGTTATACAAAATTTGATACTGATAGGGCATTTTGTCTTCTACCTTCTTGCAGTTATCTTCAGCACCTAAAGGTCGGATTGCAGTCGATAACAAGAAAGTTGACACTGCCTCAAGGTACGAAAGATTGTCTAACTAGCCAATAAACACTGGACATTTATGATCAGGCCATGAATATTTTTATAGTTATTCTTTTAAAGAACTGGTATCACATTAGTCTTTTTCCTTCATTTTAGTTCCTTTCCTTAAAGGCATTCTAATTCATGCTTTTGACATTTTACTGATCCCATGTGCAATGTTGTTCTAGCAGTAATTACTTTGAGCCTCAGTATATGTCTTGTGGAATCAAGTTGTAGTAGTCATTCTTCATACTCGGTATAAACACGGGCTACTCCATTGCATATTCAAATGTGTTCTTTTGAAGCCCCTCTAAATTTTTCCATGTGTGTACTTGTTATCATCGATAAAGGTATTCCCTAGTAAAAGATGTGCAAAACTTGTTTGCTAGAGGGCTTCTTGTCATCCTTCATAGTTCTCTTTCCCATATCCATCCTGTATCCTGATGATTATCAACTGGCTTGCAGAAATGTTGCTCCAGAGAAACCTGCAGTTGATGACCTAGAGGAGAGGTTGGCATCCCTGCGACGCATCTGAACGGCTAAATCTCTTCCGATGGTTTTGTATGTAAAGATCATTTGCTCGGACAGATCGTCTCATGTTGTCGATAGAGAATTAGTCATATCTATTGTTTTAGGCAAACCCTATAGTTCTTATGCAAGTACATGAACACCTTGGAGCCAAGGACTAATGTTGAAACCTGTTGGTGATTCAGAGCTGCTGCTTCTTTGTTCTTGTGAATTTGTTAAATCAAAAGAAATAGTGCTCTGTCGATCATATAAACCCAGTGTGTGGATATATAAATCCGAAAAAAATCCATATATACCCTGGATAGAGAATTACTGCCCTATCTTAGCGGTGGTACAAAAGTTTCCTAGTGAGTTCTTCCACTGCAGCTGCTACTACTGATTCAATATTTTAACATTTGTAGACTTTTCTCAAGGTTGATACACATAATATATACTCCTTACTCCCTAGAAAGTAAAAAGGTCTATCTGGATCAGATTATCGGATGTAAGTTCATGGAGATGACTGAATGATTTTTTGCATGCAAAATATATTTTAGGTTAGATTAAAATTCATGGAAGATGACATTGGTCCTATATTGATGGATTGCAGGAGTATTAGAGGATGGGCTTCTTGCTTGCAAGGGATAGAGTGCATTGCCTCTCCACATATCTCACAGTGGCTGGATCAATACATTTGATCCAGCCAATTATTTGACAATGATTACTTCTATGATGGTCATAGATGTTGTACAAATTATTTGACAATGTCATATTAGCTTGGGATTAAATCTGATTAATGCTAATGTAAATTACTTTCATATTGTATGTGGTTGTCACGTTTCTCACTTTGTGTTAAGTTAGAATTCTTCCATTTTAAAATATGATACTTTAGGTTAAATTTGTGATTGAGTGTAATCCAAATGTAACTCAAGTATAAATATGAAAATTATTTAGAAACTTCTCCAAAACTATAATAACGTGTTTCTAATCACTTTTTTTTCTTAATTTTAGGAATTATTAACTAATAAAATAGAAGATTTCTACATTGAATCCATAATTGAGTGTAACTCAAGTATAAATATTAAAATTATCTGTAAACTTACCTAAACTTTTCAAAACTATAATATAATATTTTTAACATATTTAGTATTTTTTTTGTTTTTAAATTTTAAGGTTATTAATTTAAAAAAAATTAAATTCTAAAATGTAAAATCATCTATATTTGTTGGATATTGCCGTATGTTTACTTTTTTTACTAAGGGACATCCCTTTTGTTTTAAAATTCTGAAAATGACCTTTGGAATCGGTTCACCCTTATTACACCAATTAGCCTGATTCAAATTTGGCTGATCCAAGAGTTGATTTGATCTATTAGAGTCTCAATTTGAGTTGAATTGATTCGGGTTGAATCATTCAAAATGGATTGAGTTGAATTTCAAGTCAAGTCGAGTTTGAATCAAAAGCCAAATGGGAGCTCATACTTGAGAGTTACACCGTTTCAAAACAAGTTGGGTTTGAATCAAAAGTCGAAGAGGGCCCTTATACGAGGATTATATATAACTAGTATAATCCTAGTATAAGTGATGAGGACTACCGCTTGTTTCCGATGACATCCTCCCATCTCCGACAATGATTTTCAGTAACTCAAAATTGACTTTAACACCAATAATTAAATGGCATTCAAAATTAGTTATATCAAACTATAAATATTTATTAATTTAATTCTATACATTTTCGTTATTATTATAGTGAATGATTCATGATGCACCGAGCGATATACCGATGCACTAACACTTCAACGACACTACAAAGAACAATATTGATACTCTAGCTACACTATAAATATTTTAGTAATATTATAATGAGTCATAAAATAATTCAATGAGACTACATAAAGTTAAATAAGGATATGATGATGAACTATTAATCACTTAAGCTCTATAATACTTTGTTGAAGGTGATGGCAACCAATTAGAATAAAGACGTTGGCAATGGCCACTTTTGGGATATTAATGACTATGGCTTCATTACCTAATTGGTCATCGATGCTTGACATATAGTTTCATTGATAGCGACAGCTATGAATAGCTACGTTGATCATTGAGCCTCAATCTCAATGCTCAATCGATGGTCACATTGATGATGAATAATAGGGAGGCCCAAATACTATTAGTAGGAAGGCAACATCCACCTCTTGCCCTATTATCGATGACGATAGTGACCACCTTCCTCTCCTCTCTGGTGACGACTTGTTGGCGGGAAGTCGAGTTGATGGTGCCACCATCCACATTGTCAATGGAAACCCCTTGCTCTCCTCTTCGATGATGCCCATCTGTTATAAAGGAAGCTAGACTCGCTCTATCTTTGCTTCCTATTAGCACGATGACAAAGACATTGATGAAGTCATTCACTACTGACAAAAAGGTTGGCAATGACGATCTTCTTACACGTGGTTGTTGCATTTGTAGAATGGATAGTGGGTGATTTGAGAAAAAAAGGATAATCTAGGCTTTAACAATAATAAATTAAATATAGAGTTTTATTGAATCATTGATTTAGGTCTAACAAATTGGTTCAACCTAAATAAACTAGGCTGGATCAATGGATATTAGGTATTTTTTATAATTTTATCCAACATATTTGATAAAAAAAGGATATCGTTTAGTAAAAGCAAATATGAAGGCACCATATGGTAAAACCGTATTATTGGATTTTTAATAAATTATTCAAAAATATATGTAGTATTATTATCATTATAAAATGAAGTTTATAAGACATATGTACTTAGTGAATTAACTATGAGCATTTATAATTATGTATTTAGGTGACATGGGATATACATATTTGCTAAACTTAAATTAAAGGGATACATATATTATATAATTTATATTATAAAAACCCCACATTTAGGCCACTTACACCTAATACTATATTCATGAGGTATGCATACAAAAAAAAATTTATGTATAACATTTAATTTCTCAATCTCTTCAAATCTTCAAATCTTCAACCTCCAATTTCTAGTTGGGTGATTTCCCCTAAAAACACTCTTCGTTTTTTAGTTTTTAATAAGGCACCCTTGTTTCTCTTTTTCTTAGATAGTATCACATATTTGCTGTAATTTTGTAAATATAATTTTTTTTTCTTTTTTGCTCGTTGCCTCAACTGTCTTAGGCCTGTCGGTGTCACCCACCTATCACTTTTACCTTATCGATGTTGCTTGCTTATTGCCTCCCCTTGCTCCAACTGTGAGGCCCCATACCTCTATGCAATGTTTTCCCTACCCATCACGCCCATCACCTTCGCTCCTTGCTCTCACCATGGGGTCTTATCGTTGTTGTGTGATGTCTTCCTCACTTATTGTGCCCGTAGCCTCCATTCATTCTATGCATGTGGCACTTGTCACCTCTGTCTCTATGCGCCTTTCCTCACTCTTCGTATCCATCACTTTTGCCCTATGAAGCAGAGGTAGAGTGGAGGTGACAAACACGACAAGCAGGGCCTCGTGATGATAGGTAGGTTGTGGAGATGATAAATATGATGGGTAAGGAAGGGGCAAAGCTAATGAGCATGATGGGTGGAGAAAGTATCATATGAAAGCAATGAGACCTCATGATAAGAGCAAAGGGTAAAGGCAATAGACACGATGAGCAGAGAAAATATTAGACAGAGATATGGCCTTGCAATGAGAGCAGACATTGAGTGGACAATGCTGACGGGTCAAAGACAACAAATGTAATAGGCGAGGAAAAAAATCGTCACACAACCTCAAGAGGATAAAAGCTAAAAAGAGAATAGAAGAATATTTATAAAATTACAATAAATAGGGGCTATTATATGGAATAAAACAAAAATAAATGTGCTTTATTGGAAAAAATTCAGGAAAATTATCCTATATATATATATATATATATATATATATATATATATATATATATATATATATATATAAGAGGAAGAGAGGAAAATGAAATGACAAATTACCAAATAGCTCTCTCTCTCTCTCTCTCTCTCTCTCTCTCTCTCTCTCTCTATCGATCAAATCAAAAGAGGGACAGGAAAAAAGAAATAACAAATGACCAAATCGATCGACTCCGCGTCCGTCCCCCACGAAGAATCTCGAAGCTCCGAAGCCATTAATTAACGAACGCCTTCCGCTCCAAACCTTAATCTTGCGACCCGCGTTTCGTCTGGCGTCTCCGGAGGAGGGTTTCATCTTCTCGTTGGGATATCCCCGTGTCGAGCCCGTTCATATTTTGGCGATTCCACCTCCGATTCTTTGGAGGCAAGTCGTTCTTCCTTGGATTCGTTGTTTCTGCGGGTGTTTGGGCTGCGATATCTGAAGAACTGTGGGAGTTCCTCTGATCTGTGCCTTCCGAGGCGGTTACGATACCTGATCTTCCTTGATCGAATCGCTTGGTTCTCTGGGGGAAATTTTAATTGGTTTCGGCTGCCAACGACACTGTTCTTTTCCCTTTTGATTTCAGGAAATTGGGGATGACTTGGATCGAAATGATTTCGTGATCATGGTGTTTTTTTTATGATGGGTATTTAGGGCTTTTTCTGATGTTGTATTCTTGGATTTTGGGTTGTTATCAAGATGTTTTCTTTCCTACTGTTGCCGCGTTTAATTCCCTCTTTTGTTACTGGCAAAATCTAATTATTGTTGTGTTCTTCTATTTTGTAGCGCGAAAATTGGTCCTTTTGTTTTCGGCTTACATTGATCGCCTGTATTCAGGCAGATGAATCTGAGGATTAGATGTAGTTTTCTTGCACCATTTACTTCTGCTCACCTATTGGTAACGTTGTTTATGATTAGTTCAGGCATGCAGGGCCAACTGGTTTGTAGTGGATGTAGGAGCGTTCTTTTATATCCCAGGGGAGCCGCTAGCGTCTGTTGTGCAATATGCAGCACCATAACTACAGTCCCCCCTCCAGGTGCTTCGTCTACATCATTCCTTCTTGTCATTTAACTCTGTTGATTGCTCCGCATGTGCATTTTACATGGCTTGGTATACAAGCATCACAAACCTATATTACCAACAAAATGTAGTGGTTTACTTCTGTACCTTGAAAATATTTTTCTTTTCCTATGTTGAATTGTTCCTTGTGGCTGGCATAATATGGGTGCACATTGCATACCAACATATCCATAGACCGCCCACCAAAAACCTTAGAGGCTATCCTGACCATACTTGATGTATGCTATCAAAGAAAGGATATCTAATTGAAGGAAAATAACATACATGTGATGTGATATTGGTTGTTAAATTGGTAGATATCTCTTTAACTGTGCTCAGTTGTGCTTTAAGGCTGTTCTCTGCTTTGGTTAAGTGGAGACATGGCGGATTTGTCTATGGAAGATTGAGTTGATCTGTGTGCAGGAATGGAGATGGCTCAGCTTATATGTGGAGGTTGTCGAACGCTATTGATGCATGTTCATGGTGCAACAACTGTTAGATGCTCCTGCTGCAACACTATCAATATCACTAGACCAGGTCTGTGCTTTTTGTTTGCTGTTAACCGATATGTAGTATTGATTAGCAATTCTGTGACTCCACAGAGCCTAGAGGTTCTTTTGCAATGACTATGTGATACATGAAATGGAAACTTTGTCATGTTAAAGAAACTCTCCATATTCTAAGATGTGAAGAACATTTTTGTGACCCTTTGGTTTATTTTTTTTTTTACACTTATTTAGTTATAACTTATTTGTGTGACATATTTTGTTTTAACTATCCTAATAGCATTTTCAATAAGTTACTCAATGTATCATGAGAATAGTTGCTGCAACAACAACAACAACAACAACAATAAAGCCGTAAGTCCCGACTATTTGGGGTCGACTACATGGATCTTTTGCGGTTATTAAGATCTTAATTAGCCAGAGAATAGTTGCTGCACATACCTCTTAATTGACATTGTTGTAAGAGCATTATTTCCTTTCTAGAACAACTCAAGCCTGTCTACTATCAATTTGACACTTTCTTCTGGCTACTTATTCAAACACTTGTTTTCTTGCAGAATATACTTTTATACATTTTATTCTGAATTATCTTGTGACCTCTTTCTAAAGTTATAAATTGGGTCTTGGGAAATTGTTTCTTTTGCACAAAAGGAGCTATTGTTCATAATGATCAAGACTGACAAGATATACTGAAATTCTGTTCTACTACAACAACAAATCCTTAAATCCCAATTATTTGGGGTTAGCTACATGGATCTTTTGTCATTATTGAGATCTGAAAAAAAAAAGTCATATGTTTAGTTGAATTAAGAGTATTTAAATCTTTATTTATAGTTTTTATTAAAGTATTTTTAGTTCTTCTACCTCTCCTCTAATCACTAATAATCATTTCATCTCTTCTAACTACTGATCCATATGTCTCTTGAGCACATGTCTATACCATCTTAAACAATCCTCCCTTATTTTATCTTTAATCGAAGCGAAACCTAATTGTTAACGAATAAAAATATTTTTTTCTATCTTTCCTAGTAACTCGATAAATCCACCTCAATCACCTCAATATGAACATTTTGTATATTTTGTTTCTTAATTACCCAACACTCGAATACATAATCATTGTGGTCTAACAATTGTTTTGTAAAATTTTATTTTTAACCTCAAAATTATTTAATGATATCATGAGACTTCTGACATCCCTCGCTATTTTAACAATCAAGTTTTTACTTTATGAATAATATCTTTATCAATTTCTTCATTTTATTAAATATTTGATCCAAGATACGTAAAGCTTACTTAAAGAAACTTTTTATCTATCCAACTTATACCTATATTATTTTTTCTATTGCTAATATTACTAAAATTATATCTCATATATTTAGTTTTAATCCTACCTAATCTAAAACTTTTAGTTACCAAGGAAGGAATGCCCTTACAATTCAAGTTTAAAATTAATTTCATTTAAAATATCGTTAACTATGACAATATCATCAGCAATAACATGTCTATCCATTATCAATATTAAAATGTAGGGATTTAATGTGGATCATTAATGTAATCTTATGTTAATAGGAAACTCACAAGACAAACTCTTTATATTTTTAATACTAGTGGCTATATTATCATATATATCGTTAATAATATCAATATAAATAGTGCAGATATCTTTCTTTTCTAAAACCCATCATAATAAATCCAAAAGAACTCTATCGTTAGCTTTGTGTAATCAATAAGAATCACATGCAATTTTTTTCTCTATATTTTTTCTTTAGTTGTCTTAATAAATAAATAGCTTGATCTTTGGGCATCCAAAACTATTTTTGTAGTATTTAATAAATGAATGTTGTAAAAAAGAACAACTAATACCATTTATGTAACAAAAATGAAGGCTTATGTTAGCATAGTCTAACTTCAGCGAGGACTTTATTGATTAAAACTTTTTTTGGCTTATTTCTTTTTCAACTATCATCCGCTACGTAAGACTTTAGTACTATCTAGAGCTGCTGCTAACCTACCAATGTAATTTGGACATTATATTGAGACCTTATGTTGTAGCTGGTCTTTAGTCCTTTGCATGTACCGATGGAGAAAATTAGATATGGAACAGTGAGAGACTAGAAAGGTGGGGTGATTGACTGTTCACTAAGTGCAATGAAGGCTGATATCAGCCACCGTGGTTTCCCATTTCACAATTATAACTCCATATGTATAGGTTGAATTAAAAAAGAAAAGTATAGGTTGAATTATTTTCCTTTTCTCATAAATATTGCATTACTAATTTCAAAGGGTGATGACACAAGCGGTTCTTTCTTTTCTGCTTGTGATGTGTTTCAAAATTGAGGCACAAAGGTCCTATCATGAAGTCAGATCTCTGAGAGGGGGTCTTAGGTACAAAAGTGTTCAGGCTACCTTTTTGTTTCTTTATTTGTTTTTAGTATTCAATCTTTGTCTCTGTTATTCATCTTTGCTCTTTTCCTTCCCTTTATACTAGAAGGTCATACTGATGCTAGGTCATGCATGCTCTACAAACTTATTGCATATGTGTAGCTCTATCCCTTTTGTTAATAGCAATCCCCTATTCTTATCTCATTTCTGCCTTCATGTTGTAAGAACCATTATATTGCTGCTCAATCCACAATTAGCCTTCAGTTGGTCATCAATGCTATTCTTCTTCACTGTCATCTTTAGTTCTGAACGCATGATTTGGTGAAATTTCTTATTTTAGACTGAATTTTAAAAATTAAATCTGGAAATTCTGCAATCTGTGTTCTTTGACTTATCTTTACTTTGGGTTCGTCACATGCCTTGTTGAGATAAACTTGGGTACTTGATTATCTATATTTTGTTCTATCAAACACATATTTCAACCTGAAAAACATGAAAACAGGTGCAAGAGTTCTTTTCTGGTACCTTCCCTGGTTTGATTGTATTGTTTTAGGGAATATGTCGTCGAGCTGCTGGGTGCATTATCATTGGGTTATTTTTATATAATGTGGGCATCATTCTATCTCCCCTTTGGAGAGGCTGAGTGAGATTAGTTGTTGGTGTGAACTTGCTACTGTGAGTTTTGGTGATCTTCAGTTTGTAAATCATAGTATTGTACTACATAGCTATCAGTTGTAGATTCTTTTCATGTTCTTTTGGTCAAATATCTGCCCAGAGACTCTTCTTAGCTGCATCCATCTTTTCTTGCTCAGGGGGTTCTTACCTGATGGGGATGCCTTTAATGTGTTGTCTTAAGATGTACTGTTATATGTGCACACCTTTAAACCTACCTTTTTTTGTGTTAAACCCTCTTGAGTTAATTGTCATCAGTGCTGAAATTTCATCATCTTTGGCATGAAAGAAGATCTAAAGATTCACTTGTAAAAATTCTCAATTGATCCCTTTTTTCACAGGATACATGCAAATTATTTAAGGCTTGTTTCTTAGACAAAAATTGAAATAATTTTAGAAGCTTTTTGTTCATATTTAAACGATAAGATTTTAATAGTTGTAAAGCCCATTGGCAGTTGTTTTAAGTAAAAAGTAGGTTTATAGACTTATACAAATAGATTATAAATTTGTCGGAATTTATGTGGTAAAGGGGAATTTTGTGAGGTGTACATATACAAAAAGTTATCCTTAATTTTTTTATTAATATTTTCTTGCATGGGAAAGTTGCTTCGGTGTCATCATATATTTATACTTTACCACATTGTTGCATGTCAAATGAATTTTATTCTCTTCATTTTATTCTACTCATTTATGCTGTAAAGAAATAAAAAGCCATGTAACAGATGGTTCTTAAATCCATTCATTTTTTTGCTGTTTCATAATAATATGTACTTGAATACACTTTTAGAGTTTTGATGTTATGCCACTATTTTGCTAAGATTATGTTTCTACTAATGAGAAAGAATAAAAACTGTGTCCATTGCTATGCTTATTCGATATCAATGAATGTTCACCAAGTAGTCTCTGGTGGGTGAGTGTGTTTGTGTATATGAGCTTGTATAAAGAGATTTTATTGTCTTGTGTTCAATTAATTGTAGTTCCTGTGTGCACTGCAGTAAATCAGGTTGCTAACGTGAGATGTGGCCATTGTCATACAACTCTGATGTATCCGTACGGAGCACCATCTGTCAAGTGTGCCATATGTCATTATGTGACAAATGTTGGGGTAAATTTTGAGACTGTAGTTTGTTCTTGCCACCGCTTTTGATAATTCACCATCTTACTGTCGAACATCTTTAAGCTCACAGTTCTTCTTCTGAAGTATTTTGGGTTTCCCTATTTACCTATTTATAGCAGATGGATGGTATGAGACTCCCGGTGTCAACCATGCATAGGCTCAATGGACCGACACCTGCGCCACCTTCAGCTGTATGCTCCCCTAATTCTCTTCCTGGAAACCAAATTGCTTTGATGGGCAACATCAATTTTTGTCTTCATACACTGACTTTACTTTCCTTTCCTTTCCTTTCCTTTCTACAGTCTGCTTCTCAAGTGCAAAACACGACGGTTGTTGTTGAGAACCCAATGTCAGTCGATGAAAGTGGCAAACTGGTAACGTTTTAGTCTTGACTGCTGTTCATTCTGAAATCACAGATCACTGAATCAACCACAAATATACTATGGTGCAGGTTAGCAATCTTGTTGTCGGAGTGACCACCGGGAAAAAGTGACATTTGTTTCCACATATCGTCTTGGTATTTAAGATTGTAAAGTTGGAGATTGAAGTTATTTTGCTGGGCAACCGATGCAATACCCTGGCACCATATTCTTTTAATTTTGTAAATTATACACAATATGCACTGCAAAGTTGCAACTTCTGATAGTATATACATATATAAGTTCAAGGGGGACGAGTATGGTTAATTACCCCCATGCTGGCTATCTTATGTATGCTTGTGTTGATGTAATGAATTGTTCCTTAATTTTGTGTAAGGTTACTAGTTATTGTCCATTTCATATTGACACACGTGATACTGTAGCATGTAACTTGCAATCTAGTTCTTTCTGTTGGATAATAGTCGTCCTCCACTTGCCATTACAATGTAATCTTAACCAATAGAAATGTCCACCGATGGATGCTATTATGTCAACAAGAAGTTGTGCATGATTAAAATACCTGATAGTTGCCACACGGAAAGCTTTTGAATGTCAACTGTGAGGCTTACCTGATACGGATAGTTCAATCGTTATGCATGATTGCGTGCTTGATAGTTCCATTAAATAATAAAGCTTTCTGTGAGCTGTCAGTTGTACATCTTCTGAATGGTTTGCATGATGTTTCTTAACCACTTGGCAGCCCTTCTCTTCCATTGCTTGTCCCCCCAACCAAAACTCTCATGTTGTTTCACGAGATTGATGAAGTGTAAAATGGGCCGCACGACGTATTCTATTTTCCTGTTTTCTAGAATGTTCAAGATTCTAATCACAATGAGAATTTGATTGCAGGATCTTATGACCGTAAATAGTTGGTTGTTTATGTATATTATCATACGTCCACGAAAGAGTTTATCTGCATTATCATGTTCATTTTTTTTGCTATAAATTTAAAATCCCCATATAAACAAAACTAATTTAAGTCTGCAAAACCAAAAACACCAAAGTCCTTTTTCTTAATAAAATAAATAAAGAAATAAAGATCAAGGAATGAGGATTTTAAAATATATTTGTTTTTTTATTATATATTAATCATAAATAAAATTGAAAAACAAATAGAAAAAAATTGGGGTGAGAGAGGCTCGAACTCTCGACCTCAGGATTCCTCAAGTTAGCTATGAGACCTACGCGCTAACCAACTGCGCCACCACCCCATTTGTGATAACGGTAGAATATCACCAATAATGATAGAATATAGAAATAATCACATGGCTTTATTCTCATGCCGTATACTTTGCACCTCATCATAGACTTCACCCTTAATTCCGAGATGAAAATAACAAATATGTCTGACCGTATAAACCAAGCCATCCACTTCGGATCTGAGTCTGTCTGTATCTTGATATTACTGTCTTCCCACATATCGGCTTCGTCGTGTGACACACAATCCAACAATGACTTGCACTGCTGGATGGATCGATCTTATTTGTCGTGATGAGATATTTAACTCGTCAACCTGATGAGTCCGAATGTATCTTACATTGTTCGACAAGGGTTGCTGTCTTCTGGTGAATTCATTTATCGATCTACAAAAGCTCTGCTGTCTCCATTTCCTCCAATTTTCTCGGTCAAATCTTTCGATGTTTTCCCTCACGAGCAACCACTTGTTAGCACCACATGGTTTCCAGGATCTGTGATTTGAGCTCATCTCTCTCTCTCTCTCTCTACATATAAATATAGATCATATGGATGTAAGATTCTCCACCACTCCTTCCTTGGATCCCTCCTCACCCTCTCCCTCGCTTCGTATCCTTCACGACATCTAAGAGACGATGGCCCAAGCAGTAAGAGGACAAGACGATGCAGAATTTGGACAAGCTCAGCTCATCCGGGAAGCTGCCACTCAGAACGTGAACCCACGACAGGTTTTCTTTTTTCTGCAAGTCGCGTTCTTGTTTCTTGAGCTTGCTTATGCTGCACTTCCTTGAGGTTTCATGTTTGTATTGGAAGAGTTCGTTCGTTTCGTTGCAATGTGGTAAATGCAATTGGGCAATACAAGTTCATTTTGATGATTGCTATAGTCAGCAAGAACTTTGAACACTATTGCCACAGTTCGGCGATGGTCTGCCGACCAGCTGTCTTCTTTAACGAAGGAAAGCAGTGAGACAGCGTAGATTGTGCTTACTTATTGTTCATGAAAAATGGATGAGGTGAGGAATTCCGTTGTAAATATCAGCCTGCAGCAAAAGAGAAAGAAAAACAAACAAAGAGAATCAAAATTAATGAATTCTTTTCGCCACTATTTTCTCAAATCATTCACTGTTTTCCACTAAAAACTTTTCTCACCACTCACTGGCAAAAGATATTTTCACTAAAATTTATGTCCACTTGATCATGTAGTTTTCAGTGGATTGTTGCCTGAGTGAAGTGTCAGGTTTCTGCAATTAAGATATGTAGGCTGTTGGGTGTTGGAGTCCTCAATTTCATGGATAAATGCAATATTAGATAACCATTCCATATGATATGATATGATATTTCAAACAGAACAGTGTGATTCCATCAAACAGCCTTAAGGATTTCTTTCTTAGGTAAGCATTTTCTCTGTTAATTCTCAGGAGTGTTGGTATCAGCTTAACACTCGATGAAAAGAAATATATGGGGAAAAAGCACTTGAGGTCAAGTAATGATATACTGCAACAATTCAGGGACAGTTGTTGTTCCTTCTCTCCTTACATGTAAATGATCGTTGCAGCTGCTCGGCCATGCAACCACACATGATCAGCTGTGTGATGCCATGCATGAGAATCTGCTGAACACGGAGACTGAATTGAAGACGGGGAGGACGATCTCTGACCTGTCTCTGCAAGCGAGGGGAAGGTCTCAGAGCACCCCAAGTTCTGCCAAATTCTGAGATCCCATCCATGACAGATCGATCCAGGACTCGCAGCCGGCGTGCAGGAGATGATGCTACCTTAGCAGTATAAACCTACCTACGAATGTTTTGTAACCTACCTTTGATCTTGCATTGACGCATGATGCTCTCGACTGTTGTCATGATCATCATGAGATAAATCAATTTGGTTTTGCAGTTCGCAAGTGACAGAATAAACATGATGCTCTCGAATTGAATTTGCTGGATGGATGCCAATTCTATCTATCTTTTCCATCCATCAGCATGATATTGACTTTGCTGCAACTCCATGAATAGCATTAGATTTCTCCAACCATGATGAAGAGACTTGCTGATCGAGGCATGAGCTCATCCTTTCATTTATTCCATTCCTTCTTCTCCACACAAGAAAACCTCTTTGTGAGACAAAGATGTGAAGCATCATCAGACCCGAAGAACATGCAACTCATGGTTTCCAGCATGAAAATAAATATCAAAAATCAAAACCACATGAGACAGCTCAAGGATGCATTAGAGATGGAATATTAATATTAGTTGTATCATCTGTCAAGATTCCAATCCTCCTCTCGAGTCAGTTCTAATATGATATCTCAGCCTAATGGAATTATTGGATCAACTTCACATGAAATTTAGGAGCATTACAAACTCTTTTTTCTCTCACTCTCTCTTTCTTTCGACAGTCTTTGTTGCGTGTTTGCTTCCAATCCGGCTTTATTCGGAAATTGACAGAGACAAGAAATGCTATCACATCAGGACATACCATTTTGTCCTTACATATATTTAATTTTCTTATGTTATATATTCCTTTTATTTATACTCATAAAAAAAATTAGGTTAACAGATCATATTAAAATATATAGATAAAGTTGCATATAAGAGTTAAATTTAAGTTTAGGATATACAATGGAAAATCTATAAAAACCTATAAATTATATAATTGCAACTAAATTCTAGTAGATGATATTAAACTCTTAAAGCCATTCTTCACAAAATTACATCTCTCTCTTAATTTGGTACTTCTAATTTTGTTTTTGTAAATTGAAGTTTAAGAAACACAGAGTCAACTAATAAATAAAAATGATACAAAGTATTCAGATATCAAAAGTTTTAGCACATTTTTAAATTCATTGATATTTCCAATTTACATTGATAAACTTATGTTTATTGGATGAAAACTTATAAGAGCCACATTTAAGGAGGATTTAATTATTGAAAAGGCTATACATATAATCCATAAGTATATATCTAAAGGCTCTTTTTGATAAATAAAAAAAAAGGTGTATTCTACTAATATATATATATATATATATATATTTAAAGTAAGTGAAAAAAGTGAGATTTGAGCTCAAGAGATTAAGATGTATTGTTAAACTTTTTATTAATTAAGTTAAAATCGACACGTTCAAAATATACTTTATTGAATGAATATAAATATAATTTTAAACTAATTTCTTATGAAAGTTAACGCTGCTCATGAGACCAGACCAAAAGAGAAGCCCACAAATGCACCCAGATGATCTCGTCCGTTAACTCATCGATCTCAATGACTACGATGCGACACAACACCCCATCGTCGCCGCCAATGCTCGGGCTGATCGGGGTGTGTTTTTGGGCCTCCGTATGTGGGTGCCGAAGGCAGTCGCTCCTACGAAACGAGCCGCGTGGGGACAGCCTGTCAGCTGAAAGCGCGTGTCGTACCGATGGGTACTCTTTTGGGTCCGGCGTTTTGGGTCTCCAACGCGAAACGCGTTGCTTGGCCAAGAGGGTATCCCCGTGAGTGAGAAGTTAAAAAGGGCTCTTTTGCACATACATCCCTCTGCATACACATAATTTTTATAGTGATAATATTTTGTTTATCTGTTAAATGAATTCAATAGTTAATTGAAGCACAAAACCACGAAAAAAAATGCTATAATAGTGGATGACATGAGAGAATTTTTTTACGTAATTTATATGTGAATATAATTAAATGTTTGATTTTACAGAGGAACCATGCAAATAAATACATGGAAGAGGGTGTATATGAAAAACGAGCCATGACATATCTTCTTTTTCCTTTTTTTTTACCGTTGCCATTTTAATCGGCCAAAATTCTTGATTTGATCGCGTGGTGGGAGGAAGGTGCAGGGCAAGCGGTCGAAGCCTCGAGGGCAGTGGTGGTGGTCGCGGAGTGCCAAAGCGACGCCGGTGCCGATCGAATCAGCGTGCTTCGAAAGGAAAGAGAAGAATTCAGTCTATCGACGATCTTGAGATCCAGGTAGAGAGTTGTTCCCCCACTGGAACGCTCCGATTTGGTGTTTTCTTGGTCGAGCACGGTCAGCTGCTGCAGTAACTCCACCAGCTCTCCGGATCTTGGCATTTTCTAGGCTCAAATTGGTCTCCCGGAAGAGGAATCTTGAAGTGGTAAGATTTTGAGTGGGTTTTGAGTGAGATTTTGCTGTTTCTTGTTTGAAATCAGGTGTGCGTATAGGTTTCGATGCGAAAAAATCTCGTCTTTATTGGGAATTTTAGAGCGGATGTTCGGTGCTCTGAGGTTCTTTTTTCCGTTCAAGGAATTGCCGTATTTGGTATAGATTGGGATGTCTAGATTAGAATCACTGTATCTCTGGTTTATGATTTTGATCTTTGGAAATGTTGTGGTTGTGATCGAAGATGGATTCCGCGAGAAGCTGGTTTCATAAATTGCAACCTCGAGGGGAGAAAGTCAAGCCTGGACCGGCGAAGAAGGAAGCAGGAAGCGTGAAGGATATGCAGAAGCCACCAATTGATGAGGCACCTTCGAACATCACGAAGCAGAAGGTCGCCGCCGCGAAGCAGTACATCGAAAACCATTACAAGGCCCAGATGAAGTCATTACAAGATCGAAAAGAGAGGTGATTCTTTCTGACGTGTACTTCTCTTTTTAACCTTCTTCTGAAGGGTTTCTAGGTTTTGGGTTATGGCATCGGATATCTTTATTCTAAGAAAAGATGAAGGCTGAAACCACTGATCTCTGTGTTTGACTAAACTGCTATGTTGCCTCTTTGTGGAACCCGTTAAGAGTCGGTGCATATTTTTGTTAATGCACTTGTTTCAGCGAATTGTATGATGTGAACCATTCATTCTCCTGGACGTCGTCTACGAGAACTCCACTAGTAGAAACCTTTCCTTGTTTACATGCACCATTCATCAGATAGGAGTTGATCTTGAGACCACATATAAACTGAAGCTATTTGTCACTGTTTGCAATCCATATGGTCTGTCAAATTTGCTATTGACTAGTAGTTGGCTTTCAGCCATCTAGCTTGCATCAGCATGTCTATCAAACGTGTGTTATTCATCAGCTGGAAATAACTATCACCCTGGTAGCATCAAGGAAAGTTTTTCTTTTGATGGCACAGATATTGTTTTTCACTTAAGTCTATATAACTAGATGTATTTCCAGTACAAATCAATTGGTAATGCTTTCATTTGCATCATTGCCTTCATTGTGTTATTGAATCTTCTCTGTCAATTGTGTCATAATTGTTTCCTCATTTCTACTTACACCATCTGACAATACTTTAGTGTCTTTCCCTTTCCCTTGCTTTTCTGACTTGAATTTCTTTTTTCACAAGCTGTAAGGTTGTGAGTATTTGGGTTAGTGACATGGATATTCTCCAACCATTGGTCTTGTTGGGAGCAACACTAGACAAATTCAGAGTCATATTTTATCTCTTTCTATTGTTTCTAACACGGATTTCTTTGTCCTGTTCCAGTCTTCTTATCACTAGTACTATTGACTCACCTCAGTCAGTTGGTGCTCTACAGGTCTCCTTTGACGTTGTATTATTTATTAGTACTAAATCATATGCATGATAAGCATTACTTGCAATGCTGTCTCCTTGGAATATCAGAAATATAGTTTTGAAGTAAAGAGATATCTTTTGGTTGATATATACCTAAGGCACGTCTGCATTAAGTTAATTTGTTTATTTTGCTCAAGAGTTTGTTTGGTCTGCCCTTCCTTCTAAACTGACTTAATCTACATGGTTTTTAATTGTAAAGTGGCTGTATGTTTGCCATTTAGTGCAAGCTTCTGATCTTTGAAGAGCTTGCTTTTATTTTTGGATTGCATTTGACACTATGACATTGTTATTCGTGCCTCTTATTCTAAGACTGGTTTTCATTTCTAAATGCTTAGTTTTTTAATGGATTGGTGGAGTAAACACTTTTCACTTAAACATTTGTTTTTGTTTCAATGGATGCTAATTTCAGGCGCTGGATGTTGGAGAGGAAGCTTGCAGATGCAGAAGTTTCTGAGGAAGAGCAGAACAATATTCTGAAGAATTTAGAAAAGAAAGAGACAGAATACATGCGTCGTCAAAGGCATAAAATGGGAGTGGATGACTTTGAACTTCTGACCATCATTGGAAGGGGGGCCTTCGGAGAGGTTATTTTATGCTTAAGTTCCCGCATTCTCAGTTACATAGTGTGTCATTGTCCCTTCATAATTTTACTTGTTTTTTGGGTTCCTTGTAATTATCTTTCATGACTTTTTTTTGGAAGATCAAGTGAGGTTCAATGGGTAGCCAATTGCCTTTATTGCTTCTCAGTATTGATCATTACCTTTCTTATTTCTCACATATGACCAGTGCCTTAAATTCTTCCTTGCAATGATTTTTGGATTGCATTTGACACTATGACATTGTTATTCGTGCCTCTTATTCTAAGACTGGTTTTCATTTCTAAATGCTTAGTTTTTTAATGGATTGGTGGAGTAAACACTTTTCACTTAAACATTTGTTTTTGTTTCAATGGATGCTAATTTCAGGCGCTGGATGTTGGAGAGGAAGCTTGCAGATGCAGAAGTTTCTGAGGAAGAGCAGAACAATATTCTGAAGAATTTAGAAAAGAAAGAGACAGAATACATGCGTCGTCAAAGGCATAAAATGGGAGTGGATGACTTTGAACTTCTGACCATCATTGGAAGGGGGGCCTTCGGAGAGGTTATTTTATGCTTAAGTTCCCGCATTCTCAGTTACATAGTGTGTCATTGAATTTGTTGGGGCGAAAATTTTATCTTCGACATCATGATACACTTGTCCGTTTTCTATTGCATAATATATAGATATACTGAATTACTGATTACGACTAATATCTAAATCAAAATTTTAGGGAACTGGAAAAGATTGTTGCTAATATTTTACGCCTTAATCTGCTGCAAAGGTTGTTCAGTCTGCTAGAAGAGTTTGTTTGGTCTGCCCTTCCTTCTAAACTGACTTAATCTACATGGTTTTTAATTGTAAAGTGGCTGTATGTTTGCCATTTAGTGCAAGCTTCTGATCTTTGAAGAGCTTGCTTTTATTTTTGGATGCAAGGTCAATTTTCCTAATGCTGTTGTTTTTCCTTTCTCCTTTCTCCTTTCTCTTGGAACTAGCCTTCAAATTTCTTATTTGGATGTTCCTTGTTAGTTTTAATTGGATTGTTAGATACATATTCCACTATACAAGAATTTGGCCTTCTTTTGAGAAACCTTTATTTGACATAAGGATTTGATGTAATTTGCTCATTTGGTGACATCAGACCTGAACACAGTATCATCATGTCAGGTCTTATTCTAGCTTAACTCTGTTTCTTGGCATCAAAAGATTATTTGACCTACTGTCAACCAGCCAATGTTTTAAGATTGTCAATGAAATGGAATATATTCATGCCACTACCTAGCATACTTTTATTGTGCTTTTGGCTTGATAATCAAAACTTAGCTACCACTGATTTCTCAACTGGACGATTGATCTGGCTTCATCATAATTATGCAGGTGAGGCTTTGTAAAGAGAAAACTACTGGGCATGTCTATGCAATGAAAAAGCTTAAAAAATCTGAAATGCTTCGCAGGGGTCAGGTATAGTTTTATACTTCTAGTGTCATTTGCCCATAACTTACATAAATTTTTACAATCCATCGACCTACTTCTGCATGCTTTGTAGGTGGAGCATGTGAAAGCTGAAAGAAACCTACTTGCAGAGGTGGATAGTGCCTACATAGTCAGACTCTATTTTTCTTTTCAAGACGAAGAGTATTTATATCTCATCATGGAGTATCTTCCTGGTGGTGACATGATGACTTTACTTATGCGTAAGGATACATTGACAGAGGATGAGGCCAGATTTTATGTTGCAGAAACAGTATTAGCAATTGAATCTATTCATAAACATAATTACATTCACAGGTATGCCTCTTCCGATGCTTATACTTTTCTCTCTTCTTGAACAACACTGGTTTAATTAACCTTGGTAATATCTTTCCAGGGACATTAAACCAGACAATTTATTGTTAGACCAACATGGTCACATGAAGCTCTCAGATTTTGGCTTGTGCAAACCTCTGGATAGTAGTAGTTTTCCAAATCTCAATGAGCCTGAACATGCAATGGGAAGAAATATCAGGCCTACTCTGGATGATAAGCGATTTAATGTCGCTCCTGCTCCTAGGCGTACTCAACAAGAACAATTACAACACTGGCAAAAGAACAGACGGATGCTGGTAAAATTCAAAATTATTTTTACTTTAGATTGGCTGGTTGCAGTTTACTTTAGAATTTGTGATTGTTGTTCACTGTAGAATTTTACTTAATGCTTTTAGATGGACCTTTTAACTATTCAATTTGAGATTATATGACTTCTTTATTTACTTGAACAATTATAATAAGCATTCTGGGAAAGCAAATTACTACACAGACGGTCCTGTGAATGTTCATTAAGCATAAACAAGAAAGCCCTATTCCTTTTTGGGTTAGCTTGAATATTTTCTGGTGATAATAGTTGATGACTAAAATTAGGGGTATGTCATGCCACTAGTACAAATACTTGCCTCACCAACATGAAGTTATTAGTCCTGCATGAATACTCTATTTTCATTTTATTTCTACCTCATAATTTGAAGTTTAGAACTTAACCTCTTACTTCTTTATAGCTAGTTACTAAATTGCCACTTTATGTTTCTCATCCAAAATCCATGGCAATTTATGTTTCCATGCTTAGAGGAGATATTTTAGCATCTTTTTTTATGCTAGCATGTTCTCATTTTGTTGTATGATCTTTTCTGAATACAGGCTTACTCAACTGTTGGCACACCTGATTACATTGCTCCAGAAGTTCTGTTAAAGAAAGGATATGGAGTGGAATGTGACTGGTTGGTTCTCCTATTTTTCTGTTTGGAAAATATATGTAAATGTCCTGACAGCATGTTATTTTTAGGTGGTCGCTTGGAGCAATTATGTATGAAATGCTTGTAGGTTATCCACCATTCTATTCTGAAGATCCAATGTCGACATGTAGAAAGGTCTGTTGTTTTGTCACAAACGTTTTCTTTTTTTTCCCAATTTGAAATCGAGGATTTGATTCTGGATAAGTGGTTAACTCGCTTTTTGTCTGATAGATTATGACTCTGGTCGTGATGCCCCTTGAACTTTACTTAGTTAAGTTAGATTTCGAGGAAAAAAAGAAGAACAATAAGCATAATGCAGTCTCTCTGACTTGAGCTTTTATTCTGAGATGGGCATCAATAATTTCTTTTTCTGAATCCAGCTTGTACTTCAATATTATACTCATGCCTCCAAGATATATCATTTGTCATTATAACACAGATCTTTCTAAGTTGCCCAGGATTGCTGTTAGAGCATACTTAAAATATCCTCAGTTCACCCTTTGAAATCAGCCTTGGTGGGTCTTATGGACCTGAATTACTTGTTGAAATGGCTCTTGTTTTTCTTTTCAAATAATTTGAATCACTTATAGTAGTGAGCTGTTATCTAGGTTCTTGAATTTAATTTATATTTCAGTTCTTTGCTTCCATTGTACTAGGTCAATAGCATGGTTCATCTTAACGGTTCGTGTTGGTGTACCGATCAACTATCAGTATCGTACGTACCTAGCCATACTGACCTGTACCGAGTGTACTGACATGGTACGGTGGGATGTACCAATGTACCACCCATACCGATCCCCTATTGGATTAGTACATAGTACATATTGCCCATACTGAGCGGTGCATCTCGATACGACGAACCTCGGTCAATAGTAATAAATTACCTTTAGTGCGCCTTCACTATTGCTATAGAGGGCTAATTATAGATTATCCCTTGTAATTAGCTATGTTTAGCATTCCGATCCCTATACTTTTAAAAATTACATTGAGATTCTATACTTACGAAAGTGAAATATTGAGATTTTTATACAAAGTTAAAAATCAAGAAAGAGAGAAGGGCTTTGTTGGAGCAACAGGTTAAATATTTCACTTTCGTAAGTATAAGGATCTCAATGTAACTTTTGAAAGTATAGGGATCGAGATGCTAAAAGTAGGTAACTACAGGGGGTAATATGTAATTTGCCCTGCTATAGATTCCTGTCCTGTCTCACCTGCATATGACTAGAATGTTGTTGCAATTAAATTATCGATATGTGCTTCCATTCATCATGCAGAGAGCAAGATATTATCTTCACGGTGCCATCCTAATTCATCAACCAGGGGCCAGGAGTCCAATTCTTTTGGCTTCATCCTTGATATGGAGTCACTGACATTAACAAATTTGTCTTTCTCCTTCTACCAGATCATTAAAAACTCATATCAACTATAGTTTCTGCGAACTTTGCTCAAGCAACCAACCCTATTAAGTGCAATTTGCTCTAGTCCTCACATTTATGTTAATTATATACAAGATTAGATCTGATCAGAATGGTGTCTGCATTGTGATACCTTCAGAGATCTTTTGGGCTGTCACACCTCTATTAAATTTGAACATTAAATTTGGTGAAATGCGATCCTCTAACAAGAACAATGGAACTGCTATGCTTGCTTAATCCTTTGGTTGGTCAAAGACATTTTGGGCAATGGCTTTTGCACCTTACCAGCAATTACATAAGATACTTGGAAATTTTACAGCAGGAATTCCCATTTTGTGGCATGGACTGTTTTGGCACAGTATGTGTCATGCTAGGCCTGTTGGCCTGCCCCCTGTGTGGGTCAAGACATGCCAAAAATTGGCATGGCCATGTCTCTCAGCATTGTTGGCATGGCTCACTGTAGCTCGACAGGTTTCAGCACTGATAGGCATGTGCCAGTTTGTGCCACAACAATCCTTGCTCTGATTTAACAGACCTAGAGCTTTTCTTTTGGCAAACTGCATATGGGAATTTAGTCTTGATCTTTTAATATGTTAACATTGGTTTGCTTTTCTCCTATTTTGCAGATTGTAAACTGGAGAAACCACTTAAAGTTCCCTGAAGAGGCTAAGCTTTCATCTGAAGCTAAAGATCTTATTAGCAGACTTCTATGCAATGTGGAGCATAGACTTGGGACAAAAGGTGCCCATGAAATAAAGGTCTGTACTTTTGAAGGTATCTTTGATGGCCAGTTTATATGGATTCTGTCCAAAGTTATTATTATTGCCATTGTGGTCCATTTCAGGCGCATGTATGGTTTAGAGGTATCCAGTGGGAAAGACTATACCAGATGGATGCTGCTTTCAAACCAGAGGTCAACGATGAGTTGGATACTCAAAACTTCGAGAAATTTGAGGAGGTATACCGATTTGAGAATTCTTGGATCTCTACAGTGTTAATTTGTTAGCAATGAGAAATGTTATTTTGTGAATAAACATACAATGAAACCAGTTATGTTTTAATGGCTTCACCTGTTTTATTGATGTGTGGTGCAATCTGTTGCATCTCTTCTTGTTCCTGTTACTTTGACTTGAGACTGCATTTGTGTTGTTGTCTCTTTGCTCTGTCACTACTCGTCCTACTTACCATGTAGAACCTACATGAAACTTGTGCCACAGTTTTAACATGTAAATAAAGTATATTTTTGAACTTGACCATTTTATTCTTTTCTAGGTTCTGAATAATTGGATGTTGTAAGTTGAGTAAGATGGTACTGAAGGAGATGATTTCTGTGCATGACAATATATATGTTTTGCAGCAGATGGATTTTCTTAGAATGTATTGGATAGAAGACTCTTCGTGTAATTTTTCTAGTTGTATTAGGAAGCACTTGTCGACTTAAATGGATTTTTGAAGATTATTTTTCATAATAAAGGGAAAATATTATCATCAATTTTCTCAGCATATTTTCATGCCTATTCTTTCTCGAAACTTCAATTGACTTGCATTATGATGCAGACCTCAGCTCCAGTCGAGACTTCTTCAAAGTCTGGCCCATGGAGGAAGGTATGCTTTGCTTTGTTGTCTCCTATAAAATATATATTTTCTGATATGATAATGATTATGCTTTACAGGAGATTGTTAAGTGTCTTGCTCTTATATGTTATTGTGTGAGGTATAATTTTTAAGTTGATTCCATAATGGTTATGTACCTGTTCTAGTTGAAGTTTTGCTGATTATGGAATTCATTAGTGTTGATATGGATCTCCACTGGAATCATTATGATTCATGATTGACACTTAGTGTTTTCTTACATACATGGTTTTGTCTCTTGGCATTTGTATGCAGTTATTCTTGTAGCTACTAAACAATCAGAGTCTTGTGATTGTCTTGTCTAAAAGAAATCTATCAATTACCATATGAATTCAGGATTTATTGGTTTCACTTTTGACTGTAAAGATTTTTCCTTGATTAACGATAGAATCTTTGGTCAGTTTGGTTTATGATGCAGTGCATTCTTTGTATTAGGACCTATGTGCAGATAGAAAGATGGGAAAGTAAAAAAATCTTGAAATGAACAATCTAGCCTTTGATGTGGAAAATGTACATGGTCTTGTTAGTTGTAAGGTAAAGATCTTTCATAATATATTGAATACCCAATAATTAATGTAGGTCAACACTCCTAAAGCTGTTTCCCTGTAATGCTTTAGCTTTTTGTTTGAACAGAAGTTATTGCTCTTGACTTGGCTGCAATTGATTATCTTGCTCAGAATATCAAAAATTTTAATTTAAAATTTAAGTCAGATTATATATTTTAATTGCAATTATGTATGTTTAAATGTTAATTGTTTTCCTTTCAATATTACAGATGCTTCCATCTAAGGATGTAAACTTTGTGGGCTATACATACAAAAATTTTGAAATTGTAAACGACCATGAAGTTCCAGGGATTGGTTGTTCTCTCTCTTCAACTTTCTTGAGTTACTGTCTTGTCAATTCTCTTACAGTTTTATTATGCATCATTTATATACAGCTGAACTGAAGAAAAAGAGTAACAAGCCAAAGAGGCCAACCATCAAATCATTGTTTGGTAATGACCTGTCTTACCTTTTCTAATTTAAGTTGGATTATATCATCAGAATCATTACTCTGCTCATCTGGTCATGCAGACATGGATATGGCTCCGGCAAGTCAGCCTATCCAAGGAAGTTTTCTCAAGCTATTGCCTACGCAGATGGAGATGCCCGAAAGCCAAGAATCATCCCCTCACTCAAGCAGTTCTTCACTGGATCAACCTCAATCTCGAAATCGATAATGCTAAGAGCTCTGCAAGCTACTTGTTAATATCCAAAACAACTAATTTTTGCAACTTCCTTTTGTCTACATATACCAAGACCTTCAGTTATCATCTTCCATCATCCTGTGTAAGAAGTGGTGCCATACAGATGTTGGCTTGGTTACTTGTAAATTTGTGGTTCCAATTTCATAAAGGTTAGCTTTCAGATTTTTTTAATTTTTGTAACGATGGATTTAAGCTGACATGAGATATAGCTTTGTAATGTGAATTAACTATCGAGAACAGATGGTTACTCTTTCTCTCATTTGTGCAATATCTGAGATGTAGCTTTGAGTGGATGCAGACGGACCAATCACATGCTTTTTTGTATTAATTTTCAGATTGTGCAAATAGCAACTTATGGAGGGCGTTTCATTCATTGCATAATAAAAATCATTTCCTATGTGAGGTGTATTACTTACTGTGGATAAGGTTTTTAAGGTTATTTAGGTTTCTTGTTTGGCTCATTAGCTATGGTCAGTGTGCTCTTCTTTATCAGTCTATTCTTAGATATCTCTGTTAAGGGTCAAGTTGAAGTAAATGATCCATCAATTGCCAGCATTTCAATTTTGCTTTGTGTGTGTTGCCTGATAAAATAAAATTTTCCAAATAAAGTTGTCATAATTTGTAAGTATTAAACCCCATATAAGAATTAAAAAAATGAATTTTTTTAATATTAACAATCAATGGTTAAACA
The DNA here is from genome assembly GCA_004837865.1 of Musa balbisiana. Taxonomy (NCBI): domain Eukaryota; kingdom Viridiplantae; phylum Streptophyta; class Magnoliopsida; order Zingiberales; family Musaceae; genus Musa; species Musa balbisiana. The sequence continues at coordinate 35,813,737 of CM017194.1, forward strand.
GATATTGATTAGTGAAAAAAAAACAATTTCTCTCTCTCTCTCTCTCTCTTTTTGTTTTAATTGGTTAACAGATTCTCTCTCTCTCTTTTGTTTTAATTGGTTAAACAGATATTGATATGAAGGGTTCATAGGATGAGAAATTTTCTTGGTCACCACAACGTATAGTCACGTGTTTATCACGTGTCGCTTATCTTATAGAGTGGTGCAGCGCTCGTGTTTCCCTCGTCCGCTTCTCTAGTTGTGCTGCGACAGAGCGCAGCGCGAAGCGGCGGGCGATGGCGGCGGCGGCGAGGGTTTTGGGATCCGCTCTGATAGGGCTGGGCCGGCAGCCCTCCTCCGCGTCGTCGTATTGCTCGGGCTCGTCGCCGCTTCTCCTCCGCCGGCAGTGGCGGCGGCTCTACTCGTCTTCGGGCTCGAGGCTCAGCATGAGCCTCAAGGCCGGCATCGTCGGTCTCCCGAACGTCGGCAAGTCCACCCTATTCAATGCCGTAGTAAGCTCCTTTCTCACATTCTTGTGGGCACAACACTACCCTTCCTGCTTCCGATTCTCTTCCTCTAGTGTATCGAGGAATAGAGAGAAAACGAAGATGACATCTGGATCGGCAAGCGCTGAGACGATGTAGATGTCTCTGTCAGTCGTCAGGAATTATGAACGGGATTTGCGAGGGCGTGTTCGGTGTTATGACACAAGGATTGGTTGTGGTTTCTGCTGTGGAATTTGCAGTTGTTTGGCTTTTTTTTCATAACTTGGTGATCTTTTTAGTCTTTTGTCTTATGACTTGATTCTTGTTTTCAGGTTGAGAATGGTAAAGCTCAGGCAGCGAATTTTCCTTTTTGTACCATAGAGCCAAATGTCGGCATAGTCGCGGTCCCTGATCCACGACTCAATGTTCTTGGGGGGCTCAGCAAATCTCAGCGGACAGTCCCAGCGTCTATAGAGTTTGTTGATATTGCTGGCCTAGTGAAAGGAGCAAGTCAAGGAGAGGTAAAATGTTTGATATCATTTCTATTCTCATATTCAAAAGAGAAGTCATTTAGCATGTTCCTGCTCATGATTGTGTCTTTTTGATGTTAAAGTTGCAGCAGAAGCATAATCCATTTCATAGATCATCTTTTGATCTTTTCAAAGTTACTCTTTTTTAAAATTTTATGGAGGAACAAACTTACAGTCGTGACATGTTTTCTATGATTATTTAATTGAAACTCATTCATCGTAGTTGGATGTATATGCTTGATTTATAGTTGCCGGTGATCCATACAGGGTTCAAGTTCGACGATCTATCGATTCGATATCACCTCTCAAATGGAAGTTTTGGCAGAGGAGAGAAATATCGCTAAGAAACAAGCATGAAACCGAAAGAAAAACAACTTCTATTGCTTGTAAAGTTAAAGTGCCAATTATAAAGGCTAAAACAGTGGAATAAAAGAAATGGAATAAGTGGAGCACTTTCTGGTTGTGTAGTTATTGTGTATACTTATGTTTAGATCATTGTTGCATACCATGTTGATCTTGATTTAGGCCATAGTCATTTTCTCGTTTGTTTTTGTCATTTGCAGGGTTTGGGAAATAAATTCCTTTCGCACATTCGTGAAGTGGATTCCATACTTCAGGTTAATGTTTCTCCTCATGTTTAGTGTGTATATATATATATATATATATATATATATATATATATATATATATATATATATATATATATATCTGTTCATTGCTTGTTTGTTCTTGCTTTTTTTTTAATCAATGAGTTAGTGATGATGTCAAGAAAATTATGTCAAAACTAAGAAACACTTACAGTACCAACTGCAAATTGTATTGCTAAAGAGATGCATTAGTTCTGATAATAAAAACAAATGTTCGAAAGGGTTGCTAGATTATTGTGCTTGTTATTAATAATCCTTATGCCAAGACTTGCTATTGTAGTTGTGTTCTTTTTGTTACTAATTAAGCTCTTATTACATATTAAGGATAGATTTATCAGATTCTTTTTGCTCCATCATGATTTTTTCTTAGTTATTTATTTTCGCATATGATATTTGCAACTATTTATATTTGTTTAGCTGGTACAACGAACTTCTAGATTCATCATTGGAAACAAATTTTGAGCTGTAAAATTTATGCCACTATCCCGTGACATCATTTCATCTTCTGATGAGAAAACACCCGATACCTATTTCAATTTTACTTCATCTTAAACTTAGTTGAGTAGAACGTTCTTGTCATTATATCTTGCATTCGTCTTATAAATAACTCTAACTTCAACAGAAAAAAGGCCTAGGAATATGCAATGCCTAATTGTTTGTATAGGTTAGATTAATGAATGTTGATACTAAAAGTTGGTTATAGCTCATTTGCTAGCTAGAAATTTGTATTCGTGGAATTGAGAATCTAGTATTTCTTATTATGTTGTGGTCACACCCTTAACTTTGTATTGTATTCTATTCCAACTTTTTGCCTATAGCTTTCATCTCTTTCATGACAACCTCAATGAAAAGAAAGATAAGAAGCTAAAAGCCCATCCAACTTTTCAGTCCCTTTTGTTTCTTAAGCAAATCTAAGTTGTGATCTCCAAATTATTTTCCAAGAAAAATAAAGCAAGAACAAACCTTTTGTTTGTTGTCTTTGTAAGTGAGGTTGAAATTTGTAGCCTAAGTACTAGTGCGTATGATCAGGACTGATTGAATCTGGATTTATTCATTGCAGCTGAATTTAGGTTAAAAATTCTGTAAATAAATTGGATTTGGATTTTCATTTGTTTTTTGTTTGGATACAGATTTATGAATCTAAACACCTACATCCACATGTAATTTCAAAGAAAAGACATAATATATATATATATATATATATATATATATATATATATATATATATATATATATATATATATATATATATATATATATATATATATATATATATATATATATATATATATATATATATATATATATATATATATATATATATATATATATATATATATATATATATATATATATATATATATATATATATATATATATATATATATATATATATATATATATATATATATATATATATATATATATATATATATATATATATATATATATATATATATATATATATATATATATATATATATATATATATATATATATATATATATATATATATATATATATATATATATATATATATATATATATATATATATATATATATATATATATATATATATATATATATATATATATATATATATATATATATATATATATATATATATATATATATATATATATATATATATATATATATATATATATATATATATATATATATATATATATATATATATATATATATATATATATATATATATATATATATATATATATATATATATATATATATATATATATATATATATATATATATATATATATATATATATATATATATATATATATATATATATATATATATATATATATATATATATATATATATATATATATATATATATATATATATATATATATATATATATATATATATATATATATATATATATATATATATATATATATATATATATATATATATATATATATATATATATATATATATATATATATATATATATATATATATATATATATATATATATATATATATATATATATATATATATATATATATATATATATATATATATATATATATATATATATATATATATATATATATATATATATATATATATATATATATATATATATATATATATATATATATATATATATATATATATATATATATATATATATATATATATATATATATATATATATATATATATATATATATATATATATATATATATATATATATATATATATATATATATATATATATATATATATATATATATATATATATATATATATATATATATATATATATATATATATATATATATATATATATATATATATATATATATATATATATATATATATATATATATATATATATATATATATATATATATATATATATATATATATATATATATATATATATATATATATATATATATATATATATATATATATATATATATATATATATATATATATATATATATATATATATATATATATATATATATATATATATATATATATATATATATATATATATATATATATATATATATATATATATATATATATATATATATATATATATATATATATATATATATATATATATATATATATATATATATATATATATATATATATATATATATATATATATATATATATATATATCACAACTGTCTTTTTAGCAAAACTAACTTTTGTAATTTGTTGCCAGTCTAAATGTATAATAACTACTTGTGTAATACATACAAAAATAGAATATTTTATGTTAACACCTGAATTAGTTTTTAGTTTTTACAAGTGTTAAATGTCTAAATTTATTTGTATCCATGTGTACCTTCACTTGATTTACCATTCATCCTAGACCTGATTCAATTTGGTTTTTCTGTTCCTATTTGTATTGGATTTCATTTTTTTTGTATCTTTGAGTAAATACAGTTTTCACTCCCTTGATATGGTTCCATATCTAGGTACATCAAATATGGTTCCATGGCTAGATGAATCAATCAAAAGACATAAACCATTCGTCTTGGTTGACTATTAATCAGACATTTACTCTTTGTGATTTGGTGCAAAGTTTCACGGGAAGAATTAGTTATGAGAAAGAGAAGCAACACTAATTTTTGTTATCATGATGTTGCAGCTTTAGTTAATAAATAAGGAAGAGAAACAACATATCATTTTATTGACATGATTTTATAGTTCTCTAGTGAGTCATTTTTTATCAATTGATTCCCTCTCCGTTAGCCTCTTCCTGATTTCTTTCTCATGTATTGTATACCATACATTTAAGAGCGTCGATGATGGGGCTCTGTATTTGAATTTATTCCTTATAAATGTGAAAGTTCTTAATTTCAAGTTGACATAGCCAAAGAAATTCCCAAATTTTAGTAATGGCTCATGTACTGGTTGGGGTAGATTCCCAAATTTAGAGTTTTTGACATGGTTGTATTCCTGACACTCGAACAAACAATGCTGTTTCTTTCTTATATATAAATAAGTTAACTTTGGAAATGATCCCACATTTAGATTATCATGTAGGACAAGTACTTGTGGTAATATCTTCACAATGATCACAAACTAGAATCTCCTCAAACCGAATAGGGGAACCAACTACTTGGTAGGGCTCGGTTGGCAACCTTAACATCAAAATTTTCACTATATTTGGCATTTGAGTTATATAGAGCAAATTGCTTCTCAGGTAGTACGCTGCTTTGAGGATAATGATGTCATTCATGTGAATGGGAAAGTCGATCCAAAATCAGATATTGATGTGATCAACTTAGAGCTAGTTTTCTCAGATCTTGAACAGGTATGCAAGTTTAATGATTACCTACTTGTGGATATGTTGACAAGATGCTTTAATAACTGACTGGACTGAGGTTTGTCCTTGTAAGAATTGCAGATTGAGAAAAGGCTAGATAAACTTAAGAAGGGCAAAGCAAAAGATTCACAATCCAAGATGAAGGTAAAGCACAAATATACTCAGTATGTTGAATGAAAATCATAATTATTATTTTTAACAATTAGGTTGAATGCATTAAAAAATGTTTGTTCTAATAATGTAATATGTTTATATTTTATAACATTCATCAATGCCATTATGTTACCAGGAAGAGGCAGAGAAATCAGCATTGGAAAAGATTCAAAAGACACTTATGGATGGAAGACCTGCACGCTCTGTTTCTTTATCAGACTTGGAGAAAGAATCTATACGTCATCTCTGTCTACTGACCATGAAACCTGTCATATATGTAGCTAATGTAGCAGAATCTGATCTTGCTGAACCAGATAACAATCCTCATGTCAAAGAAGTGATAAACCTTGCATCAGAGTTGCAATCTGGCATAGTAACTGTATCAGCACAGGTTTGGTATTGACACATGGGGTATCCATCACCATCTAAAATTATAAGCCTTGAATGGAAAATTGTTTTGTTGTACATCTTCTCCCTCTGCATAACTTGAGTTTATCATTCATCTCCTCTCATTCTTTTTTCCTTTTTAACATGTTTCCTTTCTTGATGATTGAAGAGCTAATTCCTGGTGTGTATACTTTAAATGCACATAATTGCTTTTGCATGCACATATTGGAAGTGTGAACTTTTACTTCTGGAATTGCTTAAAATTCGATCATATTTTCGTAAAATAAGGATGGTCTTTCTCTTTAGCAATGAAGAATGATACGACCACAGTATGTTTAAAGTTTTCTTCAAATTCAACTGGAATTGTTTGCTGATGTAGGCTTTCCATAGTCTTTCGCATCCATTCCAAAAGATTATGACCTATATGTATCTGCATGGCAATTATGAAGCCATGAACTAGACACTAATCAAAAACTTCAATTATTATTTTAGATACCAACACTAGAATTCTGTTCTTTTTGGTTTTCAGGGTTTCATTTTAACTCTTATCTTATAATATTCACATTCTTGTATCATTAACTATTGAGTATTACAAACAATTTATATATGTGTTACCTATTGTATCTGTCGCCTTGTTGAATTAGATATTAAGATGCTCATCCAAATCTGATTTCATTTTTCTCATGTACATTTTCTTCAACAACTGATTCTCTTCCACTGTCCATTTTAATTGTGTTGTTTCCATGGAGTCAACCACAATTGAATTGAACTGATGCATAAATCTGATTTTAGGTAGAAGCTGAGCTTACTGAGCTTGCACAAGAAGAGAGATATGAGTTTCTGAAGTCACTTGGTGTTAGTGAAAGTGGTCTCGGGAATCTGATAAGAGCAACATACAAACTTCTGGGGTTGCGCACTTACTTTACCTCAGGAGAAAAGGTAAGAATTTGCTTTTGTTTTCATTATATATTCTTGATTTTACCTTTTGTTGCCCATTTATCTTCATGTGCCCTTGGCTTTTCTCACAGGAAACAAAAGCATGGACAATATTAGCAGGTTGGTTTTGTTTGGTTGTGAAAAGTACCTTGGACTTGGTTTATTTTCTTGTCATGAATGATCCCTCATAATATAACCATAGTTTTAATCGAACAGGCATGACAGCACCTCAAGCTGCTGGGGTGATACATTCAGACTTTGAGAAAGGATTCATTAGATCCGAGACTGTGAGTTCTCTTTATTTTTTCTACCAATTAAGTGATTCAAACATTCTACATGATACTTACTGGGGAACTTGGGCTCTTACGGTCGACTCACTTTTTCATGAAAATTTATCTTTATTTGAAAATGCGACAATTTTACTGGGAAATAGTAAATTATGAGAACGTGGACAAAAGCTATCTCCACAATCATTCACCAATTTAAGTAGGGTACAGATATCTTCTTATCAATAATCATGTCTTTTTAAGCTTCATTTTGCTGTATAGTTTTAACTTTTTTTTCGCTGTATATTTTTATCCCCATTGTCAAATTCCCTTTTTAATCCACTGCTGACAGATGGTGGGGTTGATTTGGCAGGTCTCTTATGATGATTTTGTTGCAACTGGTTCTTTAGCAGCTGCAAGAGAGAAAGGACTCGTAAGTTCAATTCACTGTTCCTCTGTTAGAATGTTCATAAAATTAATGCTCAACTTCATAATAAGCATGTGAAAATTTTAAATGCAAAGTTGCACGTATCCCACGAAGTTAGTGATTTTGCATTTATCAAATTTAAATTTAGCATATATAACTCCAAAACTTAAAAACTTGCACACACACACACACATATATATCTATCTAATTAATGTCTGTTGTTTTCTTCTTAGTCATCTGTTAGTCGGAATTCTAATTTACATTGATACTTATAAAAAATATAATGATATTAAAAATATTAGGAGTGTTTTATATAATTTATATTGTATATGCTTCTTTAACTCGATCAAATTAATGTTAACCATGATTAGGAGTAATAAATCTAAAGAATGTAAAGAGCAATGAGATATACAGAACTTCAACATTTGAAAGCATGTCATATTGAAGTTTTAAAATAGCATACTTGTTCCCTCTAAAATTTAATATCAGTGTATGTATATTTAGACCTTGCATTTATCCCTTTAAATGTTAAAATTATTCACATATGTTACACTGGTGAGCATATTGATAACCATGGTTACCAATGATTTTTTTTAAGAGAAAGTATGAAACTTAAAATACGTAAGATACCCTTGAAGTATTGCCGTTGAAAACTTAATTTAAAAGGACTAATTCAAATACTATAAATTTGTAAACTTTGCAAGATATGTTTATGTATATAGAGATCCCATTTTAGATCTTACACTTAGAGTGGTCTGTTGTTTGTTGTTGATGCAGCTGAGATTGGAAGGAAAAGACTACATTGTACAGGAAGGAGATGTTATGCTTTTCAGGTTTAATGTCTGATAACATGATTGGTGCTCGAGTAAATTTTACTTTTTAAAGAAAATTTTTGGATAGCCCTCCGTCAGTGATCTTCAAAACAAGGTGATTGTGAGCACAAAAAATGAGAAAAAAAATGAGGTTTAGAAATATACCAAGAAGAAAGGCTAAGCTGGGTACATGTCAAGCAAATACAATTATTCTTGTGATGTGTTTTAATTTTTGTTGGTAGATATTGGAGTATGAAGCTGAATTGCTATCGTAGATATGTTGACTATGTTTTTTGCAGGAAAATGTTGTGGAAATTTGACACAATGTTTTATTATATGAACAATCTGCTATGAAAATTGCTTTCAACAGATTTCTTGCTGTTATATGACTTGTAGCTGTGGATCCTTTTGTTTCTTGTAATGAAAATAGTTGGACTTTGGTCCTCTCAAATCTCTGTGAATGAATCTCTTGTAATTGACATAATGTTTTATTGTATGAATAATCTGCTGATCTGAGTTGTAGCTGTGCATCCTTTTGTTTCTTTCTTGTGCTGAAATAGGTTGCTTTCAACCTCTAATTTTAACTCTTAGGTGACATATGATTTATATATTTATATTAAAAATATAGATATGTATCTAAAACTGTATTGCATTCATTCCAATCCTTGAGCAGTACATTTGGCAGGGAATGGAGGGATGCTTTAGCTTTGACTTGTGCCAACCTTTCAAAGTTGGTCAAGAAGTAACTCCTGCCCCAACCACTGTCGTCGAGGTAACTCCCTCCTCCTCCGTTCCCAGCCCAAGTCTATCTCCCTGTGTAGTTGATGGAAGCAGCTCTTGGCCTCTTGGAAACACGAGGAGCCATGAAGCTGTGCAGGCGCAGTACTTGGCCTCCACTCCCAGCTCAGGGAAGCTTGTCTCGAGGAGGGGGAGGAGGTCGGTTTGGACTACGAGGAACAAGGCATTCGAACGTGGCCCGGATTTTCCCGGTGGTGGCCGTCGCCATGATCCTGACAAAGATGTCGCGGTCCAGCTTCGGTGCGACATGCTGCCACCTCTCCACCAGCCGAGCCGCGCCGTCTTCGACCGTCTTGCTGAGTCTGAACACGGTGACGGTGGCGGGCACGTCGACTAGATTGATCTTGAAAGCGAGCACCACGCCGAAGCTCGCGGCGCCGCCGTCTCTTATTGCCCACAAGAGATCCTCGCCCATGGATTCTCTGCTCAAGAGACGGCCGTCGACGTCGTCCAAGACGGCGTCGACGACGTTGTCGGTGGATAGGCCGTGCTTCCTCATCAAGGTCCCGATGCCGCCCCCGCCGAACAAACCGCCGACGGTGAAGCAGACGCCCGCGGGGAACGCCGCCGTCGCGTTTCCCGCGGCGAAGCTGACATGGTAGTAGACCTCTCCCACCGTGGCGCCCGCCCCGACCCACGCCGTTCAGGAGGCAGAATCGACAGCAATCGACCTCAGGGCGGCGAGGTCGAGCAGGACGAAGGATTCGCCGGAGGAGACGTAGGACTCGCCCTCGTGGTCGTGGCCGCCGCTTCGCGCAGGTCGTGGGCCTTGCCGCAAGCGACGGCGGCCTGGACGTGGGCGGCCCCGGCGGGGACGACGATGAAGGAAGGCTTGGTGGTTTCCGGCGACAGGAACCTGATGTTTTGGATGGAGGAGCGGAAGATGGTGTCGAAGGAGATCGTCTTTGGAATGTATATAAGCTCCGAAGCTTCTCTGGAGGAGTACTGTGTGTGGCTAAGGAAGCAATGGAAGAAGCCTTCAAAGTACGCAGCGGTGACCAAGAAGAAAAGAGAGAGACAGAGAGAGAGAGAGAAACAAAATTGCATGAACGCATGCGATTTGGTGACTGCGTCATGCAGCAGATGGAGCTGGAAAGTGTTGATGACTAATCTCTATGCCCTGTGGATTTTGGATTGAGATCTCTCGTCACCTTTTGTTATTATTTATATCAAAGTCAAATCAAATTTATAGCTCAATTTTGTTTTAGTATCACATCTAATGATTTTACATAGACTTAATTTGGTTTGATTTAAATCATATTTTCTAATGATTTTACATAGAGTTATATTTTGCCATAAGAAAATAAGAAGAAGATAAACATATATGGTTGAGATATTTATTTCTTTTAGAATTCTAAAAATGAGAGCACTTTCGGAGAAAAATCTAAAACATATTTTGTAGCAAATTTAATATTTGTTTTTTTAATGATAATATATATTTGTTGATTTTTTTACGGCGTGGATATCTCTCACAAGGGTTTTGTATTCCATTATATACTTGGCCTATCACGTGCGAAACACATGGTCAGGGGCGGTGGTACAAGAATTAGCAATTTCCAGGGTTTATAAGATATTGTGATCTCGTCGTTCCCCTGAGCGGTCGATTCCACCGAAGTGGAGGAAGAAGGAATGGATCGGAGACAACACGAAGAAGAGGTACAAGTAGATGAAGCAGCAGCAGCTGCTGCGGCGACGACGGGGCAGCGACGCTACAGCAAGCTCGAAGAAGCCCTCGAGATCAAATCCCTCCGCCGGATCATCAGCGCCTACCTCAAGTACTCCCCACCACAATTTCCTCCTCTTTCTATCGATCCCCTTGCGTGCAACGAAAGCAGATGGTTTTCGTTACCCCTATTACTCCTTTCCCTCTGTTCCGATTTCCAAGGAAAGGGCTCGATGCTGATAATCGGAATCAAAGAATCTGATCAACGTTTCCAATATTAAAGATGATTTATATTCATCAAGATTGGCTTTTGTAGTTTGATGATGTGGTCGTTTTGAGTCTTCTGCTAATTCGTTCGCGTCTTCCTAATTCGTTTCCAATAGCTTGAGGGATCCAATTTTTTGGTCTATTTTCTGTTTGCTAACGAAATATTACTTCAGCTACCCGGATGCTGCAGAGGAAGATATCGTAAGATACGAGAGATCCTTCAGAAAGCTTCCGCCTTCCCATAAGGTTGCTGTCTGTCTATTGATTGTCTGCATAGAGTTACATATTTTGCTCAAGAATTTTTTGCCGTTTACCTAAAGAATGACATTGTGTGGATTTTGCTTTCCTTGCTTGGGCATTATTGGATGTGGTATGTGGTGTCATCAGTTAATTTTCGTTTGTGAAGCTTTCCTTTATTGGTTACAACAATGATTTTCAATGAGAACTATTATCACGCTTCATCCTCCTTCTGCAGGCACTTCTCTCTCATCTTCCATTGAAGTACAAAACACTCAGACGGTAATTGATTTTTCAAACTTGACTCCTTGAATATTAACCAAAACTTCTACTTGATGGAAAATAGGGTTTTATTTTGTTTCATTAATTTGTGACGCTGTGCATGACTCAAATGTATGTTAAAGTTGATTCAAAGTGCGGATACTGGCCATAAAACAATTCTATCTCTAATTGGCTGATAAAATCAATAGGAAGCTTCTTTAACTTATTCCTACTTTATTGGGTTATAGTGTGGAGATCTTGTGTACATACTGAATCTGGCATAGAGTACTCAAAACTAAACTGTGATATGTTATACTGAAACATTTACACATGTTGATCTCCATTTTTATGCTATCTGTTTTCTTGCTTGGAGCTAGGCCTTAAATATGCTCTGTGCTCCCATGCACATTGTAGCTCGCTTCCTGTTAGTTCTTTGTCCATTGATGCTCGTGGGAATTATGGAGTGGTCTGGGATGATTGTTGTTTGGATACATAAGTGGTTCTAATACCCTTTAGACAAATTCATGTTTGATATTAGCTTTAGTGTTAATATGTTTGTTATCTATAAGTCAGCAAACCTCCTACCAACCTTGTTAACTCCATGTCGGATAATGTCCCATAATTGGTTCTAATAATGTGCAACTTTGAAATATCTGAAAATCAGTTTAGTGTACAAGCAAACTAAACAATGTTTCCTTAAATTTTCGTTCCTCCTTTTGTGCACAAGGAATACAGCTTTAGATATGAGTTTGAGTTTGATTCTTGTGTCTGTACTCATAGTTCCTATGATGCCTAAATGTATTTATGGTTAGAGTGCTTATACCTTATGTAAATATATTTTGTGTATGATCAAAGGAGCAATAAAGTACAGGATTTGTGTAATGTCTCTTATTATTTCTTGACAAGACTTAAGTTTTTGCAGTTGTTTCTTTGTCATAGACATGTAATAGATGTCATCATGGATTCCTGAACGTGTAGTTGTTTGCAGGTGTGTTTCTGTGAACACATACTTTATAATGAGCATGCTTCAGGTAAATGCTCTTATTCCTTCAGTACATATGTTGTGGCTACCTTCAGTAGACACTTCAATTTCCTGAAGGTTAACTTAAAAGCTTTCTTTGTTTGTAATGCTGCCAGGCATTTGATCCTCCACTTGACATGAGCCAGGATATAGATATTGATGATCATGAGGATTTACAAAATGTATGTGAAAGTCATCAAGCTGAAGGCTCTAAATGCTCCGTAGAAAAAAATGTTTTCTCAGAGCAACCTCTGCCAATTGGTGGAAGTGATGCATATGTCTCTGAGCCAATCAATTCTGGAGAAGAAAACAATCTGACTTACGAATCCTTGGAAGAAACTACTAAAGAAGAGGTCCTATACTTGAAATTTCAAAATAGTTTCTTTTGTTCCATGGCTTCTCAAAATACTGTTGGACACAGCACATTATTTGGAATCTTCTACATCTTTTTCATTTAGAAGTTTGACTTCTGTAGATAACAACAGGAGATACATATGGAAGTTTCCCACGCGTCCCATGTGGAAAAGTTTGTAAGCTCCGAGAAGCAAAACCGATCGTGCAATGGTAATATAAATGATGTGAAGGTTGTTACTGATCCAGCAGCTTGTTGCTCCAACCCTGATGCTAGCATAAGAGTAAGCTTGTTTTTGACCACTTTCTAGCATCTTAATTTCCATATTCCACAGATCAGTGTTAGGTCTAACTATCAAATATCATGCTCTTCTTTTATGCAATTATCTCATTGTAGCAACTGGCAATCCTTGTTGAAATTATGTGTGAAGTGGATTTTCTCTGATTAAATATCTATCTATGATTTGCATAAGATCTCTTTGCTAGTTTTTATATATTCTCCTGCCAAGGAAAAATTTATACTGCTCTGATACACACTGAGATATCTTGTGTTTAGGGGTGTTGGTCCTTGTTGCGCTTCATTGTGTTGTCATTGTTGTTTGGTTATCTTTTATGATTCCCGAAATGCCCTTTTGTTATCATTGTTCCTTTAGTAGATCAAGTTTCTATCTTATTACATGATTTAAATAGCTTTTAGGTAATGACATATTGATTAGACATAATGTATCTCATTTTCTATTATATATATTTCAGGCAACACATCTTGCACACACCTGGATGGATCCATCAGTGCAGTTAAATGTTCCTCTTGTTGATGTTGACAAGGTAAGTTTTATTTGTGAAACTTCATTCTATAAGGATGGAATTTTTTTAATGTTTATAACATTAATATATTATTGGGAAAACTTTAAATGTTTTTTATTTCTGAGCGACAAGTCGTGTAGCATAAAAACAGCCAAAGTATTAATCTTCAAAGTGCTAGGATCCATAACTTTTGTGACATGATTTCAACTTATCTTGAGCTCTTTATTCGTTCACATATGGAATACTTTCTAAACATATCAGGGTTTAGCGGTGGAGGATTGTGCTTTCGAGTTTTGATGGATTGTGTTCTTTTGTGATACTAGTGAATGTCTTCGTCATCAGCCTATATTGAAATTGTCCCTATTTCTGAGTCATTATGGAATCAAGACCATGATTACGACCCTATATGTATCTGTATGTTTTTACATTTTCTTGGTGTGGAAGGACTGTTGTGAATGTGTCTTCTGTGACTTGTAGCAATGTTAAAAAGATATTTATGCTGCATCACATGATCCATCTTCTTACATTAAGATTTTTAATAAGGTTGTTTGAATTTTACAATGTTTTGAGCTTCACTGCTCTCATTAATTAATGTGTATTGGAACTTCCAGTGAGCTCATCTATTACAGAATTCTAGATGGTAGAAAACCTAGTGATTGACCTGTTAGCAGATACATTGCTTTCATCGTTTCCAATTCTCTTGTCAGGTAAGATGTATCATAAGGAACATAGTGAGAGACTGGGCAGCTGAGGTACTTAATCTATCTGTATATGGTTTTATGATGACATATCTACCTCTTTACTGGTTTATATTATTGATATATGCAGGGTCAGAAGGAACGTGACGAATGTTATAAACCTATTCTTGAGGAGCTTAATTGCTTATTTCCACATCGTTCCCAAAAAAGGTACGTCTCCTATTACCTATTATTAATTTGGGGCATGGTCCTGGATCTGCTGTTGTGAACTATACTGAACAAGGTTAATATCAGATTTTAATTTAATTTTGGAAGTTTGGCAAAAGTTCATGTAGAAATCAAAGAATTTATGGATTCTGTATGTATGTCATGTACATTGTTATGCGAAGAACATGTATAGAAGAGGATTCATATTGCAATATGCTCTTAACATGATGGTGAGCAACTGGAATTTAGTCACCGAGTGCATGTGTACTATTGTGTAGATATAGCAGCTGAGTAAAAAAACACTCAATACAAGAGACTATTTTATAATTTGAAGGATTTTGCTTATATGATTGGAAAGAACTATTTCCTTATCTGTGATATCTGAGAAGACTTAATTTTTTATCTTTTTGATGGTGGGTTTTAACTTTCTATATTTGATCTCTACATTATTATATTATACAATATGAACGGAAAATATTCTGTGAATGGAAGTTATGGAAGAATGTGGTAGTTTTCTAATCAAGGTCTTGTTATATCTATCGTAGTTTTTCCATGACTCTAATTTCACTAAAAAGTTTGGTTGTATGTAGAGTTCCTTGCAGTTATTATAATTATTGTTATGTCTTAAATTTTTTCATCGTATCTTCAGTATCCAATTGATTTTTCTTTCAAGTTCTGGCATGTATGTACATCATATTCTAAAGGTTACTTTCTCCCTTTGATATTTGTGTGGTTAATAAATTGTTTTCTAAATAAAATTTGCAGGCCTCCTTGTTGTTTAGTACCTGGTGCTGGACTTGGGAGACTAGCTTTGGAGATTTCTTGCCTTGGTATGCAGAGTATATCTAATGACGTTCTGTAATCATTATTTATTTGGTGCTGATGCTCACCATTTTATCTTTATTGAACAGGTTTTGTAAGCCAAGGAAATGAGTTTTCGTACTATATGATGATATGCTCTAGCTTTATCCTTAACTAGTATGTTAGCCATATAAATTTCAATCTCGACTTCTGGTTTGGTTCATCTTTTACAAGATATCATGAACCAAAACTTACTGATTTTTTTTCTTATTTATGCAATTAACTAATAGCTGAATTTACCCTTTGCTAGTACTCAAGTGGTTGGTGAATGGACGATTTATCCTTGGATCCACAGCAATTGTAATTCTCTTTCAGATAGTGACCAACTTCGGTCTGTTTCATTTCCAGATATTCATCCATCAAGGTATATAGGTCTTATCTTAAATTCACTTTTCCCTACCAGTGCTGGGATCAACAATTTAGCCATGAGTTGTATATTAAAAGGCAATATACATGATTTATTTGTATTAATGTTTTGGGGCAATCTAAAATATCGAAGTTCTGTTTATATATGTGTACAGCTGGTTGGCTATCATTCACAATGTGGATTGTTTGATTTCTGTACAAAATTGTAGATCACTTTTCTAACCTTAAAAAACTGTCTATGTTATTTAAAATTTGCAGGCCTCCTTGTTGTTTAGTACCTGGTGCTGGACTTGGGAGACTAGCTTTGGAGATTTCTTGCCTTGGTATGCAGAGTATATCTAATGACGTTCTGTAATCATTATTTATTTGGTGCTGATGCTCACCATTTTATCTTTATTGAACAGGTTTTGTAAGCCAAGGAAATGAGTTTTCGTACTATATGATGATATGCTCTAGCTTTATCCTTAACTAGTATGTTAGCCATATAAATTTCAATCTCGACTTCTGGTTTGGTTCATCTTTTACAAGATATCATGAACCAAAACTTACTGATTTTTTTTCTTATTTATGCAATTAACTAATAGCTGAATTTACCCTTTGCTAGTACTCAAGTGGTTGGTGAATGGACGATTTATCCTTGGATCCACAGCAATTGTAATTCTCTTTCAGATAGTGACCAACTTCGGTCTGTTTCATTTCCAGATATTCATCCATCAAGGTATATAGGTCTTATCTTAAATTCACTTTTCCCTACCAGTGCTGGGATCAACAATTTAGCCATGAGTTGTATATTAAAAGGCAATATACATGATTTATTTGTATTAATGTTTTGGGGCAATCTAAAATATCGAAGTTCTGTTTATATATGTGTACAGCTGGTTGGCTATCATTCACAATGTGGATTGTTTGATTTCTGTACAAAATTGTAGATCACTTTTCTAACCTTAAAAAACTGTCTATGTTATTTAAAATTTGCAGAAACTCAAATGGGGTTTTATTTGACATCATGTTTATGCCTCTATTTGATATATTTATGTTGGTTGCATTTTAACATCTATTATTATGCATGTTTATAAAAATGTGCTTGTCATAATTTACTGTATTGATTTTTGATGATCTATTTTTTGCAAGGCTATAAGTTTCATTGGAACCCCTTGTGGTATGGACATCTGGCATTGTATGTACTGTTCTTCCATTTAATGTGGACACTTGGCACAGTTGAGTGTGTTGGCAACAAGTGTTGGAGGACAAAAAGTGGAAACACTATGGAAGATAAAAAAGGTAGATAAACAACATGCTTACCTGATGTGTCTGGTCAGTGGGAAGATTTTTTCATCTAGATTCTGGTGATGAAAGATGGTGAGAAGTAGCTAGCAGGTAGACATGCCACAGGGTCTTAGGCATTGAACAAAGGGTAAATAAGATTTGAAGAATGAATCACTTACCAATTCTTTTTAAGATCAGGATATATCATAAATTGAAAAACCCATGATACAGCCTCCAAAATGCCTTGTATGTACATGAAAGCACCTGAAAATAGGCTGATGTCCTGTGAATTTTAAAACAGCAATCTATGCCAATGAATTTCAGAAAACATGCCACACAAGATGTTTACTTGACACTGGTGAACTCCTCCAAAATGCATGTCACTGAAACTGGAACATCCATTGATGATTGTTCATGATTCGATCAATAAACTATACAGCGATGTCTGAAGTACTGATCGTAGTGGTACATGTTGATTGGTTTATGTCAGTCCAATTTGTTGGTTTTACTTGGTATACAACTAAACTAAAAGGGCATATCTAGTGCATGAGGCTCATGGCCTCACGCTAATGCTTGTTGTTGTAAATAAACCCTGGTCACCCAAATTTACAAAAAAAAAATAATTGTTGTTCCAACACTTACCCTCATCACTTGGTATACCACTTTTGTTCCTTTGTTTTAAAAGATTTTTTGTGATACTAGGTGGTAGAAGACAGGTGAGACTTATGGCTGTGTTGTTGTTGTACCAGGTGGCAGAAGACAGCTTTTTAATATTGTGGTGAATATTATTTTTTCTAACCATTGATCTTTAACAATGTAAAGACTTTCAAATATGCATTTCATTGTTATTGTCTACTCAACACATTAACTTCAAGATTTGTTCCTTATTGATTTAGGTAAAATCCAAGTTATGTTTTGTTGAATTACATTAAGATGTTTCTCAGTAATTACTTTTTGGGGTTTGGTTAGGTTCCAAGTTTACAAAAATTTTGTTTCATTTATGACAAATGTTGTTTCCTATAAAGGTGGACTTTCCTTGGTTCTTCTTCTTGGTGATTTTTATGACATGCCATATTAATCTTTTGTTGTGTCTCTCTCTTGTAAACAGTGCAGGAATTACTGAGGGTTTTTCTATGTGCGCTGGTGATTTTGTTGAGGTCTATAATGATGAAAGCCAAGAAGGTACATTAAAAATGATTCTTTGTGAGACATACAAACTAAGCAGGCAACCAGGCACTTCTAGCTATGTGAGATTGTACATCTGGTGACATCAATCATGCTATGCACTTATGCAGACCATTCATCTTTCAGGGATCTGATATGGGGATCTTTTGGACTTTATTCTGAGCTTGAATTGTTGAAACAATGGTTTGCTAGTATTGTCCATTATTGATGAAGAAATCATGCATGTTTTGATTTAAGATTGGTTAGGGATAACTTATGTTAATTCAACTTTTCTGTTTGAGTTTGTTAACAATTCAAACTTATAAACTTAAGTACTTCATAAAATGTCGTGGCCAATAGTGTGTGGTTTAGAAAGTTGTATTTGGACCCAAATAGGATATTTTATTATGGGCATCATAGTTTATGGTTTACACTGCAGGTCTTCATGCATGAAAAAGTTACTATGCATGCTCTGGTTTTCAAAATATAATTGGCACATCATGTAGGGTTTGTATTCCTGGGTAATTAAATATCTATCTATTTTTTCTTGCCTTTAAAAATGACATTGATAAAACAAATCTTGCTAGAAGAAATACACTATGTTAGTTGTTGCCATATCTTTAGCAGTGTATAAACAAACAAATTGTGAAGCTATAGTGAAGTTCCTTATTGTAGCTTGTGTTCAGATAGCTGGATGAGAATTTGGGTATTTTTCTTAGGCTTACTTATTTTTGAGATTTCACTTACATTGACATGGATGACTTGTTAAGTGACAGTCTACTTGGTTAAGCCAAACAGTGAATGATTTTGGTAACTCATTAATTGTCTTAGTGAACTATTATTCTTTTTGGAATATCAATCTCAGTGCATAGTTCATTAGTCGAGTCTAGTACCATGGTTGACTTCCTAGTTCACGTGAATTCTGATATTTCATTTTGTTGGTTAAAAGTTTTACTTTCAGTATCAAAATTGAAGTGAACTACTGATTCAATTAAGAGCATTTTCTAATGAAATACAAGGTTTAGGTGGTCATCCATTGGGCTAAAAGATTTTATGACTAGTTAGGATGTTCATAATAAAACCATATGTAACTCTTTAAAGTTCTGGAAATGATGAAAAGAGTAATAACCAAGAGTCCATTTAAGGTGGCTAGCCCATATAAAAAATGTTTCTCGTAATCTGTACAGTGATATTTATGAGTGTTCACTTCCTGATTTAGATAAGAAATTAGAACATTGTACATGTAACACAACAATTAAGGGATTTTTTTATTTATGCATTTCATGGATTTGTTGCAGCTTCATCAATAATGCGTTTTGACAAAGTTCTGTAGTCGGTTTTTTGGTTGCTAAAAACACTAAGCAAGGAATACCTTATCTTTCCTTGTTACTTCAAAAGCCACAACACCTTTTCTTTGCTATCATTTCATTAGTTTCCAAGGCCCTCCTACAATATAAAGGTTTATAAGTTAAGAAGGCTTATTGTATAATTTGATAAGTTTGCTAAGGCCTTTTATCTGTCAATGAGTATATAACTAGGGGTTACCTTATATTTCTTTTGCTTGAGTGCTTGAGACAAGATCTCTGTCTGATCTATTAATGCTTTAATTGTGGGATTCGAGTTGTGCTTAATTTTTGCACATTCTCATTGCATTATTGAATCTATCTTGCAGCTTACTGGGATGCTGTTGTCACTTGCTTTTTCCTGGATACGGCACATAACATTGTTGAATATATTGAAACTATATCAAAACTTCTGAAAACTGGAGGAGTATGTCTTCTGGAATGAGTTTTATACTTTTTACCATTCGATTATGATCTACACTGTTCTTTTTAGGACATTCCCAAATATTATTGTTGAGCCAATGGTTTCTTGATCTGATTTGATTAATGAATTCTGTTCTGAAACTTGTTACACTAAATATTATTTATTTATTTAATTTGATCATGTGCCACACTAAAATTACAGGTGTGGATAAACTTGGGCCCTCTACTATATCATTTTGCAGACTCGTATGGACCTGAAGATGTATGTGTACTGTTTCACTATCTTTTTCCATAAGAGCCAATCTGAATGTTCTTTTTAATTTATTCCCTTTTCTCTAAGATGTGAATTGTTACATTCTTATATTCAGGAGATGTCCATTGAACTTAGTTTGGAAGATGTGAAAAAGATTGCTTTTCATTTTGGATTTGTAATGGAGGTAAACACTAATTTTCTAGTCTACGTCTCTGTGACTTTGCAAAAGTTCAGTTATTCTTGTGCTTTAATGACCTTGTTTGATGATCACAGAAGGAAAAAGTAATTGAGACAACATACACTGCAAATCCTCGCTCCATGATGCAAGTAAGCTTGCAATCTTTTAGTTCATTTCTCAGGTTTATTTATGTTTTAAAATGCTGAAGGAAAACTTGCATCCCTGAAATCCATTATTCAAGATATCTTTGGATCAGCAGCACACTCACATGTGGTTCTCATTTTGAAAAGAGTTTTTTTAACTAACACATTCGATGTACCTGGATAAAGACAAAATTCCCTCATGCTTTTACAGTCATTGCATCTTCTTGAGCATTTAAAGGATAAAGTTAGATTTTGTGGTTAAATTCTGTAGTGCTACAGTGAAGCAAACAGACATCTCACTTTTTGTGTTTAAAATGCAGAATCGATACTGTGCAGCCTTCTGGACAATGAGGAAAAGCCAGTGATCAGAATCTATGATTCCATAGTAAAAAGTGCTTCATTAGCATAGCATTTGGTGCGAAAGTCTTTCATTAGCTTCAAGATTTCACTTCGCTCCTGATATGAGAAAAAGGATGTTGGCTGGATTGTCATGTCCAGTCATTCCATGATCAATATTTTCTCGTAGTAAATTGTTACATGCCATTATCACCTCAAACATCTCATTATAAATTGGATTATTGTTAGTAACTATGTTCATTGAGCATGTGTCACGTGCACTGTTTTCATTCGTTTGGTCTTTTGAATGCGATAGCATTCTTAAATACCACATAAAAGTTGATTGACAACCAAATAATTGAGGTGTTTGCACAGGTTTAAAACTTGCATGTCCTGAAAGAAGCAACTCAAGGAGTTGAGGCAATTCATGGTCTATGACACCTTCAACTGAGAAGGTGCAAGAGGACCATTGTTGCAGCAAAAATTAGTGGGGGATATGTTTGGTCCTAACAAACCCTTCTTTTATATTATGATTTTAAAGCTTTTGTGAACTTGCCCCTTCTTAGAGTTGCATGGCACATTGTGAAGGTAAACTAAATTTGAAGCATTTTAAGTATTGCAAATGTCAGACCGTCAATGAGTCTGGCAACAATAATGCATCATTGTTGTGCAGAATTTTTGTAGTTTATATTGGACCTGTGGAATATATACATATATGTGTGGAGTATATACTTGTGTGTGTAATCTGAGATAACAAAAAGAACTAGTCATACTAGAATAAATTGGAACGCCCAATAATTTAAGAGTGTTTAGCATGTCTTCTTCATGTATGTCATACCAGCACATTTTCTTTTTCTTCTTAAATATTATTATTAGTATTATTATTATTAACAATTTCTTGCCGTAGAAGTAATATACTAACTGGTTGGATCACAAAGTATGAATGTTTCAGAAAATTTATTTCTTAGATATTTTAACACATGACAGTGACAAACCACTATCAAACTGTTTTTGCCTTCGTGAATGTGGTAGATCCAAAACAGACCCCCTGTTTAATCTTGAAGCATGGATGCTTGTATCATTGTTTCTGTTCCTGGCACCAAATGGAATAATACTATGCTTATTCTGTCGTTGTCTTCAACTATAACAATAACTGTAAAATGGTTTGACTTTTCCATGGCCAAACTATAAATAGTCCATGAATTCATTCTTAAATTATTTAAGCAAATTTGCCGTATAGCATATTAAATTAATTGTGAACTATATAATAACATAGATAAGACTTGTTGGATCGTTATTTTTTTCTATCATGAAACTAATATGCATATTTATACGGACGCATGTTTAGATTTTATCGAATTTTGGACCACAACGATAATAGCAATAAATTATAATGGTCCAACTATTTCGATCGATTAGATAAATTCTATTTAAAATAACATTATTTGTCAGATTAAGCATTAATATTTTGGTTCATGTTGTATTAATCTTTTTCTTTGCTAAAAAAATAATCTTTACTATATATATATATATATATATATATATATTCTTTGGTGTGCAGTCCAACTTCTTTCGCCACCACAGCTCTCTTCCGTTCCATTCTCGTTCTTAAGCGTCTAATAGGGATTGTGACCAGTGGAGTGGCTCCCTTTGCTAGTAGTATGGCGTTCCTCCGATCCCACGTGAGTGCTCCTCATTTCGTTTGATCGCATGAGTTTTTATGCCAAAATCGAGTGCTTTTTTGTTTGCGCTTGTCGGCTTGGATCGGTCCATTCTGATACTCCATGGTCAATTTCTTTGATGTTCCTTGATTCTGTGGATTTTTCTGTTTGTGTTTAGTTTGATCGGATCTGTCTTGTGCTTGTTGGTTGTCGGCCTCCGATTAGACGTTGTGGTAGACTGGATTGTGTTTGGGGTTTCGATGAAGCCTCAGCAATTTAGGGTCTGGGAATCTTGAGCAGATAGATAGATATAAGGTGGGAAGGTTCTTCCATCATCCTTGATGGAGTAAGTTGCCTTACTGGATTAGGTTTTCGTTGCTGGAGTCCGAAGATGCTCTGTGACTGGCTAGCATCAGCAATTGTTCTCTTAGTTTCTGATTGATGTATGGAATCGTTTGCCAAATAATGCTTTTTATTCTTGCATATCAGCCTGGAACTTTAGAACCAGAATTGTGCCTGAATTAATGCCGCATAAATTTTATCTAGTTTTGTCTTGTTTTCTTTCAAGGTTTAGTTAGATAACACTAATTGGAGTGCAGTGCTATTGCTTTATTGCATCCGTTGGACACTTTAAGCTGATCATATGTTTGTTTTCTTAGTAGTTTTGCTCTTCACCTTTTGTCTTAATTCTTTCAAAGAGGACTCTTATTGTTTATTTGGTTATTGACCTAGAGTTTCAGTTTGAGGTAGATATTCCGATCTGTTGCACCTAATTTTTTAGATTTGGTGGTTCTTCGGCTTCTTATGAGTAGGCCCTTTGATGATGGGTGGCAGTCCATATCAAGGCTCCTCAACCTAGAATTGTGCCCTACAGCTGACCCCAGTTTTGGTGTAAAAGAACTGCATGATGTAGTAATATACAATATAAACATTACTACTGAGTTCATCCTTGTTTTGGGTGCTGTTGCCTCTTGTATATGGTGCTGTTTAGTGGTATGAAACATGGTATGCAGTACCGAATGGTATCACTCGGTACGGACGGTACGTATCGGTCTGTATCGGTCTGACGGTATGTTGGTACGCAGACCGCCGAGTACCGCTACAGTGCTATAGTATAATACTGTAATAATGTTATAGTGCTACAGTAATGAAGAAAATATATAAAATTATTCGGTACACCTTGGTGTACCAGTCGGTACGCCATGGTGTATCGCTTGGTACATCGGTACCATACCGTACCGAGCCAACGTCGAAACGCCGGTACGGTACGGTATTGCAAACCTTAGTATGAAACATTTGCTAAAACTGATAATATTTGTTTCTTTGGTAATTCCATTTTTGTTTATCGAGGAAGTAACTTTATGACATGCTTGTTTTTTTTCTATTTTATATTATTTTGCTAAATCTCTTGTTAAAAGCCTCAAATGCAATTGTGGTTTTGGCAAGGCTAGTGCAAACTGCAAAAATTGTTCCAGTTAGATGGATATATACCTACGTTTATATTTGTCTATAAATATGTATACCTACTTAAGTGTACATGTGTGTATGTATTTTATGATGATACATTGGAATATGAGAGAGGTTTTTGTGTTATTGCATCTGAGAAAGAAGATGTTTGTCTTTCTTGAAGTCTGGAATGACTGAGAGATCTATATGATCTTCTATAGGATATTGAAAATTAAAGTTGCTTTGGAAAAGCTGTTAGATCACAAACTTCTTGCCAGGTCAGATATTAGATCACTAACTAATATCTGCTGCTGGGAAAAAAAGCCAGAAAATATCATTTTAGGTTGTTGGATAATGTTTAGGTCATCGTTTGCAGCTTTATTAGGTCCAACAGAGTACCAATACGGTATGGAATGATTCTGGATCCTTGGTTTTGTTCCCAAATTGTACTGAGGTATATGATCAATAGAGTTTCCTGTTGGGTAGTGGCATCTCTAAGCAGTTTGGCTTTTGTTCTGTCAATCTTATGGTCAAAACTGTCTTCCTAAGTGAATTTGCTTACACCATTCTTTAAACACATCATGACATGCCCATTTCGGTCGACTATTAGCATGACATTCAGCATGATACATATCATGGATGCAGTGTCATTAATCTGGGGTATCTAAATGATTTGATCATGGTTCAAAATTTTGGTTACCTGGGCTGGGTGGACCAGTATGGATCAGATACGTTGTGGCATACTGACCTACTATATGTCACCATACTGGTCCGCACTGAGAACAGGGAATGGGGGATGAAGAGGGAGAGAAGAACAAGATAGGAGAGATGCAAGAGAGAGAGGGGTGGAGTAGGAGGTGGAAGAAAAGAAGAAGTATCGGGCAGGTGGACAGGCCGGTGCCAGCAGTGAATGGTGATCAGTTGAGAGAGTGATAGACCTAGTTGCTGCAAGTTGCCATGCCTAGAGCTAGCAAAAAGCCTGGTCTACTTGCTGGTTCTGCCTATACCACCAGAACATACAGGTTGGGATGAAATTAAGAATCGTTGATTTGATTTACTTGCCTGGTACTTTGAGATGATTGTATGTTACATACCACAGGATGCTTATCAGTGTCAATGGTTCAACATACAGGCTGTGTTTGCCAGAAACCCGTGGAAGTTGAACTATTTTGAAATTGTCTTTCTAATATCCCGCTTCTTTTCTTTTGTATATGTATCGTCAATCTGTGTCTGTTTCGCTATTTGTGGAGGATAGGCTTGTGGATTGATATGAACAATATCTGGTGCGGACCTCCTACCAAAATCTCTCATAAAATCACGGAGTTCATCATGCCTCATGCTACTAGTTCGGCCTAACTTATGGGGGGCAGTTAGTTGCCAAATGCTGGTCGACCTTTGGATTCCTCTGACATTGCCATGCTCCCTTTGTGAGTCAAGTCGTCGATTCCTCATTGCTTTGTCGTATATATAATAATGCACCAATACTAACTGTGAGATCTACGTCGACTTCATCGTTGCGACCCTCGTACTTGTCATAAACTGGTTCCCGTGTAGCCTTATAGTATTCTTCCTCAACTCTTCTCTTCTTTTTTGTTGTATCTTCTCTTGCTTGTTGTAACTTGTTTTGAAATGATTTACGAACCTCCGTCAGAACTTTCTTACATTTTACAACATCGGAATATTCGTCGGTCAAATGCATCTTCACTCAAGTGATTCTTCCACCCTTGCCAATGTAGTCACAATAAATATATTACTAATTATGACAGTTTTCATCCATCTTTAGGGCACGAGTCTATGCATCATTATGTGACTGTTTATGTTTCTGCCAAATTTAAATCAAATAAGCTATAAACATATAAAGCACCCTAATAGGTATTAAAGACATTGAATTGACTTAATATCGATCAAATTTTGATTAAGTCATTATTAAAACCACTAATCACAACATTAAATAATTTTATTAAAATCTAATTAAACCTATTTTATCATCACAAACATGTTAAACACATAAAAGATGCATTAAATACGTAATTTTGATCCGATGAAATCATCATTAGATACACTAATTGCACTATTAACATAATTAATCAAACACCCTAATAGGTATTAAAGACATTGAATTGATCCAATATCGATCAAATTAAACTTATTAAAGCATAATTAAATAACTTTATTAAAGCATGATTAAACCTATTTTACCATCATAAACATGTTAACCACAAAAAAGAATCATTAAATACATTATTTTGATGTTAAATTACAATGAAATCATCATTAGATTCATTAATCACACTATTAACATAGTTAATTACTCACTAATTATTTCTCTTTCAATGCTATAAACATGTCAAACACCCTAATATGTATTAAAGATATTGAATTGACTCGATATCGATCAAATTTCGATTAAATCATCATTAAAATCACTAATTTCAGTATTAAATAATTTTATTAAAACATAATTAAACCTAGTTTACCATCATAAATATGTTAAACACATAAAAGAAGCATTAAATACGTTATTTTTTATCCAATACGTCAAATTTCGATGAAATCATTATTAGATACACTAATCACACTATTAATATAGTTAATTACCTACTAATTACTTCTTTTTCAACAATATAAACATGTCAAACACCCTAATAGGTATTAAAGACATTGAATTGACCCAATATCGATCAAATTTGGATTAAATCATCGTTAAAATCACTAATCGCAGCATTAAATAACTTTATTAAAACATAATTAAATCTATTCTACCATCACAAACACATGATCCAATACTTAATATGTATGAAATATAAACATTTGACCTTTTAATACTATTCTATCATCAAAAGCATATCAAACAAACATTAAGTCATACATCACATAGAATAGGCTTAATCATCTCATAAATCAATAAAAATCTAGAAAAAGAATACATATCTCTTTGTTAAAAAGTTCTTCCTCTTAATCCTCTCAAATTAGTCTCCTAAATTTGATTCAATCCACAAATGTGGGAATAAGAGAGAGAATGTGAGAAAAAATGAGTTTGAGAGAGTATAAGAGAGTATGAGAGTAAAATGAATTGAAATTGGGAGGAGAAAATGGTTTAAAAATCCTTGAGAAGTGCTCCAACGGTTAAATTGATCATTGGAGCACTATTACCATTCGGTAACGATCGGTTTCAACCGTTATCACCTGGTATAGGGCAGTAACAATCGAAATCGACTGGTATCAGCCGGTGCAGTTCGGTGACGGTTGAAATTTCGACCATTACCTCCTGGCACAGCCCCGTATCGTCCGATACAGGGCCCAAAGCCTAATATCGCCCGGTAGCGGGCGGTCTGCATGTCGGTGTTGGCGGACCGGTACGTACCACCATATCGGGCGGTACGATATGGTTTTGCATACTTTGACTAAACATATGGTTTTTTACGGATCTCAATGGCGATAAAAGATCTATATAACTAATCTCAAATAGTCAAGACTTATGGTTTTGTTGTTGTTGTACTTACTATTACATATCTTACCTAGGGTAAGCTCTTTGTTTTTATGTGATTGATGGATATTTGTGACACATTCATGTCAATCCTGCTACTGTGTGAATGATTTGCATTCTGTAACATCTTGTTGAAGGTATATTGATATATTCTAAGGCACTATAAGAACATATTACTTGTTTTATTTACGGGTTCTTCTGTATTATTAACTGATATATATACATTCACTGATTTCAGTCAAATGCTTCCTCTGGAATGGGTGTTGCTGATGATTGCAAGGATATATTCTTAGAGCTTCAGAGGAAGAAGACACACAGATATGTGATTTTCAAAATCCATGAGAAGCAAAAGGAGGTTATTGTTGAAAAGATTGGAGGTGCAACCGAGAGCTATGATGATTTCGTGGCTTCTTTGCCTGAAAATGATTGCCGTTATGCTGTCTATGATTTTGACTTTGTTACTGAAGAAAACTGTCAGAAAAGCAAAATTTTCTTCATTGCCTGGTAGGCTTTCTCTGCGCAGCTTTTTTACCTTCATAGTTCATTCTGACCCTTTCTTGTAAGAAAAGGTCAGTTCAGATATTTGTAGTTTTTCCTATTGGGCTGTGATAGAATCAACATAACTTGCACAAGTGACGCTGTTAATTTCTGTTGTAGTTGGTTGGCAAATGTTGCATAACTTATAGAACTGATGTGTTTGTAACTCTGAAGGGGGAGACCAAGATTTATGCATTAATTTAATTCTGAATTAAAGTTGGATCAAGCATGGTTTGCTTTGAAAATCTGTCAAGAAGAGATTGTTTTCAGCTTTTGGAATAGTTTTTAGAGCTCCCAACTTAACCTTACCTTATTCGCTAGTGTAAAGTTTCTTTCAGAATCTGACTTACTTTTCTCAGGGTTGCATAAGGGACTGAATCAACTTTAAATTGAAAGGATGTTCATGACAAATAAGTGAATAAACTTGCCTAGGAAAATGTACTAATTTTATTTGTGCTTTGGTATTTCATTGACATATTAATCACTTATGACAGATTGAAGTATATAGTTAAGTTCTTTGCAGCCTTTAATGATGATCATTTGAATCAATTTGCAAAATTTCAATTTTGGTTTAGACAGCTTTACTGGTGTCAGCTCCAGTGCTCAAAGTTTCAAGTTTAACACTGTACTTCAATTCATATTCCAACTGAGTACCCAACTCATCTGTAACCTTTGCTCATGCTGTGATGTTGTTCTTTCATTGTTCAGTTTTTTGCATCACATACCTTAGGAGTACTGATGAAAATTCATGTTTCTTTCTTCTTCATGACAGGTCCCCTTCCATTTCCCGAATCCGAGCTAAGATGCTGTACGCAGCTTCTAAGGATCGATTCAGGAGAGAGCTGGATGGTGTTCACTATGAGATTCAGGCTACCGACCCGTCAGAGCTGGACCTTGATAATCTTAGGGAGCGGGCACATTAGAGTGAAGGCTTAAGGTCATGGGAGCCTCATCAGAGGCCTGCTCGACATCGTGCTCTCTGCCAAATGCTCATGGGTTGTGCAATCTTCAGATTCTAGTAAACATATACGCCTTGGTTATGCTGCTTGATTGTATTAATCTAGTGTCATTGGACACTTGTACAAGGACAATATAGAAGGGTTGTAAACTGATACAACCTCTGAAGGCATGATTGTATGATAACTATTGCGGGTGTTTATGTTCATGTTCTACTTATTTGTGATTGTCAATTTGGTTTCCTGTAAAATCTTTGTGCGGTTCACAATTAAGCATGTTCTGATGTTCCTTACCCTCGAGGGTAATATACTTGTAATCAGTTCATTCACTTGTGTACTTTATTTTCAGTCATAATTTTTCTCTCCGCAGCTCAAGACATTTTTTTAGCTTTGTCAATACGACAATAAAAAAGATGCAAAAGACGTGGGCAAATTATAGATTATTCCCTTTAGTTATGTTTATGATTTCAATCTTTACATTTTAAAAAGTTATATTGATCAAGGTTTAGAATTTTGATCTATTTCGGAATATCAAATCTTGCTATCAAATGGTATGTTTAAAATAGGCATAAAATCTTTTGAAAATATTTAAAAATAAAAAAAATTAAGATAGAGTTTTTAAGTTAAAAATACATACATATATATATATATATTTATTTATTTATTATAGGTTTAGCAAAACTAATATAAATTAGGTAAGAATAGTATCATATTGTGTCGATAAGATTCTCTGTAATACAATGGCTGTGAATACGATGAGCTTCGTTCTGTGTCTATATCGTGCATGCTTTGTCGCATTTGCTGAAAATCATCTATTGGCTTTCCCTTTCCCTTTCATGTATAAATTTGACAAATACCTCGTTGGACTTTATGATCCGAATCTTGGGTAATATATGTAAAATACTATTTTTCGGTCAATACACCACCCTCAAATTATGTAGACGGGACCAACGACTCCCCAACGTCATCGTCATCATCAATTGAGGCATTGCTATCCACATCGCTATCATGTTTTTGGGCCAAGTGAGTTGCTAAATGTGATTGCTATCCACATCAATTGATGCTATTGCTTTCCCCTTTGCCATCGTATGCTGGGCGAACGATTATGATGGTGCGTTGTCTCTAGTTCCTAGAGCAGTTTGACTTGATCTTGTTTGGCTCCTTCTGCCACGTTGTGACTAAGGGGGATTTTCCTCCTATTGGGGATGTGCTTCATCTTCTTCTATTACCTCGATGATAAAATATAAAGGACGTTAAGGATCTCCCGCCTCATCAAGTAGAGGATTGTCTTAGTTCGCTGCTTTGACCCACTCTAATATCAACTTTGAATCTTCATTGTAGAAATGGGGTTTGATAGAATCAATCTATATTTCCTTTAGCTTCTTGTCCAGCTCGGCACATTACAACTTTAGCCGTATATTATAACGGATATATACTTGTTTCTCCAACCATCTATACGATAATACGTTGTAGACTTTCGTGTAAATCAATATAAATATTGAGTAATTACATTCGCAATCACTATATGTCGACATTTATAAAAGTACACGAATAACAATCTTCCTTAAATTTGGTTTGTCCCCTCAAAATTATAGCCATCACTCGATTGTAAAAATATATAAATAATTAATATCAATTATAGTTGATAATAAATATATATAACTTTTCCTCACCAGAATTTATAGTGTAACGATACGATATAACTATAACGTCGAATAATGAACCAATTGAATCTTGGAATAATCTGTCCTCTATAATAGTACCACTATATCAAGAGTTGATATATAACATTTCAGAGTGTCGATAGTAAATCATTTCATGTTCCAAAAGTATATCTAAATTGAATTACCATGTTAAGATAATGCATTGTAAGACATAATTTTGTTAATAGAAATTTTTTATATAATAAAAAATTATGAATTAAATTACATTGAATATGAATTAACCTGCATTATAGATATCTTGGTCCATATGAACTTAGTCCTACGATCAATGATCTATAAGTATTTGTTGACTTTAAAATTATCTTTAAATGCTTTCTTGACCTCCTCTCTTACTATAATCAGCATATGTTTAAGATAAAGCATCTATGGATGCTTGTCCATATCGACTTTACGGAGCACAATATAAAGTAGTTCCACACCTTTTATGATTTCAATCATGATCTCCCAAAATCTAAAAGAAAGAATGTTTTTTTCTATCTTCTTTCCCTCGTTCAATATTGAATACTTGAAATCAGACCATTACTGTGATATGATCATTTCCTTGAGGCCTTGCCTCTTTTGCTATAATGATTTTAAGACAATGAAATTGGTAGCAAACCGAGTGACTTCAGGTCAGAGTATCTCACCATTTACTTAGTTTTATATTAAAGAATGGATCCAATGATGGTTATATATAAACTTTGTAATTGAGAGTAGAGTAATGGCTACACACTTGTTGATTGATAGTAGCTCGCCAATATCCTATAGTATTAGATCAATGCAATGAGCTGCACATAGAGTCTAAATTTTTTTTTTTTTTATCAATTGTAAACTAGCCCTCTTGAAATTGGCTCCATTTGTGGTGACTATTTAGACAGTATTATGATTTGGTCTCATCTACTATAGTGTATATCAAGTTTTCAATATAGTTTATATCTTGAATCTTGTCAAAAGCATTAATTAACTTATGAAACATCACTTGTCTATTGTAACAAATAAAAAAATTAATGATACTCATTCTTGTTGGTCATATTCAACTATCACACATCAATGTCACCATATATTCGTCTTTTTATCTTTTGAAGGATTTGATTTATTCCTTCAGTTCTGCCACCTCCTCATCTAAATACACGCCATGGATCTCCCTCAATGATAGAGGTTGGATCCATATTCTAAACTTTTGAATAGAGAAGACTATGCTATGATAATATGGACATTGGGCTATGTTTGTTGGAATCCTACGAAAGTTAAACTATTTTGAAATTGCCTTCCCAATATCTCGCTTCTTTTTTTATATGTACTTTGTCAATCTATGTCTATTTCGTTGCTTGTGGAGGATAGACTTGCAGATCAATATCAATAATATTTGGTACAGACCTCCTACCAAGACCTCTCATAAAACTATGGAGTCCACCATGCCTCATGCTATTAGTTTGGCTTAACTGAGTAGGGGCAGTTGATTGCCTCATGCTGGCTGACATTTGGATTCCTTATGGTGTGGATCCACTACTATTGCTATGCTCCCATTGTAAGTCAGGTCATCGATGTCTCATTACTTCATTGTACATATACTGATGCTCCAGTGATGTATGAATACCAATAGTGAGATCTGGATCGATTTCATCACCATGACCCTAATAATCGTCATAACCTAGTTCCTGCATAGCTCTATAGTATTCTTCATCAACTCTTATCTTCTTTTTTATTGTATCTGTTAGGATCGGAGCGGCACTAAGAGGGGGGGGTGAATTAGTGCAGCGGTAAAGAACGATAAACTTTCAGTGATTTAAACACTTTCGGAAACTTCTTACGATAAAAGCAACGTTTCGTTTGAAACCGTTTCGATTGCGTTTTAACTTGAAGGCATACGTATGAAGGAGACAAAGAAGTAGAGCATCAAAGTGAAGATGGTTTGCAGTAAGATAATAGCAGGAAGTAAATGCAAACCAGAGAAGACGATAGTTTATAGTGGTTCGGTCAATCGTGACCTACATCCACTCCTCCGATTCCTCTTCCGTCGAGGTCACCGGCATCCACTAACGATCTTCCTTTACTAGGCGAAGATCAACCTCCTTCTTACACCCCTCTTACAACCTCTTACAAGTGGTTCACCTTTTTACAAAGATTTCAATGAAAAGAAATGAGGTGAACACTCAAGCTATTGAAAACAAGACTTTTCCTAAAGATTTTCTCAACTTCTAGCTTCTTAAAAGGTTGTTCTCTCTGCTGAGAATTGAGGGGTATTTATAGGCCTCAAGAGGATTCAAATTTGGGCTCCAAAAATTTGAATTCTCTTATGTTCCCGAAGCTAGCGGTGCCACCGCCTGTCAGTGGCGGTGCCACCGCCTGTCAGTTTTGACACTGACAGTGTACTGGGCGGTGCCACCGCCCAGTCCAGCGGTGCCACCGCCTAGCTCTCGGTTGCCACCGCCCAGACCGGCGGTTCCACCGCCTAGCTCTCGGCCTCTGGGCGGTGCCACCGCCTATCTAGGCGGTGCCACCGCCTACACTATTTCAGCTCACTGGTTGGGCTCCAAAATTGGCCCAACCAGTCCGACTTGGGCCGAATTGGCCCCTACTTGGGTCATAGGATAACACCTAATCCTAGCCCTAATTAACGTGCTAACTACAATTTAAAGACATTTTCTAAGCTATTACAAAGTCCATAAGTCAAGACTTCTTCCGGCGAGCTTTCGGCGAACTTCCGGCGGTCTTCCGATAAACTCTCGGAAACCATTCTGCGGACTCCCGGCAAGCTCCTAGACTTCACGATTTGATCTTGGCGAGTTCCGACGAGCTTCTTCGGCAAGCTCCGATCTTTCTCGGTGAGCTCCGTGAACTTCCGACGAACCTTTTGGCGAGCTTCCGAAAAACCCTTCAGCAAGCTCCCTACTCATTCTCGGCTAGTTCCAGCAGCATTCCCGACGAACCTTCGGACTTCCGTCGAACTCTCGAACTCCCAATGAATCCTTCGCGCTTGACTCCGGCACTTTGTTTCGCTTTATGTCTTCATCGTTATCGTAGTTAATCCTGCACACACAAGCCAAAACTCTACTCCGATCTAGACAGTTATTACAACGCGAATTGACATTCTGTTGCCCGGCACGTTATTGGTTGGCGCTTCATCCGATTCTTCAGCGCATCGTCCACTCTTGCGGCTTATTGCCCAATCGACGGTTGACCTCCGCAACCCCGATATCCTTGGTGTAATTCCGCTCTCCTTGGCCCGATGCCCGACGTCCGAAGCATTCTACCGTCCAATATCCTAACGTGATCTCCTCCGGCGCAACGTCAATTCCTCCTGCGTCAACTGTCTAATCCTGATCGAGTAGACCTGCATCACTCAAAATGCAGTTAAACATCTAAACACAATCAATTAGTTTCATCATCAAAATCCGAGATTCAACAATCTCCCCCTTTTTGATGATGACAACTAATTGATGACTACCGGAGTTAATCTTAACTCCCCGGAGTTTAAACAAACTCCCCCTATCAATATGCCATTGATAGAACACTTGGATTATCCCAAATCCAAGCAACATTCATCACATGTTATGAAAAAACATTTAAACCATCATGCAAATATATAAAATGTTCAATTCAATGCATGAAGTCATCAATATACTTCTCCCCCTATGTCATCAACAAAAAGGAGAAGTAGCTCTAGCTATTTTAAAAGATATTCAAGTTTTTGTAACGTGAAGCTAGATTTTCATCACAACATATAAGCACAAAAGCATAGTAAAATTCTTAAGTTCAATCATGGCAATTCAACACTTGCTTCTTGTGCAAGATTGTACTTTGCTTTTCTTTGCATGTTCTAGCTAGCAAAAGCTTTCTCTCCTTTATTTTTGTCGAAAGTAGGGAAGAGTACAAGCTAGCTAGCATTTGCCTTGAACAAGCTAGCTAGCATTGCCTTGAGCTAGCAATCTTTCTTCCCCTATGTCATTGCCGAAAAGGAGAGGAACCAATGATAAATTATGAATTTGCATCAATCAATATTTCAATCATCGCATGATACATACAAGACAAAAATGCAAAGAAATCATGTCATGAAAGACATCAATTGTTAAACATGATATGATAATAGTCTCAAAATTTTCAATTTGCGATACATGTGATACATTAAGATGCTAAAAAATTTAATGCGATGCTTTTAAGGATATCAACCTATTTTTGATACAAAGCATGGCAACAGCAATTATATTGCAAGTTTTCTAAGTTTTACAATTTTTGCTTCTTTTGAGATAGCAATTCTTTGCTTCTCTACAAGCTAGCAACTTTTATGATATGCAAGTTTTACTACATACAAGCTAGCAAATTTTACAATATTTTTAGAACATGCAAGCTAGCAGTTTTGAGATGTTCAAGAAAGCAACCCTTGCTTCTTAAAATATACAAGTTTGCTAGATGTGCACGTTAGCATGTTTTGCTTATTGAGATAGGCAAGATAGTGATGTTCAAGAAGATAACTTTTGCTTCTTGAAATAAGCAAGTTAGCAATCTTTGTTACTTAAGATAGGCAAGCTAGTAATCAAGTTTTTGCATCTTCTTGACTTGTGCAAATTAGCTATCTCCCCCTTTGTCATTGTCAAAAGGAAGGGAAGACCCTTTACATCAATTATGACAAAGGTAAGTATCAATCTTATTTGTGCATAATTATATTTTCAAATTAGAATATGCATATTTTCAAAAACCTTATATTTCATTCATGCACGATATTGAATAAATCGATTAACATTATGAGGATATCATACATGATACTAAAATTTTGATCATGATACCAAACATTCATCATTTAGAACATTCATGACACAAAACATTAAATCAACATTTCTAATACATCATTTTAGCAACAACTCATAGTATTTTAAATCATGATTTACATCATATGCAATACATCACATTATAATTAGAAAGCACAAGTATTGCATGCATCATTGTATATCATAAATGTTTCAAATCATGATGGTATCAACTTGTCAAATTATATCCTACCATGCATGATCAAAACTTTTCATTTGTATGCATCAAAATAATATCAAGAGTATTTCATGCATATTATCAAATCATCATTTATAATTACATCAATATTCCAATCATTATTTCAGTTTACACATCATGAGATCAATAAATTTGCATTATAGACAATCTCATGTTTTATCATTCATATTATTTCAATCATCACTATAACTCATCATGCACAAAATATAAAATCATCTAACATGATTCAAACATTTATTTTCAAAATATTTATCACTATTTTCATGTATGATAACAAAGTATTCATGATACCGAACATTAAATTAACATTTTAAGTATTAATCTCTTCATGATTGTTGGTACCAAACATTTATCATTTAAAGCATTCATGATACACAGTATATGCAATACATCACATACATCGTCATAATAAAAAGCATATGCATCATTTCAAATCATAAACATTTCAAATCATCATGGTATTAATCTGTCAAATTGCATCTTGCCATGTATGATCATAACTTTTTCAAATGATAGTATCTAAATGTCAATATTCATTACATCCTATCATGCATGATAATTAACTTCTCATTTGTATTTCATGCATAATTTCATTCATCACATTAGGAATATCAAGAAGAATTAATTGGGTGATGAGATGAATATTTTCATGAATACAAGTAATTGCATAAAAATCATATCATGAAGGATTAGAATATGTGTATACCAAAAGACATGATTTCTTTTGAAAAACCTCCTCTTAAATAATCAAAAGAAAATCTTAGGAGATCAAATAATAAAAGATATTCAAAAGAAATTTTAAGTCATGAATTTCGAAAAAGATATTCTCTTTAGTAAATCGTAAAAGAACCTTAGGAGAAAAAGATTTCAATTCAAGCATATAAAATCTTGACTTAAGCATAAGAAATCTCAATTTAAAAATTTTGAGAAATCAAGATAAAGCTCATTTAAATTTAAATCATCAAACCAAGATCATTTTCAAGAGATTCACAAAAGTGATACAAATAGATTCATGATTTTAATTCCCATGATAATATATTTTCCTTTTAAAGTGTTTCTATTCATGTGATTTATTTCATTTATGCCAAATAAAAAAATATGCATCAATGTTCAAAACCCGAAAAAGCCATTTTCATTACCGTAAAAATCGATAATCCATAAGTCTCAAGAATCATCATGCATAATTTCGAAATCTATTAAGCATGATCATTATGCATGACATCAAGACATGGTTTCAAAATATTTAGTATTTTCATTACATAATTACATCATTATGCATCATCGAAATTGATTTCATAAAGTATTTTCCATCGAGATCATTTTGTTTGTTGTAGTCATGCATTTTTCTTTTTAGGTGAATCTAACTTTTCAAGCTTAGTTTTTGATACAAAATCCATACATCATCATTAAGCATGATATCAAACTTCTTTATATTTTCATTAAGACATCAAGCATGGTTTC
This sequence comes from Musa balbisiana, assembly GCA_004837865.1. Taxonomy (NCBI): domain Eukaryota; kingdom Viridiplantae; phylum Streptophyta; class Magnoliopsida; order Zingiberales; family Musaceae; genus Musa; species Musa balbisiana. The sequence continues at coordinate 35,851,092 of CM017194.1, forward strand.
AATCAAAATTGAAAATCATCAAAATACACATTATTTCTTCTTGAAAAACATTTATCATCATTTAAACAAAAAAAAAGCTTTCATTACGGCAAATATCAATAATTCATAAATCACAAAAATTATCATGTATAACTTTAAAATCTCATGCATAAAATCGTCAATCATGGTATCAAAACATTTAATATTTTCATTACATCATTATGCATTACTTCAAATCAAACATGATTTCATTTAATCAAAATCGAGAAATAACAATGGAAATCAACATGATATACATTATTACTTCTTAACCACATATATCATAATTTCATAAGGCATTTTTAATCAAAATCATTTTGTTTATCATAAACATGCAATTTTCATGATTATTTTTAAAATTACTAGAATCATAACCTTGATTCCTAATTTTTGCATTTTTATTATTAAATTATTAGACATGTAATTTTCAAGAAAATTAATTCTAAACTAAATAAAAGAGGAAAATGCATCATAAAAAGCATCACGTAATTTCAAAATAAATTAAGGGAGTTGAGTTACTTACCTTGTAGTCGAAGCCCGTCAAAGCCCAATTCGCCGTTTCACCTTTGGAAGTTCTTGATTCATCCTTGGTTGCCTTCCTCTTCTTTGGCCTCTTCCTCCGTTCAAGTTCATTGTTTATTTTAGATTTTTGTTTAATGAACTTATTAAGATTTAGTGTTCGAAGTTCAAGTTCATCATTGTCCTCATCACTTGAGTCATCGCTCAAGTGGTATTCATTTGTCCGGAGTTCCAAATCCTTCCTATTCTTTGGAAGGTGGTTCAAGTGCTCATCGGGTTCAAAATGTTTCAAAAGTGTCATTTCATAGGTCATTAATGACCCGATTAATTCTTCTAATGGAAAATCATTTAAATTTTTTGTCTCTTGTATTGCGGTTATTTTAGGATCCCACCTTTTTGGAAGGGATCTTAAGATCTTACTTACGAGATCAAAATTCGAAAAAGATTTACCAAGAACTCTTAGATTATTGACGACATCCGTGAAACGGGTGTACATGTCGCCTATAGTCTCGCTTGGTTGCATTCGAAAAAGCTCAAAATCATGCAATAAAATGTTAACTTTCGAGTCTTTGACTCTACTAGTTCCCTCGTGTGTGATTTCAAGTGTTCGCCAAATATCAAAAGCCGTTTCGCACATAGAAATCCGATTGAACTCATTTTTGTCCAAAGAGCAAAATAAGGCATTCATAGCCTTTGCGTTTAAAGAAAAAAACTTCTTCTCCAAATCCGACCATTCGTTCATCGGTTTAGAGGGAAGTTGAAAACCGTTTTCAACAATATTCCATAAATCCAAGTTCATAGAAATCAAGAAAACTCTCATCTCATTCGAGTTTTCCAATAAGTGTAGTCCAATCCGTTAAACAACGGTGGACGACAAACCGAAAAGCCCTCTTGAAAGCCATGAAGAGCCATTTCTCTCGGGTGTAAATCCGAATGAGAAATACCGGGCTCTGATACCAATTGTTAGGATCGGAGCGGCACTAAGAGGGGGGGGTGAATTAGTGCAGTGCAGCGGTAAAGAACGATAAACTTTCAGTGATTTAAACACTTTCGGAAACTTCTTACGATAAAAGCAACGTTTCGTTTGAAACCGTTTCGATTGCGTTTTAACTTGAAGGCATACGTATGAAGGAGACAAAGAAGTAGAGCATCAAAGTGAAGATGGTTTGCAGTAAGATAATAGCAGGAAGTAAATGCAAACCAGAGAAGACGATAGTTTATAGTGGTTCGGTCAATCGTGACCTACATCCACTCCTCCGATTCCTCTTCCGTCGAGGTCACCGGCATCCACTAACGATCTTCCTTTACTAGGCGAAGATCAACCTCCTTCTTACACCCCTCTTACAACCTCTTACAAGTGGTTCACCTTTTTACAAAGATTTCAATGAAAAGAAATGAGGTGAACACTCAAGCTATTGAAAACAAGACTTTTCCTAAAGATTTTCTCAACTTCTAGCTTCTTAAAAGGTTGTTCTCTCTGCTGAGAATTGAGGGGTATTTATAGGCCTCAAGAGGATTCAAATTTGGGCTCCAAAAATTTGAATTCTCTTATGTTCCCGAAGCTAGCGGTGCCACCGCCTGTCAGTGGCGGTGCCACCGCCTGTCAGTTTTGACACTGACAGTGTACTGGGCGGTGCCACCGCCCAGTCCAGCGGTGCCACCGCCTAGCTCTCGGGTGCTGGGCGGTGCCACCGCCCAGACCGGCGGTTCCACCGCCTAGCTCTCGGCCTCTGGGCGGTGCCACTGCCTAGTCTAGGGGCTAGTCTAGGCGGTGCCACCGCCTACACTATTTCAGCTCACTGGTTGGGCTCCAAAATTGGCCCAAACCAGTCCGAACTTGGGCCGAATTGGCCCCTACTTGGGTCATAGGATAAACACCTAATCCTAGCCCTAATTAACGTGCTAACTACAAATTTAAAGACATTTTCTAAGCTATTACAAAGTCCATAAGTCAAGACTTCTTCCGGCGAGCTTTCGGCGAACTTCCGGCGGTCTTCCGATAAACTCTCGGAAACCATTCTGCGGACTCCCGGCAAGCTCCTAGACTTCACGATTTGATCTTGGCGAGTTCCGACGAGCTTCTTCGGCAAGCTCCGATCTTTCTCGGTGAGCTCCGTGAACTTCCGACGAACCTTTTGGCGAGCTTCCGAAAAACCCTTCAGCAAGCTCCCTACTCATTCTCGGCTAGTTCCAGCAGCATTCCCGACGAACCTTCGGACTTCCGTCGAACTCTCGAACTCCCAATGAATCCTTCGCGCTTGACTCCGGCACTTTGTTTCGCTTTATGTCTTCATCGTTATCGTAGTTAATCCTGCACACACAAGCCAAAACTCTACTCCGATCTAGACAGTTATTACAACGCGAATTGACATTCTGTTGCCCGGCACGTTATTGGTTGGCGCTTCATCCGATTCTTCAGCGCATCGTCCACTCTTGCGGCTTATTGCCCAATCGACGGTTGACCTCCGCAACCCCGATATCCTTGGTGTAATTCCGCTCTCCTTGGCCCGATGCCCGACGTCCGAAGCATTCTACCGTCCAATATCCTAACGTGATCTCCTCCGGCGCAACGTCAATTCCTCCTGCGTCAACTGTCTAATCCTGATCGAGTAGACCTGCATCACTCAAAATGCAGTTAAACATCTAAACACAATCAATTAGTTTCATCATCAAAATCCGAGATTCAACAGTATCGTCTCTTGTTTGTTATAATTTGTTTAGAAATGATTTATGAACCTCTGCCAGAACAATCTTATATTTAGCAACATTGGGATATCTGTCGGCTAAATGCATCTTCAACTAAGTGATTCCTCCATTCTTGCTAATATAGTCATAATAAATACATTACTAATTATGATGGTTCCTATCCATCTTTCAGGCATGAGCCAAAATGTCATCGTATGCTTATTTCTTGATTGTCATATTCTTATCAAATTTAAATCAAATAAGTTATAAATATATCAAACATCCTAATACATATTAAAGACATTGTATTGACTCATATCGATCAAATTTTGTTTAAGTCATTATTAAAACCACTAATAACAGTATTAAAAAACTTTATTAAAACCTAATTAATTTTATTTTACCACCATAAACATATTAAATATATAGAAGAAGTGTTAAATATGTAATTTTGATCCATCAAATTAGAAAAAAAAATCATTATTAGATATACTAATCACACTATTAACATAGTTAATTATCTACTAATTATTTCTCTTTCAATACTATAAACATGTCAAATACCCTAATAGGTATTAAAGATATTGAATTGACATACTGTCGATCAAATTTCGATTAGATCATCATTAAAACCACTAATTATAGTATTAAAAATCTTATTAAAATTTAATTAATTTTATTTTCTCACCATAAATAAGTTAAATATATAAAAGAAGCATTAAATATGTAATTTTAATCTAATATAGGCTAAATTACTATAAAAATCATTATTAGATGCACTAATCATACTATTAATATAGTTAATTACCCACTATTTTTTTTCTTTCAATACTATAAACTTGTCAAACATCCTAGTGGATATGAAAGACATTGAATTGACTCAATATCGCTCAAATTTTAAATAAATCATCATTAAAAATTTTTATTAAAACCTAATTAAATATATTTTACCACCATAAATATGTTAAACACATAAAAAAAGTATTAAATACATAATTTTGACCCAATGTCAAATTACGATGAAATCATCATTAGAACACTAATCACACTATTAATATAGTTAATTATCTATTAGTTATTTCTCATTCAATACTATAAATATGTCAAACACCATAATAGGTATTAAAGATATTGAATTAACCCAATATCAATCAAATTTTGATTAAATCATCATTAAAATCATTAATTATAGTATTAAAAAAATTATTAAACCTAATTAAACTTATTATACTATCATAAACATATAATCCAATACTTAATATGCATGAAATATAAATAATTGGCCTTTTAAGTATTTAATTTTGAATAAATCAATATTAAACACACTAATCATAACATTAAATACCCTAATAGGTATTAAAGATATTGAATTGACATACTGTCGATCAAATTTCGATTAGATCATCATTAAAATCATTAATTATAGTATTAAAAATCTTATTAAAATTTAATTAATTTTATTTTCTCACCATAAATAAGTTAAATATATAAAAGAAGCATTAAATATGTAATTTTAATCTAATATAGGCTAAATTACTATAAAAATCATTATTAGATATACTAATCACACTATTAATATAGTTAATTACCCACTATTTTTTTTCTTTCAATACTATAAACATGTCAAATACCCTAATAGGTATTAAAGATATTGAATTGACATACTGTCGATCAAATTTCGATTAGATCATCATTAAAATCATTAATTATAGTATTAAAAATCTTATTAAAATTTAATTAATTTTATTTTCTCACCATAAATAAGTTAAATATATAAAAGAAGCATTAAATATGTAATTTTAATCTAATATAGGCTAAATTACTATAAAAATCATTATTAGATAGATAACGGTCAGTTTTTACTGTTATCACCCAATACAAGTCAATAATGGTCGAAATTGATTGGTATCGCTTGGTATAGGCTGTAATAGTCAAAATTTTGATTGTTACCACCCAATACAGTTGTGTATCGCTTGATACGAGGCTAAAATTTTGGTATCACCCAGTACAGGTGATACACATCAAAATTATTATCCTTAACATTGACATCCCTATACTTATGGAAGTAAAACATATAACCTCATTATTTCTCACGCTATCAACTTTACTGAATGTAGATATTGCATATGCTATCACATGTAGAAATGATGATAAAAAAGAGATAAAAGGTAATTTTGATCTTTCACTGTCCAAAGATATTAATTCCACATAAGGGTAACTTCTGTGAAAGCTTTGCTATCCTTCTAGACCACCTACCCAATGATGATATCTATGGTGAACCTCATCTCCTACACCATTTCATTTCTCCTATTTCGCTATCCTCCCCTTTGGCTCTACTATCCTCTTGAACGGCATACCTAATCGCGACATCGGTAGTGATCCTAATCTCTTGTGCCATCCTATTTCTCTTTCACTATCCTACCCAATGTCTTTGGCTTTGTGTAAGGTCGATAGTTCTTTGCTAATGATGAGGATTGAAATTACCTTTTTATCCCTTTTTAGTGTTATTTTTCATGTGACAGTACGTGTTGTATCTTTCGTCAGTAAGGTCGATGGTGTTAATTACAGGTGCTCTATAAGCTAATCACATGAGTGATGGCACGTGTGACATGTTGTACAGTCTTTTTGGTTATTATTTTATGATTTTTTTTTCTCACTTTATATTGAATGATAAATATATTGTGATATCTTTGGATCTATGTAATAGGAATTGGATCATTATAATGAGATCAATTTGTTTATAAATACAGAACATAAATATTCTCGGTTATAGGTTACCCGAGAGGAACATCGAGATAACCGAAAAATTGGTGTACTATATACCTATCTATATGATGGAAGCAGCTAGTCTCATAATTGCTTGTGTGGAGACACTATGGATATAATGCAAGTGCTCATTGGAAAATGAGTTTACTGAATGATTCGCTTACGAAATGTTGGATGGTTAATGATACCTTATCATCAAACAATAGTTTTGTAGTCTCAGTTGTGTATTTGGTTCTTAGACTTGGTTGAGACACCAATGATGCCCTGTATGAGTACTCCACTTTTTGATACCAAACTTATAGGTCTGGAAGTTCACTAAATAATATAATGTAAGTGCTCATTGGAGAATGAGTTCACTGAATTATCCGTTCACGAAATATTGGATGATTAATGATACCTTATTATCGGACAATAGTTTCGTAGTCTCAATTATATATTTGGTCCTTAGACTTGAGATACCAATAATGCCTTATATGAGTAATCCACTTTTTGATACCAGACTTATAGGTCTGAAAGTTTCAAATCTAACACAATCAGTCATCGGGAGTGATAGCCAACCTTACAAGAGTAATTGAGTGTTAATAAATGATCATCCGCTCTTGGTGTCATAAGAGGAATATTTTATGTGTTCACACTCAAGTGGGCTCAAGTAAATCCCTAGTCAGGGTTATTCGGATTGAGAGAAAATGAGTTCTTTAGGAGAATCTGATTAGAGTAAGATTCGAATAGATTCCATATGGGTCTAACAGCACTATGCTCGGTATATAGTCTTTGGGATATTAGATGAATAAGAGACTATAGATACATGGTAACTAAGGTCAGATATGTCTAATGGATTAGAACCCTCTATACCATCAAGGGACTATGGCGTAGTAGCCTGGTACATCCATAGTTGATGAGTTGAGTAAATTATCATGGGATGAGAATTCACTAAGTCAGAAAGAGTTCTGACAAATATAACTTACAACTAGTTCAGTATTGGGCCTAGAGGGTAACACATATATTGTGGATATCGCGACGAGTAGAGGATTGCATATGAGATATCTGACGAGCCTTTGTTTTATTGGATATCTAATAAGCTCTTATTTTATTGGATCATTTGGGTGAGACCCAATAAGAGTAAATAGTGATTATTGGATAGAGATCCATTAATCCAAGAGGCTTAGAATAATTGGATAGAGATCTAGTACCCACTAAGACAAGATCCATTAGGTTTAATTTGATAGGGATCTCTATAAATAGAAGATGAACCAAAGGGTCATAGGCTAGACCTAATTGGCCGCCTCCTCCTATTCTCCTCCCTCTCTTTCCTCCTCAGCATTAATCCCTTAGTGGCGTGTGAGGACAACAAAGAAGATGTTGACCCTTGCTTGCTGTTGCGAGGTGGTGAGTGAAAGTTGTGAGGACTTACATTGCAAATGGAGGTGCATCGTCACATCATTTGTCATGTGGATCACCACTAAAGAGGAGGACATCTGACCTCCTTCATCCATGGACATGAATCTACGTTTACGGGGATATATGATCTCCCCTATGTGAGAACGTCTCACGAATCTTACATAGTTTTTTGGTTTGTTGAGTCTTTCGGTCTCAATCACGTTCCTATATCGTTTTTTTTATAACCAATTTTTATTTTATATTTTTCGTTGTGCATGTGATGCCTCCCAACATTCCAACATATGATATGAGAAGAAACGAGATTAAATATTTTGCTTTGTAAATATAAAAATACTATTATAATTTTTTAAAGTATAAGGATCAATATGCTAAATATAACTAATCTATGAAGACAGGAAGGATATTAATTGTGGGCGATTAACGCATTTTGAATGATTGATAGTTAACCATCATAAAAATAAATATGGACATTTTACTTATTTTGTCGATGGCACCCCCTATTTTTACCGGAATGCCCTTTTTCTTCCACTTGGATGAAAATGCTCTTAGTCAAATCTTTAAGTGACCTTGATAATCCATCATGAACCGAATTTTTGAGGTGAATTGGTCTGATTTAGTTCAATTAAGCCCTAGCTTACCCCTTATTTTTCTCAAAATTATCTCGTTGCTATATCCAATCGATCAACGAATGAAATAGGAGAAAGTTCATCTCGCTCAACGCCTTCCACAAAATCTTCCTTCTCACAAACATGTAGTGCGATGAGTGGTGTAGGCTTCGTTGACAAAGCCTTAGTCGAAGGGTTCATCAATGTATTGTCGTAATCCCAACTATGTTGCCTCCCTAAATCATTGCATCCTCCCCTCTCTTTTTGTTCATTATATCACCAAATGAGGAAGGCTTTGCTATCTTAATCGAAGGCTTTGTGAAAGGCTTGTGACGTGTAAAGCTACATCACCTGACTCGAGAATGATTGCAAGACTGCATCACTTATCGCTGTATCGCTAAAGCCTCGGTAACATTACTGAAGCATCAACTACATCAGTGAATCTTTCGTTGTATCACTGAATCATTTGCTACAACAACACCTCAAGCCAAAGTCTGATATCTTGGTGTGGCGGTCATGGAAGTTGTGTTCACCATGATCCAATTGCGTCGCTAAAGCCTTTCTTGGGTTGGATAGTTTGTCATCTTCGTTGGGTTGGACCGTTCAATTGACTACTAATCTAATCTTATCTCATCATGTTGACTACTAATCTCATCATTTGTATCATCAATGTGTTAGCGTAGGAAATAATATTAAATTACCTATGATAGGTATCCTCAAAATATCACTAACATCAAATAATGTAATAGTCATCTTGCTAAATGACATATGAAATGTGTTAGTCTCTAGCTGCCACCGCTCAACAAATGATGACAACAGTGTCTAATCGATATAGATCAATTGGATATGTTTGAGGGATATCATCAACGACTTTTATAACATATTCAACTTGTGCCTTACCCTCATGCGTCCTTCATATCCTTGAGATATAATGGGATGATGTCAAAACTTCTCATGCGTGGATCCCCTACCACATGTCTATGTCGGTAAACTAAGAGATATTAATAATTCTACGAACAAACTAATAAAAAGCTTATAAGATGTAATATTAAAAACACCCAAAATTATATAGTATTAAGAACCTTTGAGGATGCAGTGTTAAAAGCACTCAAAAGATATATATTTTAGATAATGTTGAAAGAGCCCAAAAGATACACATTCTAGGTGGTCTTGATAATGTTTGGAATATGAGTGCTTCGAGTATCAAAGAAGAGATTTATAAGATGCATATTTTAAGTCATATATTTCTCTTGTAATCAATCCTTTTGAGAAAATTTGAACGATGGGGCAAGAGTGTTGACGACAATGGAAAGGGGATTATCAGTGGTAGGAGATGGCGAGCGGTGGGGAGAGTTTGCCGAGTGCAGAGGTAGGTAGGTAGGTTGGGGTCGATGATTGATGGTAATGGGTAGTGCGAAGAGTTTGCGGCAATAGCATGCACAACAGCAAAGAGTGGAAGGGTCAGGCTTAAGCGATGATCGATGACAACGAGCGATGGGGAGAATTGGTGGCTACGACAGTGGGGAGCAGGTCATGGGCAATGATCGGTAGCAAACAACGGTGAGGAGAGTCGACGATAGTAATAGTTGGGGGGGGATACGATGTGTAAGCCGTAAAAAGAGTCAATAGTAGGCGACGGCTTGTGGGGAAGAAAAGAAAATTTGAGAGGGATTATAAACAGTAAATTATTATTATTATTTATTAATTTTAAAAAATTATAAATAATAAAAAAGAGACTCTAAATAGTACTATCTCTGATTTATGTCCATCACGTTAGTTCAAAATGCGTGGGAGGATCAGATTCGTGCATTAAGATCCGCACGTGGGTTATGATCTTGGTCATAATAAGATTTATTTGTGGTAATATCTATTCCATCATTTTTGGTCTCCATGTAACCTCGATGTTGGTCGTGGCCAATTAATATTGCAGTTATGTGGTACAACGTCATTACGTGGTTGTAATTATGGCTTCGCATCATCGACATTTGTTTGACTGTTGAGACATACGTCCTCACCGAACATTAATGTGCGGTTATCGGGTCGGATTCAGATAGAACATGGATGTAGACCGAGTACCAATCGAGACGGCTTAAGATTCTACTTAGCAGATCTAGTCTTGAGAATCCGCATACGTTAACATAATGGATCGAGTTTTAAGGGTCATTAAGAAGTCAGGTAAATGGATTGGATCTCATAAGCGATGGAGCTTCTTCTCTTGGCGTAACATTGTGGGACCGAATGTTAATGCAGATGGGAGCTGCTCATCAATAGATCGCGAATCATGGAGTTCTACTGCACAAGCTCATGTCATTTTGTGTGGCCAAGTAGTAGGTGGATGGTAGATGGACAATGCATGGTTATCACATCCATTAAATTGGTTGGTCCCACCCGGAAAAAAATTGAGAATTAAATCCTATGTCTACCTTGTCTGATTATTAAAGTAAATATTTTCGATCTCATTCGATAAGTTTTGAAGGACAGTAATTAGCTAGTAAAGATTTAGATGATTCGATGAATCAAATCTCAGCTTTATCATCATTTCTCAGTTGTGAGAAAAGAATCGTTACTTTTAGTTTCGGGTTGAAGTGTTAAAATTACAAAAAGAAAATAAATGAAGGAAAAAAAAAACTATTCAAGAACTGTTGATCGAGCTATAACTCTCGGTGCATAATCATTAGACTTTATTATTTAATCACCATTCGTGCCAGCAAATCATGATTTATGGATGATGTGGAGAGAGAAATTACCAAGAAATAGGAACAATGAAAGAAGAAGATTTTTTTTTTATTTTTTTCTTATTGAGAGAGAACGGGATGTAGTGGACATTGGAAGTCCCATCTTCGAAGTTCTCTCATGCATTCAATGACGGCAACCCTTTGCATTCATTCCCCAAGTCACATTTGCCTTAAACCAAGGATATCTATTAGTGTGTGTGTGTGAGAGAGAGAGAGAGAAGTGGGGAGGACAAATCCAACGGAATACTCTCCTCGAGTCAAGGCTATCATCACGGCTCACATAAAGTTGAGAGTGAATTCAATTTATTGAGAGAGAGAGAGAGAGAGAGAGAGCCATATTTTTGACAAGTTGTATGAATATATCATGTAGTTATGGGAGTTGAACTACATAATAATAATAATTATTATTATTATTATTATTATTATTAAATCTTGAGATGACCTCTCTCTCTCTCTCTCTTTCTCTCTCATATGGCCCTTTTACTACGTTACTTGGCCTTAAATCGCAAAGACAAGGACATGCACCATCACGGGCCCCAAGAGACACCTAACATTTGATTCATTAATGCGGTGTCATTCACATGCACAAATCGGCGAAAACAGTGATTGGGGATAAATAAATATATATATATAGGATATATATAGATGTGAGATATATATATATATATATATGAGATATATATATATATATATTAAGAACCCACCCAAAACTCATGCTGATGGCTATTTTAGTTTACAACGTGGAAGTTTATAAAGCACTAAATGATTTTATTATATTTTACATGAGCATGCATGTTGGACATACATACATTCATGTGATGTTGATGTGACATCTATAACTGTTAGCATTTTGCAGTGAGTTAGGGCTACATACATACATACATGTGCATATTAAATATCAATTAACCTGTTGCTACGTATCAAATCATGTGTTATTAAATGACTCGCTCACTATCAATTATGATATGATTATGGTTCATCTAAAATTTATCCACCTGATTTGAATACCATAATTGAAACTTCAAAATTTGACTCATCTATGAAGATGAGATATTAATACAGCATAAAATCTTATGCTATTAAATTGTGTCAAATCAATTATATATCATTAAATTCTTATAATATTTATTAATATAATATATATTTCGAGTGTATTTATTAATGTATCTAATTATTATTGGATTATTATACAAGTATAAATTATAGGTTTGAGTTTATATGTGACATCTTATAAGTTATTTAATATAATATTTATTTTTAATTTTTTTAAAAAAACACATATTTCGAATCCATCTTTTTTTTTTTTCATCTCACACACATACTATTTAGAATAATATTTTTTTAGATAGATAGATAGATAGATAGATAGATAGGATAGATAGATAGATAGATAGATAGGATAGATAGATAGGATAGATAGATAGGATAGATAGATAGGATAGATAGATAGGATAGATAGATAGATAGATAGATAGATAGATAGATAGATAGATAGGATAGATAGATAGATAGATAGATAGGATAGATAGATAGATAGATAGATAGGATAGATAGATAGATAGATAGATAGATAGATAGATAGATAGATAGATAGATAGATAGATAGATAGATAGATAGATAGATAGATAGATAGATAGATAGGATAGATAGATAGATAGATAGATAGGATAGATAGATAGGATAGATAGATAGGATAGATAGATAGATAGGATAGATAGATAGATAGGATAGATAGATAGATAGATAGATAGGATAGATAGATAGGATAGATAGATAGATAGATAGGATAGATAGATAGATAGATAGATAGATAGATAGGATAGATAGATAGATAGATAGATAGGAAGTTATAAAGCACTAAATGATTTTATTATATTTTTACATGAGCATGCATGTTGGACATACATACATTCATGTGATGTGATGTGACATCTATAACTGTTAGCATTTTGCAGTGAGTTAGGGCTACATACATACATACATGTGCATATTAAATATCAATTAACCTGTTGCTACGTATCAAATCATGTGTTATTAATGACTCGCTTATCTCTCACTATCAATTATGATATGATTATGGTTCATCTAAAATTTATCCACCTGATTTGAATACCATAATTGAAACTTTCAAAATTTTGACTCATCTATGAAGATGAGATATTAATACAGCATAAAATCTTATGCTATTAAATTGTGTCAAATCAATTATATATCATTAAATTCTTATAATATTCTTAATATATATATTATGATAATGTATCTAATTAGTTATTGGATTATTATACAAGTATAAATTATAGGTTTGAGTTTATATGTGAACATCTTATAAGTTATTTAATATAATATTTATTTTTAATTTTTTTTAAAAAAAACACATATTTCGAATCCATCTTTTTTTTTTTCATCTCACACACATACTATTTATGAATAATATTTTTTTTTTGGGTCTCTATTCTTATTATGGATGAGAAGTAATTCTTTTGAAGCAACTTATAAGGAATCATTTTATTATAATTCAATTTTGAAGCGGAGGAGTAATTGTGAATGGGGGTGGAGGAGATGAGGAGGACCACAGGATGATGAAGATGATGATGATAGATAGATAGATAGGATAGATAGATAGATAGCAGTGGGAAGTGAATCCAAGCGTTTGCAGACACCGCCTGCACATAACTCATGGAGGAGGTGAGTGTTGGCATCCATCGCCACCTCAACTGGGCGACCAAATGGAGCACAGTAGATGCCTCCGCTGCTTGCCGCCAAACCCCAGCATTTAATGCCGTCTCTTCCCCCTCCCTCCTCCCGTGCATGTCCTTCCAACCCTCCATTAATGCTCCCTAACCTTGTGTGACAGTGCCCTGCCACCAGCTCTCAGTAACTACGTCGCACCCCCAGCACATCAATCAATCGCACCCTTCATCTACTCCGCTTCCTTCTTCTTGGCCCCTCCTCACCTTCTCTTACGGCTCCAAGAACCGGAGTTCTTGCTGTCGAACGATGTTGGTTGAGGTGAGCTCGAGGGAGGGGGAGAGGGGTCCGATAACCCTCGACCTCCTCGGCGGCTGCACGTCGGTGGCACCCAAAGACTTTGATGCTGGCTCGAAGCCGTCCATTGGCTGTCGAAGCGACCTCCGTCCGCTGGTTCGCACTCGGTTCCCGTTCTTCGTGGGTGGTTCTCGCCTTCGCCTCGTCTTGGTCTCACGTTGATGTTTCCTCGTACTCGCAGGACCTTAACCGGCTGCCGGACGACGGCCCGAAGCCGGTAGCGGCGGCGCTCCCCGGGAGCCAGAGCGTGTGCACCATCGAGAAAGTGAAGTGGGCGCTGGAGCGGGCGGAGCGCGAGTCGCGCGGCAGGGAGATGGAGGAGCAGCAGCAGCGGCAGCGGCGGCGGAGGATGGGGATGGAGAGGAGGAGGAGGAGGAGGGGGGGGCAGGAGGCATCGGACGGCTGCTCCTCCCCCTCGCCGTCGCCGTCGCCCTCTCCCTCTCCCTCGCCGTCGCCGTCCTCCTCGTCGTCCATCACGACGGCGTCGATCAAGCGGCGGGGTGACGGGGAGGAGGGGTCCGCCGGCTGCGACTCCGCGGGCGGCAGCCTGGTGGCGGCGGGCTGCCCTAGCTGCCTTTCCTATGTGCTGATATCGAGGATGAACCCGCGCTGCCCACGCTGCGACTCGCAGGTGGCAACGCCCCTGGGGGCTGCTCCTCCGCCTCCGGAGAAGCGTCCCCGAATCGACCTCAATTTTGCGCTTTTCCCCCTGTAAAATTACTTAATTATGTATGTATATATAAATATAAATATACAGACAGGAGCAGTAAAAAACAGTATTATTAATTTCCAAGTCCTCGCCATCATTTTGTATAAAGCACAGGAGTTTATTTATTTTTGTATTATTATTATTATTATTATTATTATTATTATTATTATTATTATTATTATTATTATTATTATTATGATTATTATTATTATTATTATTATTATTATTATTATTATTATGATTATTATTATTATTATTGTTTTGATGCTTGCGGAATTCATATATCATTTTTATCTTGACTGCTTTTATCCATTCCCTGGTAGATTAAATCATCAAATTTATTTATAGTTGTAAGCAACACGACGATTGGTGTTCGAGAGGCTATGCGTTCAGCTGTTCATCATCCTACATCTCTAATCTAATATTATCTTTCTCTCTATTGTTAGTTATGATGTCGAAAATATTAATCTAGTGACATAATATACCTTTGATAATAAGTTGCACCGTTTGTCAATCATCATCATCATCATCATCATCATCATCATCATCAGCTACAGCTACACCGACAGTGTTGTGCAGGAGAATTGTTTCTGCCAAAGTAGCCCACTCCAACTTGTTCTTCTTCTCATACAATTCCATACGATAATACTCGGTGGTTGTCATTATCTCGTTGTTAAATACAATACTTGAATGAATAGCGATAATTTTCAACGGAGGAGGCGATGGGGGATGCACTCCGCAAGTCATCTTCGACGAATGAGTTGGCGACTCGCTTTCGTCGTTAATGTGCATGGAAAGGAAAGCTTGACTTGTTTCTGACAGGGAGAGAGAGAGAGAGAGAGAGAGGCTCTTCATCCGCTCCAAATTAATGCCCTCATACTGATCGATCTGTCATCTCGACGACTGCAGAGACAAACATGACCATCCCATGTTCTCTCTCTCCGAATCCCCTTCTTCGACAATTTCTTCTTGTCCATTTCGTTCATCGCATTAGTTGCACGCACCCAAGAAGATACGAGTGGTTCATCGATTGTACACATTTCATTCATTTTCTGCAACCATACTTAATTAACTATCAAATCCGGACGGGATGCATCGGATTAAGGCAAATAATAATAATAATAATAATAATAATAATAATAATAATAATAATAATAATAATAATAATAATAAAAGGCACAAAAGTTGAGCTCTTGATTGCCCTGGATTTCTAATCGGATCGCTTTTGATCAATGATGATTGACATACAATGATTTTTATTTTTTTACTTATTTTTAAGATGTTTTGTTCCAAAATATTTGTTACTGTAAATTGTAATTGTTCGACGTGTAACATGTTTCGAGTTGCTCCAAGTCCAATGTTGGAGCTTGTCACGAGCCTTGGAATCAAGATTGAGATGGTTCAATAAATTATACCGAAAAAATTATAATGAGCCCTTGACAATCACTCAAAGTAAGTGATTATCAATGTGCAAATCCATCAACCGTTGCTCGATTTATAGTTACTGTCCATATGGTAAATGGATCAGAGAATTTGACTAACACATTGGGATGGTTAGATATCCAAGGTGGTATCGAGTCAACATCGATTTGGGTGTAACACTTGATTAACCTATTGAATTGACATGTTATCGAATAAAGCATACAGTTGTAAAGAGACTATCCACCGTTATCACTATCTAAGATAGCTAATATCTTAAGATTTATTGGATAAGAGCTTTTACCCTCAACATTTTACCCACGATTTCACTATAATCTCTTACTCTTATGAACTATCTTAGTTTTATTATTATTATTATTATTATTATTATTATTATTATTTCGTTATTAACATTCTCGAAAGAATATATTCTTTTTTTCATTATTAAAAATAATTAAAAATATATAAAATATAATTTAAATTTTTTTAAAGAGATCTAAGGTCGACTTGGATCCAACTCTCTATCAGATTCAATCAATGACACTGAGACATGACGTACGGGAAGAAGAACCGAGTCATAACGGGTTTCGTCCTCAGGCACTCACTCTCATCTTCCTCTCGAGATGATGTGTGTGGGGGCGTGGGTAAATGTGCAAGAATGGTTAGATGGCGTGACGTCTCCTCCGGCACGGTCTCCGTCACCGTTGAAGGGCGAGCGCGACTCCCCCTCCACCTCGCATTTAATGCGCCTCTCCCCCGGTGTGGTACGTCCATTTAAGGTTGCTGAGGTCCACGCATCGCCACCACCGCTTCCTGCGTCTCCACTGTATTGTTGCCACCAAGCGGGTGATGGGAGCCTCGTCCGCGCCCGCCATTAATGCCGCTGCTGCTGCTGATGAATGCGATGGCAACAGCAGCCGGTCGGAAGAGTCAACATGACAACCATTCACACCATTTATTGGTTCTTATGCCTTCAGTCCCCATCATTTAATAACATCACTTTCCTTCTCTCTTTCGAGCTTTTATTGGGACAACAAAAATAGCAGGGTTTGATTTAAATAAATGACAAGGCATCTCTCTCAGTGAATGAATGCTTGAAGCAGAAATTGACCTCCAAGAATTCACGACTATCTATCCTTGACTTGATTACTTTCTCTCTCTGTCTTCCAGGACGGAGGTTGGTTTCGGTGTTGAATTTTCAAGGATTATACCTATGGATAGAGAGAGTCGTTGAACAGCAAACTCTGACATGGGAGAAGGAAGGATTAGGTATCCCACAGGAAGTAAAAGAAAATACATTCAACTTCTCGGTCCCAATCGCCTCACTCCACATCCTAAATTCCACCTAACACAACTAATCCATTATGGTGGATGCATACATTCAACATGTCGACAGTCTTAGGTAATTTAATGACCTCGATTGCAAGGTTCTGGTCATGATCAACAGCAGAGTAGCTACCTCGGTCACTCTACAGAGAGATTGCCTTCAACCGTGTTTTCTTTTTTTTTCTAAAAATTATATCAATTAAATCGTAAGATTAACAAGAACAAGGTGGTATGCATGAGGTCTGCCTGCTGCTATTGTCCACTTCTCAGTGAGTGGTTACAAAATTGTTTCCAGCTTGGTAAGCTAGAGATGTGGCAACCCCAAACGAATAAGGAATCCAGATCCAAAAGGCATCTTCAAAGAGTATAGGAATATGAATGCCTTTGATTCAGTCAGCAAGTGCAACATGAAATATAGGTTATCAAAGATGGTGAAACTCCATTGGTCGGAATAATAATTTAATTAGGAGAATTCCAACATCACCCTTAATATTAATGATTTTTGATAAATTAAATTATTATTCCGAATTCAACTCCAGGCGAAATCATGATGGAAGAAGATATTTTCAAGAATCATTAACTTTGTGGAGTGACCAAATAAAGGCTTTAATTGTACCATATGAGTTAATCTGACTGCTAAACAATCCTATAATATAAACAGGTGTAACTCATGCACTCGTATCAAACAGTAATGGCCCCATTGGACATTTCCAAATCATAGCAATTGTAGCAGGAAGAAGAGAACAAAACATGGAGTTCTTCAGCTTTGTCCTTGTGATCATGTTGACAACACACAGAAAATGTTGAACATCACATGGAGTTAATTCTAAGGATCCCTTGCTGACAGTCAGTAACCACATCATGTTGACTACACACAGAAATTGTTGAACACCACATGCAATTAATTCTAAGCATCCCTTGCTGACAGTAACCAAAATCTAGTGCTGCCAGTTCAAGCCACACTAGGAAACATGGACGCATGAGAGAGACAATTGGTGTGCATCCCAGTGCCCATGGAGATGAAGGTTGCTTCCACATCCTGTCTAAGAATGTTGTTTCTGAAGATGGTGTTTGTATTGCAGAATCCAAACCAGAATTGCTGAAACTTTAGGATGACAGTAGTATTCCTACTTAATGTTTATCTAAGGTGGGTGTTTCACTTCATCAGATGTTCCAAGCACCGACCGACAAGAAGGGTCAAAACAGCAATGAGATTTAAAGGTGAAAATAAAACTGGCAGATTTGTCAACATTATTATCTTCACTGAGTATGCTTCATAGGGTTTCTACTGTAGTCTATGTAATAATTTCCTGTTCTTAGACAGCATTGCTGGTTTGTGTCACTGTCATTGTGC
This sequence comes from Musa balbisiana, assembly GCA_004837865.1. NCBI lineage: Eukaryota > Viridiplantae > Streptophyta > Magnoliopsida > Zingiberales > Musaceae > Musa > Musa balbisiana. Next base: position 35,869,672 of record CM017194.1, read on the forward strand.
TTGAGATACAGCTGTCTGCATAGTTTTAAGTCAACAAGTAACTGGTTTTGCTGAAAGGGATTGCTTTAATTGGATTGTAACCTTATTTTGTCTGTGTGGAACTCTTCAAGGCCGATTGAGACATAGGAATCGTGGACCAGAAAATATAGTATTCATTCAGGGTCGATAAAAATGTGTATAAATAGAAGAGAGCAAATGCATGATTGGCAGAAACAGATTAGAAGCATGTCAAATTCCATGACCAAGTGTGTTAGAGGTCTGCAGAATAATTCTCAGCAAATGTATCAATTATGAACATGGACTTCAAGATCCAAGGAAAGCGAAAAGCAAAATGATTCTCTTGAATCGAATGGGTGGAGAGATGGAAAAAAGCATTCCAAAGATTTCATATGACTCCTTGGTCCTGAGATGTCAACTTTACATTTTGCTATTAAATATCACACTGATTGCAAGATTGTGATCAAAAGTGGAACTGAGCTCTATTCTTGACAACATCTTATGCATTTGACCATATAAAGTTGAAAACATTGTTTAGGCCTTGATATAATTCTTCTAAATCAAAGAAACAGTAAATGTAAGATGTCAAGTTCTTCATCTTCATTTATCATTTCTGGTTCTTCCTTGTGTTTAAACTAAAATTCTCATATACTGAATTAGATGGAGTGAAAAAGAAAGGTGACATGTAAAACATCTCTTTAGTAAACATACCTTTTTTTTCTTTTTTATTTTGAATTTGAGGAAATACTATATATATATATATATATATACACCAATTTTAGCCGTAAAAGAACAAGAACACATCAATGCATGCATCAAGTAAACTACATATCTTTTCCAAGGTTTCCTTATCTAGGTATTTCTTTCTCTATTTGAGTTGCTGAATGAGCTAAAAAAAACAAAAGATCTTTAAGCAGAAGGAAAACATGGCAGCTAAAGATGCCCTCTATTTTGGGTTTCTCCAATACCCTATCAAAAGGTGGAATAGATGCTGCAGAGAAATATCCCAATGGCTTAACCCCAGGTTGGTATATGGCTACAAAGAGCCAATATGCATTTGTCTTGGATCCCAGACAATGAATTGAATTCATGTTAGTGAAAGACTTGCTACTCATGTAAATCAACTGAAACTAATTTGTTTATGAGGAGCTTTAATTTTAGCATCAAATAATTTAAGCAAATGGTTAGATTATTTTTCTTTCTCTACATAAGATTAGACACTAATATATTTATTATCATTTTTATAATTACCAATTCCATCTAGCTCAATGTATACATATATTTTTATCAAGTTTGACCTAATCATGAGATTGATTAGATTTTTTTTATTATCTTTTATTAAATATTTTTCTTATAGCTTTGATATCATGATAAATTTCTTTTCTATATAAGTACAAATTCTAACAGGATTGATGTAAACTGATATGTATGAGATTAGACATCAATATTATTAATTTGTGAACCAAAGTTGTGTCAACCAACTTAGTCAATCATTAGCAATGTGAGGCTATTTTTTTTACTCTATCTTTTTTTTTTATCTCACACAAATGAATATATATATATATATGTAATTAATTAATTAATTAATTAATGTTAGCTATTGTAGGATAACCATAAACTCTAATATACATTAATATGTTTTATAGAGATATGGATGATGCTAAAAATATTAGGAGTATTTTAGATATTTTATTCTATTGTTTCATTCAGAGTCAATTAAAATAATTTTTTTATTATGGTTAAAAGTGGTTAAGATGAAGTTAGTTTCTCAAGAGATATTACTAGCAATGACATATTTGAAGGGGTAAATATTTATATATTAAAATATGCCACAACCAAATAGGAATCACATTGGAAAGGGCCAAAGTCAAAGTCTTCGTCGTTGTTCTCTTCCTGGAAAGGAATCCAGATCACATCCGCGTTAATATAGCTCAGCTTTGTCTTATACAAGTACTGGGCGAATTCAGTGCCGGTGACTTGGATTGCATTTTTCTCTCCGGGAAATCATATCATATCCCACCCACATCAAGGGCTACAAGTCCAGCGGAGTCATCCTTGACCACAAGTAGATGGCTTGAGTACTTTGTTACTCATTAGATACAACCTAATCTATCTATTTTCCTTTTTTTTTTGGTTTACATTCCATTAGAGCATTAATGATCTGAATATTATTTGATCAACTGCTAAGCAGCCTTTTTCCTCATATATAATATATAAAAGAATAATTAAGAAAATTATTTGTTTGGTTGGACAGATATGAAACATAATTGCATTTCTGTATTCAGTCGATGCACATGAGAATTGAAACTTCACACATTTCATTGGAAACTTTTTTGTCTAGTCAAAAAAAAAAATGGATTCCCAAATCCAAAGTTCGCTATCACCTAAATCAAATGCCACATTCGTTTGATCAGATCTTTGATCATATGAAAGTTGCTTTTTCTTTTTCTTGAACAAAAGGCAACAGAAGAAAAAGCAATACAAACCGAAGAAACACCAAATTTCGCTTGATAAAAATGTGGTGCAGTAACATGAGACCTAAGTATCAACAACGAAGAGACTCTTCTCTTCGGGGAAGAAAAGGAGGAGTCGTCTTCATGCTGTGCATCACTTGGTCGTCATCTTCAACACTTGCTCAAAATGCTGTGCATCACATGGTATTCTAAGGACGCCCTTCTGCCGGTACCCAAACTCCTGAGCTGCCAACTCCAGCAATCTCACAAAGCATGGATGGTCGAAGGCCTTCACGCTCACCACGAACCTCTGCAACTCCTTCCCTGTGCCCACCATCACCGGAACATGTCCTTTAGGCGCTCGATCTACTCCGCGTTCCTCGGCTGGCTTCCCCATTCTCCTTCCGATCGAGTGATCGAGCTGCACATCTCTCTCCCTCTAATATGTGTGTGTATATATATACATATCGAGTCCCGGAGAGGAAAGCATGGCATGTTTGACTCGAACGTCACGTTGTACGGAAGCTTTTCGAGCCACTGGCATGCAGTTAGATAGCTTATGGTACTTCTTTGTCTGGTCTATACTCGATGAACGTAACATGAAGAAAGGGAGGTGTGAAACTGGGAGAATGGGGGACTGTTCTTGTCTGCTCAGGGGCTCCACGGAACCTTCAAATGCATGTCTTGGTTGGAGGATGGGAATATTTGTTTGATTTGTATTGTTGATGAAGAAAAACACGGCTTCAGATCTCACAAAAAGCAAAAGAAAAAAAAAAAAAGGGAGTTGATGGAATGAAGCCCAGAAACAATCTTTCTTCTGGGTGTTTTCCTATGATTGTTACATGCATGCATGCATGCAGGTGAAGCCTGCGGACTCTTTCACCGCTTTAAGCTCATACTCACAGTTTCAGGCATTTAGCTCTCTCGGTTGCTCATTCTTCCATGGAATATGGGTCGTCCCACAGATGGGAGTCAGCACAAGAAAAGAAGATGTCCCACCATGACATTGATGCGTGTGTGACGGTGAGATAATAGAGTTTCAGGACGGTACTCAAAACGACATGTGAGTTCCTCGGATTGAAATGGTGGGCGATGCAGATGGTATGGTGGTCTTCGTTGAATTGGAGCTGATCTGGCCATGTGAAGCCCCTTTTAAGAGCGAGGAAAACGAGAACAGAATCTTTCATGTGCTCAAATGCTGCTGGTTTTTTATGGAAATTTTTGGGCCAATATATTTAGAATATAGAGAGAGAGAGAGAGAGACGAGCAGATCTTCTTTTCCCTTTTTCTAATCCAATATCTGGCCAAGTTTATTATCACATCAGATTGATCATCACATATGGTATCAAAATGACTGTGTTAGACATGATGAAGGATCAAATAGAAGAAGATTATCCTTAACTTGGTCGATGGTATGTGCATCACCATAAATTCAAGTGACAGACTCGGTTTCCCGTAATAAGCTGTGCCCACTATCATTAGGTTGAACCTAAATATTCTTAGGATAGTAATTTAGATCGATTAAATTGATAAATTAATTATCCTTTCTTTGCCTTCACCTTTCTTGTTCTCTTGGTTTGCTCCGTTTGGTGTCCCACAATTCACCTTTCTTTGCCTTCGATGTGTTTCACCAATTACTGACAATATGTGCATAGACTACGCCTCCTTAGCCTGTCTATAGTCTGGTCCAGCTTGATCTCACTGATTTCATCCACCTATGGCATCTCCTCCTCAGCTTCATCCATCAAGTGACTATTTATACCTATTTGAATTTGCAAATTTAATATTTCATTTACATAGGTACGGTTGTCTCAAAAAAATTACTAATTTAATACATATTGATCGATCTTATCCACGATAGAGTTAATGATTGATTCCTATAAGACTTCAAGCTTGTCTAAGTATTCAACCATTTTATTTCGTTTGATTCCTCCGACGTTAAAGTCAACAAGGCAGAAGAGGAAACGGATAAAGCTAAAGAAGTCATCATGCACATGCATCAATGTCGAGTGCCGACATCGAATGCTTGGAGCCAAATGTGAAAACTATGGAGCATGTGATGTGGACATTCGTCATCAAATTGCATCGTGTTTGTTGGTCAATAGTGGAAATTGGGTCAAACAAAGTTGCTGATGCTACTACGATATATCATATGTGATTTTATCTCTTGCGAAAGTGACGAGAACCGTAAAGACTAAGACAATGACATGTCCTATAACGGGTACGTTATAAATTAATTCGATACTTAATCATGTCTAGAAATATATATATATATATATATATATATATATATATATATATATATATATATATATATATATATATATATATGTATGTATGTATGTATGTATGTATGTATATATATATATATATATATATATATATATATATATATGTATATATGTATATATATATATATATGTATATATGTATGTATATATGTATATATGTATGTATATATGTATATATGTATGTATGTATGTATATATGTATATACATATATATATAAAAGTCATTCTTCACTAATCTATCCATATAGATAAGGATTTAACATAGATGATTATATGCTACCCTCCTTGTCACCCACGTGAATAAGAGACCAAGAAGAGACTGTTAGAATAGTTAGAGGCTACTTCCTCGTATAATATCTCATATAATATTCTAACCCTTTACGATCATGTATAAAGGCTCGTCTCCAACATAATGAAAAAAAAAGCTTATTCTTTTTTATCACTCATGTCTGCACTCATACACTTCAGGTTACTAACTTGGGCATTAGAATGATCGAATCAATAAACCTCTCTCGATCTCGATCTTCATGTAAGTGGCACATTGGGAGCTTAATATTTTCCACCTCGGAGGCACCTAGGACAACCCTACTATACGAATCTGGACCATGTCGGGTTGACCAAGACATCAACGACTTCTTGCCTCATCATTTTGGCATTAAAAAAAGAGCCTGATACTATAGTTTCGCCTGCCCGTCGACCCTCTCAATGAATGCTTGAGTGATGAGGCTTTGCCCCTAACCTATAGTACTTTCACTCAAGGGGGACAACAACCATCCTTTTTGCATATTGACATATTCACCTCAGGGCAAATGCCGATATGATACTAGTGTCTACTCAACAACTCAAGCCTCTCACTCCCAAAGACGATACCGAGCCACCTGCTCATCCCCACCAAGGTGTTTTTAAATCTCACTCATTAAGTGTATACACGAACAAACATGATATAGATCACCAACTCAATTATTGTTAGCACTAATAGCCATCGAGGTTCTCCTACTTGATTTGGTGTTGACATCCCAAGAGCACTTGAGACTCGTTGGCTCCACCTCGGGTCAATCATCATTCACTCAAAAAATCTAAGAAGGACCAATTCCAGTAAACTTTCGCCTCCCATTATTGGAGATATTTGATGACAGTGACGACCCTATGGAGCACATTGTAGCTTTTCATATCCAAATCTCATTGTATGATACGTCAAATACCCTGATGTGTTATACATTTTCAATCACATTAAGATGCCTAGTATGAGAATGATATGCCTGCCTGAAGCCACTTTATATCGATTTTTTTTTCCAGCTCGCAAGAGAATTCAAACTTCACTTCTTTGGGATCGTGTGCCCGAGGCCATCGGTACCAACACTTCTTAGACTCAAGCAAGGGGAGGAGAAAATGCTTGTAGACTTTGCCGCTTGGTTTACCAATGAAATTCGTTGCTCATAATACAAGCCTTCTTGACGGGACTTAAGCCTTCTCGTCTCTTCTAGTCATTGATGGAAAGTCAACTAGTGATGATACCAAAGGTACCTCAAAGGGTCAATCGATACATTATCACCGAGACATTGGTCTTTCATAAGCATAAAGAGTCATGCAAAAGGTCGAAGCAGGAGCGATCATAATCCACCTCGACCTCGAGATCACCACAGTGAAAGAGGGAAGAATGACTCGAGTTATCTCATATAAGATCCGAGCTACCCCCCTTGAATATGTCGAGAACTAAATTTTTTTTATAGATAAAAGAGAAGAGGCTCTTAAAAGACCCCCACTTGAGAGGTCAGGACCATTGGAGAGATAGATTTATATCATTATTGATGGACTCGCTTCAGGGGACGATAACTCCTCGGGGTCATAAATCTTATGCCTGAGCTACTTGATAGGGAATATTCTAGCATTAGCCTCAACCTACTAGTTAGTTGCCACCAAGATGTTGACATGGGCAGCACAAAGCTCAAATCATCCTTTCCCAACAGTGAATGGCAAGTCGGCAACCTACCACCCCTAGCAAATCACAGCCCATGGGAGGTGAATGCGCCAGTGGCCAGGGGCAGTAGCCTCCTAGTGATCGAACCTACTTATGCCCCCCTTGGTCGGCTCGCACAGATGACAACTATGCTAACTTGAGTTGATTTTAGAGCATAACTATGCTAACTTGATTAGGAGTTCATTATGCCTGAACCAAAGTCAAATTAGGCTTGTTGGAAGGCCAATTCAATGACTTGGGGGTTGGATTGAGCGTTGGTACCACTTGAGAGCTAAAAAGCATTTTCGAGAATCTCGATAGTAGTATGCTCAAGCAGGTAGTGGTACCACCAGAGCTCAGGTTCCTCGGCTCTGTCAAGTAGTAGTATCGCCCAAGCAAGCGGTGGTACCACTAGAGCACAGGTTCCTAAGCTTTGTACGACGGTAGTTTTGCTTGGCGTAGGCGGTAGTACCGCCAATATCTTGAAAACCTAGGGTTTTAAGTTTTTAGCTCCATCTTTGAAACCATTATGAGTCTATAAATATCTCACTCATGCTTGCTTGGTAAAAGTACAAAACATTATAATTTGAAGTGTATAAACTCTCTTGAAAAGTGTTGAGTCTCTTCTTTTTTGAGTTTAGAAATCATTTTAAGGGAAGTATAAGGTTTTTTTGTAAAAGAGAGGTATAAATGTTCTCTTTTAAGCCTGTGAAAAGGAGTAAGAGTTATAACAAGGGTAATTGATCTTCGCCCATTGAAAAGAAGATCGGTAGTGAAAGTCGGTGACCTCGAATGAAGATAAATCGGGAGTAGACGTAGGTCGAGATGATTGAACCACTATAAATATGGTGTGCATCTCTCTTTATGCTTTTTTCTTACAATTGCATTTTTGATATGTATTTTTGATCAAAATTTTTTAAATCAAAATTTTATTTTGAAAGCAGTAATTCACCAACCCCCCTCTTAATATCTTTACGATCCTAACAATTTTACCATAGGAGAGGTCGGGTCAAGAAATCTCCCTCGACACTGACCCTTATACAAGGTTCGTGAGGAGATAAGGCCCATCTTGACTCAAACCTAAAAACCTGAGGAGGTTAGAGCCTATCTCGATTTAACTTAGGAGCCACCTCGGAATCTCAACTACCACCACGAATCGCTTCGGTTGAACTCACCCCAACTTCAACCCCCTCACTCAATTCCCACGTGGGTCACCCAAACAACCTTACACCTTCGGGACATAATCAAGTCATGTCGATTCATGGCCGATGATTGCTAGTTACAAGTGCCCTATAAGCCAATCACGTGAGTGATGGCACATGTGACACATTGCATGATTATTATTATTATTATATTTTCTCACTTTATATTGCCTAATTGATATATTGTGATGTCCATGGATTTATGTAATGAGAATTGGATTATGATGAGATCATGATAATAAGACCACTTGGCCTATAGACACATACCATAAATATTTCCAATCATATGTTACACGAATACCAAATATTTCCAATCATATGTTCCACCGAGAGGGACATCAAGATAATCAGAAAAATCGGTTACACTATATCCTATCCATATGATGGAGATAACTGGTCCATAGCTGCTTGTGTGGAGACACTAGGGATATAATGCAATTGCTCATTAGAGAATGAATTCACTAAATGTTCCACTAACAGAATGTTGAATAGTTAATGATACTTTATTGTTCGACAATGGTTCCGTAGTCTTAATTGTGTATCTAGTCATTAAACTTGAGACGTCAAGGATATTCTGTATAAGTACTCTAATTTTTATATCGGACTTATAAGTCTGGAAGTTCTAGATCTAGCAGAACTAGTCCATCGAGAATAGTAGCCAATCTTATGAGAGTAATTAAGTATCAATAGAAGATTATTTGCTCTCAATGTCATGAGAGGAATGTCTCATGATAGGAGGCACAAGGCAGAATGTACCTAAAGTGTATAAGTCAGAAAAACATGATCCATATTAGAAGAAACCTGTCATGATAGGAGGCACAAGGCAGAATGTACCTAAAGTGTATAAGTCAGAAAAACATGATCCATATTAGAAGAAACCTGTCATGATAGGAGGCACAAGGCAGAATGTACCTAAAGTGTATAAGTCAGAAAAACATGATCCATATTAGAAGAAACCTGTCATGATAGGAGGCACAAGGCAGAATGTACCTAAAGTGTATAAGTCAGAAAAACCCGACCCGTGTTAGAAGAAACCTGTCATGATAGGAGGCACAAGGCAGAATGTACCTAAAGTGTATAAGTCAGAAAAACATGATCCATATTAGAAGAAACCTGTCATGATAGGAGGCACAAGGCAGAATGTACCTAAAGTGTATAAGTCAGAAAAACATGATCCATATTAGAAGAAACCTGTCATGATAGGAGGCACAAGGCAGAATGTACCTAAATAGGAGGCAGCAAGGCAGAATGTACCTAAAGTTGTATAGTCAAAAAACATGATCCATATTAGAAGAAACCTATCACATGTGAGGTAAAAGATAAATGTGCCCAAACACTAAATCGAGAAAACCTGACCTACGTCAGAAGAAACCTGTCATGATAGGAGGCACAAGATGAAATATACCAAAGGCGTGGAGGTTTGGATACTTAACCCCCACCTCCGTCCATGGCAGAAAGGTTGAGAAGTTTGACACCCCGCCTACCCAAGGTATAAATGTTTGAAAACTCAACCCCATCCTACCAATGTACATCTTTCAATAATATGAGAAGCAGGTCGATAATGAATCACCAATAGTAGTGCTTAAGGAGGTGATCCCAATGAATGTGTCGGACGAATTTGTTTCGAACGATATAAGGTGCATGATGGGCTAGATGTGTCAGACAAATTAAACATGTCACCAGGTCGACAATGGATTAAAGAGGTATGAGCTCGATATATCGGATGAACCAGACGTCGCACTTCAGATCCCTCTGGCAAGAGCCCTGAAAAATATCTTTAGAGGAAACAAATGATATAGAGTACGCCGTCAGCTAAGCATCATTTGACATGCAATCGCCATATGGTGTCAAAGGTGGAAGGTGAAGATGAAGATCACCCTTCACCTGTCTGCCCACGTGGGCAAGGGTCTAAAGAGCGATTATGGGGTTGCGCACCCGTCCCCCTTTGGACACCCATGTGGATAAAACATTAAGGGAAGGCTATTGAAAGTAATTAGAGGTTACCTCTCTATAGAATATTCTACAGAATAGTTTATCCCTTTACAACCAAGTATAAATGCTCATCTCCAACATAATGAAAAAGAATACTTTTTTTTTTTTTACTACTTACGTCCGCACTCATAATCTTATGTTATTAACTTGGGCGTCAGAGGAACTAGGTCGAGAAACCTCTCCTGACCTCAGTTTTTATATAGGTTGCACCTTAGGAGCTCGATGTTTCCATCTCGGAGGTACCTCAAATAACCCTATGCAAATGGGTCTGGATCATGTTGGACTGATTAAGTCATCAACAACTTCTTCTCTCATCAAATAATAATATATGACTTATTCTTTTTTAAAGCATAAATATAGGTAGTCGATACATTATACTTGTTTGACCAATAATAAGATTTGATCCTATGAGATCAAAGATGTGGCACCAGTAAAAATGTTAAATTGGTCCCATAAGGTTGATTATGCAACATTGTTAGAAGGCTAACTTAACCGAGTTGTTGCTTCATAATTGTAACATAATGATTCAATGTGTGATCTCATAGTCCATCAATGATCAAATAATGCGTGTAATCATTCATATCATTTACCATCGGCGAAACCCAATAGTCCCTCATAACATTAAATCCCTCCAAGTACTCATTAATATTATGCAAACAAATCTATACTAATTAAGTTTCATAGCATATGTCAATGGCATAATTTTTGCATGGTCTCTGCTCGAATTTCTTAACTTTCCCACACATCAACATAAGATGGGCTAAGAATTAGATCTCGGTTAACTTCGAATCTAGCCCACATGTTTGACAACTAAAATCTATCTTAACACAAAGCAAGTGATATTTATTCTATACCTTTAAGTGAAAAATATAAAAAAAATAAAACCCAAATCTCTTATAAAATCCAACATCCAATTTTAATATGATGAACTGTATATTTAGGTTATAGTGATATACTGAAATTAATCGAGAATTTAGTCGGCAAATATCACGAAAACATTTCGTATGGGACAAGAGATGGTACCTAACTATACTTAGATCAGGTACCACATTCACCCCTTGGCTTTGTCATAGTTTGAGTAGATATGAGTCATAGCATGTCCTTGTCACTCTGCAAATTGACACATCAATGGGCCAACAAGAAGGAATGATACCAAACTTATCCACACCTACCCTTTGTTTCAACCTTTTACCTTTGGGTGAGGTCTAATTTTTCACTTAATTCTCAAATCAATTCCAAGGTTAACGAGCCCCTAATCAACCCCAATCATGGTTAGTTTTTAGATATATATATATATATATATATATATATATATATATATATATATATATATATATATATATATATATATATATATATATAAAGTTTGGTAAACCCAATGAACATACTTGGTCTCTTCATAGATAATTCTTTGAGATTATCATATTTAGTATGTAATTACTTATGGATGAGTAGTTCTGTCGACAATGTGGAGAGCTCTTTGATTGTGGAGAGTCTCCGGTAATTATTATACATAGTAGGAGGAAATTACTTATGGATTAGCAGTTTCGCCGAGAACTCCTCAGTCGCAGGGAGTCTCTTGAATCATTGAATATTAAAATCTGTGTTGGTGTTACTCTCCGCTCGTTGTCGACGTATATGGCCTGATTGATCATCTACTAATTTCAAGCTCACAAGGATAGTAAATCGTAGGTTCATGGAATCGTAGATGTAAAAGAAAATTCTTTTCTTGACATGCAATTGTAAATTCATGCATGCCAAATTGGACATCATTACCTCCCAAAATATTCAGAAGAATAAAACAAAAAACACCTTCATTTGTTAATGGGTGTAGGAAGCATCATTGTCGTCATCACTCGCCACACACCCAACCGAAGGTGGATAGTTTACGTGACTTGCATGGGGATTGGGCAGAAGCACGAGGGGAAGTCTCGTCTTCGTGCTGCTTTTTGGCTTTAGGATACATTAAACTAAGTTACCAATACATGCTTAAAGAACGCATGATCGACTCACCAAAGCTCCGGCCGTGATCCGTAATGTACGGTGTACGTCATGGGCGCACTCCTATTAAAGCACTCGGTAGTATTCTAAACCAAACAGATGCATCAGCACCGTCCGATCTACGTGGAGATGCGGAATCGACGATCATCGTCGTGACCGACACCACAACACGATGAATGCGCGTGACGGGATTTGTCGAGGAAAGCCACTTTCTATTAGTTATTACTATTGTCGTCGTTATAAAGTTAGCGGAGAAGTGACTCCCAATCCAATGACAACTTGGGTTCGTGTGATCGAGCTTATAGTTGGATGAATCACCGAACAAAAACCGGCCATCATCCTACAAGTTGAATTAGAATATATGGTGTCTTCCTAAGCAATTGTATTCTTGAAATAATTCCACATATAAATTTCACGTAAGTCCATCTACTACTCCTACCTCGAGCATTGCAGTGATTTATGCTAGCGATGGAGGCCATTTGTGTGTGGCTGGTGGAGATTTATCAAGGTTAAGTGCAGCTTAAGTAATTAAATGGGTGTTGTGGTGCACAAGGTGGTGGCTTTTATACTCTCTCTAACTATGGTATCATGGAACAGTGTGTCACCGTCACCGTCACCGTACCAAATGGACTACGGAAACCATACCATCCACTTTACCTACTCCACTTCCATATTTATATTAATATTTATATTTATATATCTTCACAAGAATTAATGGTTATTAAGATTTTGTTTGTTAAACCTTGCTCTGGTGGTGTCGACTGATAAGACATTGGTTTCCTCGTTGGATTTTGCGTTGACTCCACGTTGATTTGGATCCGATGTTTGCCGCAACTCTAACGCCGACTTAAGACAGGAATCGCCAGCGCGGCACACATCAAGAACTGCGTAGTGTGTGGATCACTACGCAACTCGTGACGCTAAAACGGCCCCCACGCGTTAAAAGAGCCGTTCGCTGTTGTACGAAGAACAGCTAAATTTGTATATATAGATATAAATAATGGATTTAAAAGTCCTCCATTTTCCACTATAAATACGTACCCACCCACAGCGGCGGAGGCCACCTCGTTAGCCATCCTCCCACGGCAACAGAGAATGATCCGGCGGCTGTCGAGGGTGGTGGACTGCGCCCAGTACGAGTCGCTGCGTTGGTCCGGCGAGGGGAGGCGGCACGGGGAGCCGGCGCAGGGGCACTTCCCAGTGTACGTGGGTGAGGAGATGGAGCGGTTCGAGGTCCGAACAGAGCTCCTCGGCCGCCCGGCCTTCGTCCGGTTGCTGCGCCTCTCCGCCGACGAGTACGGCTACGAGCAGCGCGGCGTCCTACGCATCCCCTGCCCCGTCCCGCTCTTCCGCCGCCTCCTCGCCGCCGCTTCCTCCACGGAGGAGGCGGAGGAGGAGGAGGAGGAGAAGGAGAAGGAGCTCCTGCGATCCTTCCCCGAGTTGCTCCTCGGTTCCTCCGACCTGAGTTGACCGGGCGCTTCGAATCGCTCGTCCTCTCGCGCCCCACCGTTTCTAGATTCCCGGTTTTGCCCTTGTAATCCTACCGCAGATTAGCCGCTCGGTGCGCTCAAAGGAGAAGGGTAGTTGTGGAATTTTGTGTTTCTAATCATCGAGTGTATGCACTTCATCTATTGTAAATACGAGAGTATTATGCTTAATCCGAACAATTATTGCCTTTGTCTTTCTTTATTTTTCCTTTAAATGAGAATAATTAATTATATAAGAATTTACCGCATTAAAAAAGTATTTCCCAAACGTCATTTATTGCATGAAAAAAAATTGGGCCGAGAAAATAAATTAAGATCTTCATTATTGCTTATATATAATGCAAGACCAAAAACATGATTAGCGTTAAAAGCACACATCGTATGAAAAGGAAGTTTGGATTCTCTCAGGATATATGACAATGAAATGTCAACGCAGTGGGGGGTATCACAAATAATCGCCTTAATCTGTCTTAACAGAATAATTTGTCCTAAATAAATTTAAAAAAAACTCTTTAATCATGTTTTAAGTACTAGAAAAATTGAGCTCAGCTGATCTATTCTTCCTGATCTTAAATTCTTTAACGTGCGACTTCGAGCACCACCGGACATCTTCTGCGCTGCACAAAAGCAGAAGCTCCCATGTCTGATTGAAATCTTACGCTTGGGCTTTTAGTTCTGGAGTATCTTTCACTCCAGTTGGGTCTGAAGGGAACATTTGATCTTTTTGTTCCATCTCGACTCTCTATAACAACGTCTCATCCATCAGAATTTGACGATGCAATCAGCAGCTGTGATGGATTTTGTCATGGCCATCTCCCTCCCTCTGCTTCTCTTTTCGATGTTGCTGGGCTTCAGCTGCTACTACCTGGGGAGGCTGAAGGGGCGGCAGGACGCGCGCGCCCGCGTCGGCTTGCAGCAGAGTTAGGAAGGCCCATATTGTGCTCGGCAGCCTTCTCTACGTGTGGATTCATGTTTGTGTTTTGATTCGGTGTAACTTTTGATCCATAAAATTGAAAAGATTTGTGATGATTTCTGATCCAAACACCACGAGAGACTCTGATCTCGGTAAAAGTTTCTTCCTTTCTAGTCCAAGATCTCATTTACAGAAGATGATCGCAGTTCCAATCACAAGAACGATCCTCTTGAGCCCCGGTACTCACAGAACACGAGCTTCCGGTTACAGATCACCTTCTCCTCCTCCTCCACCACCACCAGCGATCTCGGCGATCTGGCGGCGCTGACACGTTCCTGTTACTCACTTGACAGTTATATAATGGGGGAACTAAGAGCCGTGAGTGATGGATTCTGCTGCTTGTTTGTAGCTTTGTGGAACTTGTAGCAAATCTCACGTATTGGTATTTCCTTGTGTCGTGTTACAATTTAATAGACATCAAATGTTATTCTTCTGCTTGGCTTAATGCATCTTATCTTTGATTGCTGTGGTGCTGAGCCTCTGCTTACTTATCAGTGATGGTTAGTTACTACAGAAAGAATGAACCGTGTAATGATAGCAGAATAATTATAGACATTATGTTAGGGAGTAAATGACACCAACAGTACAGTTCTACACACAAGCACTTCAATTCTTGTTATAAGACGATGTCTGCATCACATGCAGCCTCTATATCCAAAAGAAAAAGAGCTGCAATATTGCCATCTAGATATCGAAAGCTATCTTTATAAGACACGAGAACAGCACTGGCTGATGGTGCTAAAATGACCAAATTGGTGGTTCTGATCCCAGGTTAGTCTGGTCCAGCACCACCATGTCCAGGGCGAAGACTGGCTTGGCATTGACGGTGTCAGGCTCCATCAGCTGGTTGTGAGTCGGGGACATGGAGGAAGAGCCCGTGCTGGTGCTCCCTGCGCCCATGGGGCTGTGGCCAAGGCCAGCGCGGGCGAGGGAGGCAGCGTGGCTCATCCGCAGGTGCACCATTTGTGCTTGTGCCATGGCCAGCTGCGCCTGGAGTGCCTGGATTTGGCGATGGAGAGTGGAGATGGCGGCAACGCACCCGTACACTGGGTCGCGCACCCGGGCGTTGGCCTCGTACACCAGGCTGCTCACTGCGTCTCCTCGGTGCTGCACTGCTATCTCCTTTGATCACACAAACAATTTGAGTCGCATGGTGAGTTATGAAGCCATTCTTTTCATGTAATGTAATGTCCTGTGGTGATCGCAATCTTACAAGCACATTTTACACAAACACACACACACACACACACCCAGAGAGAGAGAGAGAGAGAGAGAGAGAGAGACCTGCAAGAGCTTGCTGACGTTGCTGGCGCCGAACACCTTGTGCACGTTGGCGAACTTGTGGGGCTCGTCGGCGGGGAAGTGAGGAGCAAAGATGCAATCCTGCGTGCACCGCCGCCTGAGGAGCTTGCATGCTGCGCATGGCGAAACCGTGCTGTGCTTCCTAGCCACCTCCTTCATCCTTGCGCACACCGCTTTCCGAGCTGAGTTGGGCGACCTTCGGCCTCCTCTCCACAAGCCCAGCTGCCTAACTTTTAGCGCCCATGTCGCAATCCTTTGGGGGAAGAGAAAAGGCGAGCGATGAGGAAGAGGACGAACAAGGAGACAGTAAAGGTAGAGGGGAATGGTGAGAGTGACGGAGGCGGAGACGGTGTGGGTATTTGAAGCGTGAGGATATTCTCAGAGAGGCCCCACTGGGGGCTAAGTCGTGCAGATTTGGCAAGGCAAGAACATCTCGGTTGACAAGATGTTTGTTTACGGTATCCACAGTCAATGTGTGTGTGTGTGTGTGTGTGTGTGTGTGTGTGTGTGTGCGTCCATGGTGAAGAAGAGATTTTAACTCTTAGGATCTTATCTTCGACCATGTTTCCATGTCGCTTCTCGTGCCCTTGTCTGGGCTTTCGAGGTCACAGTTGCAGATTAGTACGCGTAGAGAGAGAGAGAGAGAGAGAGAGAGAGGCCGCCATGGAGCCTTGTACTCTTGTGTGGCTTCCTCGGGATTCAAATGTAGCAAGCGAGCGATGGACTCATCATCACCATCACGCTTAGTTCTGCATGCCCTAACACTACCAAAACCATGCATACTTTAACCTCATTCCTGCCGTAGAAAACAGTGACTTCTCATGCTTACACTGTGAAGAAAAGGTCACACTTTGAACAGCGACAGAGGCACATCAAACTATTTAGTGACATCTTGAGATGATGGGGCACATGAGAGAAGAGCCAAGCCAGGCAATCTCTGCAGAGTCTCTCTCATACATCTACTTCCTGTTCATATATACCCATGCTATTTACTGTCAATCTTTCTCAGTTCTTTCAGTAGAAGACAGGAATGATGTAGATTTTGGAGGAGCACACTGGAAGAGAGATCCATCGAGTGGACCTCCACTGCAACAATCCTCCTTTGACTTGCTTGAGCTATCTGGGTTTTGAAGAATCTTCTTTTTCAAAGGTGAGTTATTTGTTTGGAGGGCCATCATGCATCAATGGTCTTAATTAACAAGAGAAGCTTAATTAGATTCTCATCCACATGGGGCCCTCTCCACTGTCCTTGCCTGACATACCCTACAACTTACACGTGATCAAACAACAGCAGAATGGCTGTCATAAGGTGCAAAAAAGCTTTCAGTGGACTGAAGCCAAGCAGAGGCAGGCGGCTTTGGGTAAAATTGTCAGGCTCTCATGTATCTGTTTTAGTAGGGAAGCAGAAAAGGATCACATCAGAGTACTCCCTAGGACTGAACAATAACAGTCTGTTCTTCTTCCTCTGTCATTGGATGCATTCCCCATATGACCGAACGACTACAAGTTGTATGAACTCTGATATGCCAATGGAGTAAGTTGCAGTGTAGAAGGACAATGGCTAGCAGGAAAGAAGGGTTTTCCCCATGATATTTCACGACTTGTAACTGCTGGTTCAACTCAATCTAAGTTGTTTCTTTTACTCTCTCAGAAGGCTATGCGTGTGTGTGTCATCCATGGATGACAATGATTTTCCTGTTGCAGGCTGTCTCAGAGATGGGGAGAAATCAAGCATGGAGTGAATAAAACCAGTCTTATCAGGTCTTCTTGTCAGGTAAAAGCTCTGTACAAGTTCATTTTTAGGATGATAAGGAAAACAAAAAAACTTGCTGATGGAGGCAATAAAAATGGCAGTAGAAAAGAGATTGATGGGATGAGAAAAAGTACCTCAATGGACAAGCAGCTGTGCAGCAAAAGGTGCTGCTACTTTTGCCATGGAAAAGCAGAGCTTGCGTGAGGGGGGTGAAGCATGCGCAGTGATGGGGCTGAAGTAGAAGTAATCGAGACTCGGAAGCAGCTCTTCCAGCATGAACACATATAATTAGAGCTTCCCTTGTTTGTTCCCCCGGGGCAGCCTCCTAATCCAAGCCTAAGTCTGCAGTTCTCGCCATCTTCTTCCTCCAAATCTCTGTTAAGAGTTCGCCATGGTTGATGCCAATTGCAAGAAGGAAGAGATGCGTGGGGAGTTGAATCATAACATGTATCTCTGAAATAGTAGAAAATGATGGCCTGCATGCATGTCAAACGAACAAAATGATTAGACTTGCTAAGTCTCGAACCACCGAGAAACTTCCTTTATTACAAGACACTTGTATTCCCACAAAATCTCATAATTTGATGATAGATTAAGATTTAGTGGCAAATGACTAGATTATGATTAAGGATTAGTACTAACCTTTACAAACTGTTTCCGGGCTCCATCATCAAGTTGCATGAACTTAAAATAATCTGAGGTCTGTCAGCCACAGTCTTGCCATCTCATTTGTAGGATGAAATTTTCTGGAAATAGAACTGGATATAATGCTTTGAAGAAGCCTAGAGAATTGCTAATAGCTCAATGAGTTTATATTGTTCTTGATGATATTTACATGCCTGTGATTTTGAGGGATACATATGTTGTAACTGGTAATCTAATCCCTGTCTCTGGTGAAGTTGAACCATGCAGCTTCGAGAAAACAGTAAAATGGAGGCCTCTCATGGTTCGCCAATACAATTGCTGGATCAATCTGATTTATCCTGCAAATATATATCGCAGCTAACAAATTAAATTGAAATTAATTTTGCAGATATACTCGCGACAATGTATCTATCAGACAGGTAAACAAAAAGTAGTGAAGTATGCAGCGATGAAAATCCCTTCCGGTTCCAAGATGTTAAACTAATCCACCATGAAATGGCATCATGTTGATTAGTCTCAAGCTTGTGGAATCAACTAAAACCTTATTGATCTCAGATAAGCAATTATCTTTGTTATAAGGTTTATCAGATTCCCAACTCTTTGCGGCTCTGCTTTGGATTGCATTTAAAGCATCAATATTGATATGATCTCCCAGTCTTCTGCTACTGTCTTCGGCAGCTTAAGACCCATAGTCTACATCAAAGAGCCCTGCAACACTTCCCTGATGATGATAGCAGCAGTTACTTACCTCCGAAACATGCTCTGGTGATCTTTTACGCTTCAAATTTCTTGACACAAAAACTGTGGATTGCTTAAGATCAGTAAGACAGGTCGTAGTGATCTTTTTACCAACAACAAGACAGAAGATATCCCGTGAAAACTTCCGGTTTTGAATATGTGATTGAAGATACAACAGAATACCATTATGTCCAACCTCACATCTACTAAGACTTACCATCCACAATAAAGGATCCTTTGACAAATGAACGGTAGCCAAACTTCTTGAAGTCGTTGTATTTGCTGTATACTTTGAAATTCTCATATAGCCAGCGTATCAATTCTTGGAAAAAGCCAAACTTGGCTCTCCAGTATAGGATGCAAGTCAAGGTCAATCTTTTCAACTATTATTAATCTAACTAGTAAGATGAACATTTGGCCACATGTTCATCTTACGCATCCACGAATCCAAGCCTACCTGTCTAATGATTGATCTTTTGTGACCATTGACAAGATTGTCAAACGTCATGTAAGCCATGTCTTAGTTCTTGAAATTGAAGGCCAAATAACATAGCCGTTTGGTGGTGAAACTATGTTTGATGTTTCAGTGGTTCCACTACCATTTGCCAGAAAGTTACCCTAGGCTTGCAGGATAGTAACTTTCAGATGTCAACGCTATTAAGTATATGAAGAAAGCAAAGCCAATATGATCCTTATGACTGTTTTCAGATGTTATCACATTGAAGTTTCTCAAGAAAGCAAATTCAAATTGTTTCAAGAAATATCTGTTTACATTTAGGACTTCAAATTCTTCCATCAGTACAACAGATTTCAACCTAATTACTTTACCAGTGGTTTGGACCACAAGCCTCTTTTCTTCTATTTTCCCCTTCCATTTTGCCACCAGGGATCCTAAATCTCAACTTTGATAAGTTGACAAGGCTAAATGAGCAGGGTAACAAAATTGCCCTAGCATTCATGGGCCATCTACCATGAAACACTAGTAAATATGGTGACTCAGCACAAGAGTCCAGGATCATGAACAAGCATTAATAGAGAAGCTAAAGATGAAACTGATATGGGTAACAAACCCATATGGGTAAAATATACAAGTTTAAAGCCTCAGAAGGATGAAACTGAGTAAAGTGTTGTATATTCTTTATAGCCATTGAAAAGTCAAGGAGGTATTTTTGTCACATGCGGCATACTTTATGGCCTCATGCAAGGGCACTCGAATTATATGTATTAATAAATGTGTTAGGAGATGTCAGTGGAATACTGGTGCACTTTCCTTTGTTTTAATTATAAGATGTGGAAAAAGGGCAAACAGAGGTGCAGCTGGTGTAGAATTGAGAAAGTCCTAAAACCAATATCTATGGAAATCTTTTTCTTTTTCTTGTTCTTATCTGATCGACAGAGGCTAGCACACTGCTGTACAGAGTGGACCTTCTTTAGGAGAACAGAATGAATTACCAGGTGAAATGTTACCATATTGAACTTGAATCTTGTTTTAGGAAAAAAGGAGAATCATCAGGCCAAATTTTAGATGGTTGGATTTTTGACTAAAAATCTATGATATTTAACATTTAAAAAGAACCAAATGTTAGTGAAGACATGAAAGAAGTACCTTCATGATAGTATCTGGTGTAACATATAGAGCAATTCCATCCATAAGCTGATACTTGGGATGTCCAAAGGTAAGATTTCATGGACCGAATGAATGATCCTCGGTTACAGGCAATGTTCATTTCTCCTGTACTCCCTTCAGCCTACACAAAATTAAGCATGAGTACAACAATATCATTTGCCTTACGATTTATAGGTTTGAAATAGACAAAAGAATTTTCAGATCATAATATGATAACTTTTTGTCTTCGATTTAAGGTAAAAGGAAATGGAAATATATATCCTCTGGATATCTGGAACAAAACCAGCAAAAAAATTGTAAAAATTCAGGACTTTTGGTTAAGTACATCGAAATCTCACGAAGATGATACCAGAAAAATGGATCTTTAGTAAAGCAATAATCCAAAGAGCATAAACCTACAAAGCAACTATCAAGATGGGTACAAATGTGAATAGGATTTGATGTTAGATTTTTGACAAATTTCGCAGGCACGGTAGAAAGAGGAAATCATAAAGCCAATCACACTTTCACATGATGTGCTATGATAAATTATCATTGACTTAAAACACAGAAGACATATTTCCTGATTTTTGTTCATCTGATTCATCTGTTGTCCAAGTTGAAATCACAATGTTCCCCTAAAAAGAAGTTGACATCACTACACATCACATTGAACATAATTGATTTCAGGGTCCTTTGTATCATTGACTAATCCATTAATATACTGGCATAGAAAAAAATAACAAGCAAGGTCAAGATATCCTGCGTCTACAGTAAGCAGTCAATGATCCAGAAAAGACGATCCATCCAAGAAAAAATATGCATATCTTTCAACACTAGCGTCTTGTTTTCTGATGGCACTGGAATCTTTCTTCTCAGATGTTCTTCGATCGTAGACCAGTTCATAGATTAGAATTTCCGCCGTCTACCGATCAACGATGCTAACGCAAATCTTGTTTGACAAGAGAAACGCCGAAGACAAAAGGAAAAGAATGATCTTTTTGGGGGTACAAGGGAGCTCACGATCAATTGAGAGCGATTAGGGTCCCGAGAGACCCAGGTGCGGTCGAATGTGGCGAGGAGAAAACTGAAGGCAGTGGAGGAGGACGATGAGCCCGAAGGCGAAGGATTGCAGCACCGGGCGCGGCCCGGCGGGTTGATGTCCGAGCCCCGGGAACCACCAACCGAGGCCGGCGCCGGAGGAGTGGGCGCTCGGACCTTAGGAGCCGCCCACGGCCCGCCGCGCCTCTCTTCATCATCGGGGGTGTCTCTGTGAAGAAGGCGGAGGAGGGGCTTGCGGTCATCGGAACAGTGTCCATCTCAGGATTCAGGGTTTGATGTGACGCCACACGGGGGGCCCAGATTTGGGGAAACACAGAAGAAATAGAAGCTCCTGAACCATGCCTCGGAAGAAACAGGACATCCCATACCGATGGGCCCCGGTGGATTTCCGGTTCACGAAACAAGCAATTACTACGGTAGATCAAAGTCAACCACATCAAATCCAAACGACAGAGACGAGACACCGAGCACTATATTCAAATCAGGATTCGACAAGAGATTTCAAACCAGGTGCGTATCATGTTTGAATCAAGCATCTTATCTGTATGACGACCTCTATCTATCCTGAGAGTCCATCAAACGAGAAACAGAACTCCTTTTAAGAAGTTCTTTCTGTATGTATTTGTAATTGCGACACCTTCTACTATTTATTATAATCTTAATAGCGTAGGTTTACATATAGGATTGGGCTGTAAGTAATGAGCAACGCCTGTAATCTCTCTATTCTATGCATGTAAAAACTCCACAGACAGCATCTCAGTTTGCTACATTATTGTAGCTAATGTCAGAGTGATGACTATGTCAGGAGACTGCACCGTGAAGCTCTTGCAGCATAAATTATCTTTCCAGGAAGTGAACTGCTGCGATGTGTCCCAAAAAGTTCCCCATCACCATCTCTTCATTTATCCCTCGGAGGCAACTGCTTCAATCTGTTATGAAGTCCATAATCCTTCCGAGTCATCCCATTTACCATCTCCGCTGAAGAAATCATCCATGCATGGACTCTGAACCATGTCAGGACACAAGGCCAAGGGAGCTTGCTTCATCAACTCCCAGTGGCCTGCGCATACTTGGCCGTTCTCTCCATTGGCATAGCCCTGAGGAGGCGATGCACCAGCAGCTCGTTCCCTGCAGTGCTTGACTCGGTATGGCTTTGGTGTCTTCCTGTGGGATGCACTCTTCTTGAAGATTCGGCAGATCGTCCAGATTTCCTACACAAGCATGCAACAGACCAGATTTCCTACACAAAGCCATGCAACAGAATTTGATCAGCATTGGAGGGTACTGCAAACGAAGGATTCGTACAGCACGTAATCTCACAGCTTCACGCTTGCACGGAGAGTTGTTATCGGCGATGTTGGGAAGGCGGAACTCATGCATCATCCATTCCGTTTTGGTACCCTTTCCTGCACTCCCTCGGTAGTAAACCAGGGACTTCTTGAGGCCGATGCAGTTGCCGGAGTTGCCTGCGGAGTATATGGGCCTGTCGATGCCGGTCGCCTTCCAGAAACCTGACCCGGTCACCCTATTTGGCCTGATGCTGTTTCGGTACTTCCTCCCTCTGAGGCAGAAGAAGTACTCCTCGTCGCCACCAGTGCTCGCTTCTGCAAATATATCCAGCAACAAATGAGCACGATCGAGCTGAGTCCAAAACAATGTTTCCATCACGTAGATCCTACTTACTTGGTAGATCCCACGGATCATATTTGTAGATATCTATCTCTTTGATGATCTCCATGCTGAGACGCTTCTTGTTCACCTTCCGCCGGAGATAAAACCCCACGAGCTCTTCGTCGGTGGGACGGAACCGGAATCCCGGAAGAAGAACATCGTCTTCGTCCTCCAAGGTTCCCAGCTCTCCCCTCTTGCCCATCCTCTCCTCCATGATCTCTCTCTCTCTCTCTCTCTCTCTCTCTCTCTCTTTAGCCCCCCTACTCTCCCTCGCGAGTGAGAGCTAGCTATAAAAGGTGGTCGCCGTGGCCGTGGGCTCGGTCAAGTCACAACATCTGAAGCTTCCTCCCACCTTCTCGCTCCTTAAGTATCCTCCACCTCAAATGACTTCTTCCTAACAAGCAGACACATGACAGTAACACTAATTTGGTGACGGCTTGCCGGGGGATGGACAGTTTCTTGATGCAGAACTATCAGCTGATATAATGCAGACATTATTGTAATAAAAGCATAAGAAGCTGAGAGCTCAGTCTTCACCTCATACATCCTTTGCTTGGGACTTGATCAGGTCAACACTCTATCTCCTAAAAATTTGAGATAATTACACATTACCTCCTATAATTAACTACGGTTAACATCCTGAGAGTCCCTAAACTTATGAAGCTAAAATATTTAATCATAATTCTTCTTATATCGTTAACTTCGTTGAGTGCAAATGAAAAAGGATAAAAACATAATTTTATTATTTTTAAATTATTAAATTTATATTCACTTCTCATACACCATACTTGCTCGATCTGCACCTCTCCTGCTCAATCGCCGTCGCACTTGCAATGCTCGCTACTGTCGCACCTACACTGCTTGTCGTCGTCGCTGCTGCACCACTTGACCATTGCCTCTCCTGCACCGCTTGACCCCATCGCACCGAACCCACTCAACCGTCGTTGCTCCTGCACCCTCGCCGCCACCGCACCATACCTACTCAACCACTGCACTTGCACCACTTGCCACTGTCGCACCCCCAACTCGCCCATCGCACCCTGCTCACTCACTATACCTGCTCACTCATCGTCCCGTCATCCCCGCCCTAGCTAACAACGGTTTCATCATCATCAGAGAAGCTTGCTGCATGTGCGTCTCCGCTTCAGAATCGACTCGATAAGAACTCGGTGTTCCACCCATGTGCTGACACCAAGGTCTAGTAGTGGGACAGCCTCACCTTCGAGATCACCTTCTCCGATCGAGACTCGTTCGTCCTTAATTAGAAATTGCAATTGTCCTCTTGCGATAGTCGCCTTTGCCTCTCCTCTCGCAATGCTCGGCTCATCGTCTTCCACCCCAAGGTCGACGAGATCTCCCTCCTCACCGTCAACACCACCACCAACCCCTCCGTATGATCCATCTCGCTTTTTATCTCCTCTATTTTAATATACATATGCTTAATTTCACTTCGAATATTACATTAAATCTATTCTTATATTGTTACTTCTTTGCTTTTCATATTAATAGTGGAGGATTCATGGTAGCATTTGCAAAGTCCTCTCCCGGTTTTGTTCGCAACAATTCATATGCTCCATTACCGTAGTGAACATGCCCAATTGTGTGATAGGTGAGCAATGGGTAAGCAAGGGTGACGATTGAGCTAGGTTCAATGCGGTAGTGGCAAGCGATGCATGAGAGGTGGCGATCAAGCAGTGCAAAAGTGACGATGGTCAAGCGATGTAGGAGCGATGGTCAAGCAATACAGGTTGAGCATATGTGGTGGGCGAGCGACGGGTATGTAGGTAAGAAAGAGGAGAGGAAGAGAAATCGATTAGGGGATATAAATTTAATAATTTTAAAACTAATAAAATTATGTTTTTATCCTTTTATTAGCATTTTTTATTTGTATAATTTTTTTTATCGATAAAATTAATGATGTAAGAAGAATTGGTATTAATGTTTCACTATAGGGACCCTAATGTTACTTTATAAAGTATAAAGATTGGAATGCTAATCATAGTTAAACATAAGGGGTAATATGTAATTATTCTCAAAAAAATTTATATTATAGGAATAGCACTGACCACAACATATTTCCTTCATCATCAAAAGAAAATTCTATCTGATTTTAGGTAAAATTAATTTAAATTATTAAATTTAAATGTAATAAAAAATAAATTTTAGATTAAAATAAAATAGATATATAATTATTTTTTAGTGCATGAATGAGGATGAAAAGATTTATTGGGCTATGATTGATTTCTTACTTATTTAAAATTTTATACTTTATCTTTTTAACTAATATAGATATTATATGTGGTATTAGAGCTTGGTTTAAAGAAGACCACTAGAAGTATTGAAGTGTTGTTGATTAAAAAAAAAAAAGAGGTCAATAGATCCAGATGGTGAAAAAAAAAAAAAGATGACAAGCATTGAAGTGTTGTTAATCAACTTCTTTCTATCTTTAAAAATAAAAATTATCAATTTTAAGCTATTAAAATGATAACTCTTTTTTGTTCCATAAGGATTGTGAGATTTGGTTAAAATTATTTTGTTAAGCATGATCAGTAAGATCTCAATATTATTAAAGATCAAAAAGATCAAATAAATAAAAATATGTAGAAAAATGTAAGAACTCTCTACATGCTATAACAAACAATAGATGAGTCTATATTTTCTCGAATCATATCAATATCAACATCAACATCGATAGAAACTTGAAAAATATTAAAAAGTATAATTAGAAGTATAATAATATAAAAAGTTGAAAGCTAGTTGCACGTGAATTTGAAATTCGAATCTATTATTGATTTTTATTAAAAGTCTCTTCTATTATAAACTAAATAAGGTTTTATGGTAAAAACCTAAAAGATCAAACAATAGTGAAAATAAGTTTTACGAAATTTATCTTCAAAATTTGATATAATTTTTATTGCTATAAAAGAAGCTAAAGATACAAGTATATTATCTATTGATAAATTAATGAACTCGCTTTTAGTTCATAAACAAAAAGCAAATAGATTTTTAAATGAAATCACTCTTTAAATGAATATAGATCAGAAGAATGATTAAGAGAAAAATTTAAAAATCAGATTTTAAGGGAGAGGTCAATATGGTAGAGGTTGTGGATGAACTGATGCTCAAGATTGGGGACAAGGCTGATCAAATGAGAGTCAAAAGAACTTTAATATAGGTAATAAAAAAACTCATCAATAGTTTTATTGTAAAATAGTTAAGCATATTGAAAAAATTATTAAAATAAAAACCAAACAAATTATCATAAAGAAATTAGTGAAAAAAAGATAAAAAAAATAATTTTCTTTATGACATTTGATGAAGAATATTCTAGATCTATTTGGTCTTTGAATAGTGGATGCAATATTCATATGACAAGAGACAAAAGTTTATTTAAAATGTTATATATTTTATTCAAATTTACAATGCAAAATGAGAATGACAGTAAAGTTCAAGTGGAAAGGAAAAGAACATTTGCTATAAATACCAAATCTAGTAAATAATTTATTGATAAAATAATAATTATTTTTAGTTGAAAATAAAATCTTATTAGTATAAGATAATTGATGAGAAAAGAATATATTTTTTAGATAAAAATATTAGATTTATGATTAAAAAATAAAAAAATAATAGCAATTATGATTGATAAAGAGAGAATTTAAATAGATTGTTATAGTACCTAAGATCAATTTGTCAACATTTTAATAAAAGCTTTGATGAATATATATATATATATATAGATAATTTCAAGTTACAATTATTTTGAATTAAAATGATGGGATAAAATTAATTCAAATAGTTATGATTAGATATAACAAAAAAAATTAAAGATTTAGATTAAAAATAAATAAATAAATACATGATTAATTTTTTTTATGCATGAATGAGAAAAAGAAGATTTATCGATTTTTCCTTATTTAAAAAATGTTTTCGTCTATCCCTTGCGCTAACATTGCAAAAGATTGTACGTTTCGAACGCAAGCAAAGGTTTAGACGAGGGAGATTCCACACCAACTCAGTCAAAACCCTCTCTATTTTCCATTGCGTCTTATAACCAAGAACGAAGAGAGTCCATCGTTTCGTTTGGTGGGATGCGATCGATCAAGCATGTGGCTCTACTAGTATTTTTATTGTGTTTAGCCCAAGTCGCGTTCCACATGCCTTTGGAAATTAGAACAAGAAGGAACGGTATGAGATAGATAGATAGTTGAATTCTGCTGTTTCGACGGCGGCAGAATATTAGTTTCTGAGCTCTCCGATGGATCGAAACTAATTAGGATTCGGATAAGTTCACTAAATTTGTCGGCATCGACAGAATACTTCGTCAAATGAGATAGTAGACACAGCAACTAAAAAAGTCAACTGGTTTGACTGTTTGTGTCACTTCATCAGCATTAATACAAGTGGGTCCCTTTGATAATCCAATCAAAATCATCATGTCATATTAGGTGATGAGTTCGAATATTGTATCTCTCACTCTCTCTGTCTCTCTCTCTGTCTCTCTCTCGATTTCACGTCTGGTGTTTATTTCATGAGTTGAATCACAAATCAAGTCCGGATAGTAGAAGAATTATTAGCTGCAAAATGCATAAATGTCACAACATAGAAGAAATTCCTCGTGTTTGTTGCTTGGTTGAGTTAAAAGCAGATGATCAATCAAGATTGCTAATATCTCACATCAATCATCACAAGAGAAACTCGTACCATCCTATCTACATAGTCATGCCGTAATATTCAAACCTCGTTCTGCCATCTTATTTGTGCTTCTCTATTAAACAAGGAAAGCAAAGTTTGAAGAGTTTGCTTCGAGTAATCCATAGTCAAAGGCACAACAAGTGACTCCCAAGACAATCCACATTATAACCTAATGAAATGGTTTTATTCTGATACCTGCTTTTGTGTTCATGACGTCTCATGCATGCTTCTATCAGACTTGGTCCAGAAAATAGGGAAGAATTCCAATAAATTAATGTCCACAGATGAATGATAGCTGTCAAGTAGGAAATGTTGAATGTGGCTATCAAGCATGTTCCTAAGAACAAATATTCATAGTGCAAATTTGTAATTCTACTCGTGTTCCATCAGCATGGATCTCCACATGTGGCTGTGGCTGCCATATCTTTCTGATTTCTCAGGAGAAATGGAAGCTGATGTAGAATCTGACTTTGACTTGCTGGATGGTAAAAGATTCCCATGGACTTGTTGCTGGATGAAAAAAATATTCTTTTAACCCATCATAAATCAGCTTCGATTCATTGAATTGAGCAGCCATGCACGCACCCAGATAGGCATGGAATCGCGTGCTTTGTTTGATCAGGAAGAATAGTCAGTCTCTTGGTTGAATAACCAATCTTCTCTTTCTGACCATATAAAGAAGTTTATTCATGCTGTCTTTTTCTCATGGCCGACTAAATGGCTACTGTTCTTTTGAGAAACATTATTACTTGGTTGTTTTTCTATTCTCAATGCTGGGGTTTAATAGGACTGACTATAATGGTGAATAAGCAATGACGGAGAACAGTAAAAAGAAGAAGAAGTAGTGTTGTTCCACTCTCGAAGGAGGAAACTTGCAACTTATTCCTCTGGTTGAAATAAATGCCTCATTAACAAGCAATAAATGTGCATCACATTTTTGGGTCAACACAAGGAAAACTGCAAGGATGACAAGTACAAATACGTGATGACTAGTAGCCATCAGCAGCCCTGGTTGGACCAACACCACTGTTGATGACTTCATATGAAGTCTTGCTGATCGATACATACAAGAAGGAAACCGATGCAGCTACTGATCCAAAACATAGAGGAATGCTTCGTAAGCTGCAGTCCAGGAAACACAAGTGCCGTAGATCTTTGTGCGCGATCAAGTCACACTCTACAGTCTTTGAAGAGAGCAGCAATAGGATGAGGTTGGCTGTGGGACTCTCTGACTTCGGCTGCTGTTTCATTGAAGGTATGATTGACATGACATATGATCGACCACAGCAACCCTTTCGGACCACATCTACTTTGCTTACTGCCTGCCTGTGTTCCAAAAGGAGGACCGGTGTTTTGGCCTTCTCTACTTGAATTGTTTTATGTCATGACACATTCTAACATCAGCTATTTATGCCCAATTTATTTCCTACAGACCGTGCGAGAGCTTTCCAAAAGGTCCACTGAACTTGTAATTTATCGACAGCAATTCTATATAACATTAAAAATGTTTGAGGAATCAAATTTCTTGGAGGATAAGGATTTTAGTTATCAAAAGAAATCCTTGAACATTAAGGATTTATTACTTACTCTATACGTACCCTAAACGTTTCAAAGTTTGATATGAGAATGCATGGAGGAGGCATCCTTTATATATAGCCTGCCTTTTCTTCTAGTGATTGATGTCGAGAAAAAAAAATAATGTTATTTTGGAATAAATGTAGGAATAGATTCCTTTAATTTCAAAGAGAGATTTAATTCTTTATTTTTTATTCTAAATAAATAATCTAATTTATGTTTGTAATATATACACAAATAATATCGTTTCATGTTTGTTTATCTATTGTTCTCTTGGTTATTCTTTTACAGTAAAAAATATTTGTGTTTATGGTCTCAAAAAATTTTGTTTTAAAGATCCAATTATATACTTTGATAAATTGGAGGTATAATAGCAAAATAATTGCTTCACCCAACCTATATGGACTTAAATTTTGTGAGTCTTTTGCTATATAACAGCATTAGTCAATCCAAAACTTGGCTGAAAATTAGATGTGACTATATGTATATATTACAAACATAAATTAGAATGAGGTATATTTATTACGTACTTCCACAATGAAACTAACAAAAGATTAAATGTGAGGAAAAATACCATATCGGGCGCTTTTTTTCTCTAAGAATTGAGCGATCTACTTTAATTTAATACGACATTACAAAGAAGAAAATGAGAGAAAAAGAATACATAGAGATTTATTTAAGCTATTTAATTCCTAAAGAGAGAAGCACGTATGCATGGATTGATGAGGTGAGCACATGCACGCTTCAAGCCCATTTGGCCATGAGAGACATGCCGCCGGCGCCCAACAGCACCGCTACGTAAGCCCAGAGTTGAAGCTTGGCGCTGCCTTGTAGCTTTGGCCCCATGAAGTCGTTGGCCAGGAGATCCACCATGGCCGTGTAGTTGAGCAGCCCCGCGGAGGCGGCGTTCAGCAGCCCCACCACGATGAGCGCCGTCGGGCTGTTGTCTCTGTAGGTGTTGGACAGCCCGATGCCGAGGACGACTCCGAGCGGGGTGGTCACCGCGAAGAAGAAGGCCAGGATGCCTCTCATCTTCATCCCGTACTCCGCCTGCAGCAGCCCAGCTCACGGATGTGTTTGAAGCTAGCACGAAGAGATAGACAGATGGTTGATTCTTTTAGACGAGGAGAGAAGAGTTATTATCCGTACCTGAAGGATGCAGCCACCGAGGCCCATTCCTTCGAAGAGTTGGTGGAAACAAAGGGCAGCCACCAGAGGCCGGATGGTGCAGACGTTCTCAGAGGCTCCCATGGATAGCCCTATCACCACAGAGTGAACTATGATGCCCATCTCCAGCACCTGCATGGTTTACCATTGAAGCAGATACTGTTGCGGTCGCATCATGATCGGTTGAACGATCGAGGAGGCTTACCTGTGCTATAATGCGGTTTCGGAGCACCACAGCTTCTCGCCCATCTTTGCCGTCCGCATCGAGCTGCGGCACGGCGCAATGGTCGTGGCCGGTGACCGTGGCGCTGCTGACCTTCGGCCTCCTCTTATTGTAAGAGGTGAGCATCATGGAGTCCAACATCAGCGTGCCGATGGCCGACAGCATGGCGACGAAGGTGGTGAACGGGAACTTGGACCATGGGTCTTCGGGCAGGCAAGGCGAGCCGAGGTCGTCGAAGGAGTCCGGCAGGACATGCATGTACCCGGTGGCGAGGATCACACCGGAGGCGAAGGCCTTGACGACCACGAAGAGGTCGCGGTCGGGCCCGAGCGCGGGCACCGAGCGGGAGAAGAGGGGGAGGCAGACGCCGAGCATGCTGGCGACGAGGATGGCAGCGATGGCGATGAGCTTCAGCTGCAGGGCTGCCGCCTTGTTGTGGCAATCCCCGGGGAACTTGGTGTCGCACTCCGACGGCACCGAGGATTCCGTCTCGTTGGCCGCAGCCACAGCGTTGCAGAGGAGGAGGAGGAGGACGCCGGTGTTGTGGAAACGGGATGCCATTGTTCTCCAAGGTTGGTGATCGTTTGGCGTTGTCATCGCAGTTCGAAGCATGGAGGCGTAATTATAGCGCTGAAACAGAGGTGGCACCCGCGAGAGATCGCTGCGTGCAGGGTGAGTTTATGCTGCTTCCATCTAGTTGACCTTTTCCTCGATATCAGAAGGTGAAATGACGAGTTAGCGACATGGCACGCCACTTGGGAGCACGAGGAACGAACGGCGACGGGATATCTTTGGGCATTCCGGTTTGGCGTGTGCCATCTTGGGACGAGACACACGCCAAGGTGTTCCGTAGCGCGTGAAGTACCGCGTTCCTCATCGAGGGTGGGCGCGAATGGCACGAGGTGGGGAAGGATCTATTCCAACGCATGGCAGGAGAAGCGGATGATGCACACGACGTGTTCGATGAAAACCCTCAAACAGCTCTCGACATGAAGCTCTTAAGGAATCAAATCAAACCAATTCGATTCGATTCGATTCAATTCAAATGATGATCCGTAAGGAATTTATTCTAATAATAGTCAAGGAAATAATTGAAATAAGGTATCGAAGTAATGAAATGATTCAATCATTCATGTGGAATTTTCTTACGAAATACAACTCATCATAATTGAGGTTGACTAGATAGTATACACACAATTATGAGTGGATTATCTTTGCCATATATTGTTAGCAGCCTCTTTATGGCATCAAAGTTGTCGTGATTTCAAGGAAAAAGGATTCAATCATTCATGTGACATTTTTAGAATTTTATTATGAAATATAATCCATTATAATTGAGGTTGATCATCTATTCTTATGTGTTTAGCAATCTTGTGTATAGAGAGTATACACTCAATTATGAGTGGATCATCGTTTTGCCATAATATTTTTAGCCTCTTTATGGCACCAAATTTGTTATGTATGAATTCAAGGAATTGTAGAATTTCTTTTCTTCCTCCTTTTCTATTCTTGGTATTTAATCATGTTGTCTGAAAATAATTCTTCTAATATCCAATGTCTCAATGTCATTCTTGCCTTTATAACTCCTCAATCATGATGAATTTTTATTTCTATCAATCAGTGACCTCAACTACCCTTTGAAGCTGACAAAACATAATCATTGTTGGAATACTTTCTTCTCTTCTTGCATTCAATACTTTCAAAACATTAAATATTTCTTAGTGCTTGTTAAAAAGAAAAACAAGCTTCATAAACATTTCAAATCATACACTTGTTAATATAATAACATGGTTAGGATGATTTTTGAAGGCTATGATATATATATATATATCATAAATAAAAATAGAAGTATCAATAATGTGACATATCAAGACAGAAGCCAGAATAATTAAAATGATTAACATTGAATCAAATGTAAAGAGACTTTAAATTCCTTCTCTTGCATCCACCAAAGCTACCCAGAAGCTGTCTTGTTATGCTAAGCAAGCAAAACTGTTCTTTGTAAGCTTGGCTGTTTCCTTTTTCACAAATGGAGGAGGAGATCAAATTAAAGATGTGCCTTTCAGGGGTAGTGTTGTACATCCTGACACAAATCTGATGCATGCACCATGCTATTAAAATACTGTTTTGTTTATTGCATCTGAGACTACAGGTTCCCAAATCCTTCACTTCCACCCTTCATTGGGTCATGGTGCTACTGAATATTAAGTTGAATGATAATGGCCACAAGGTGAATCCATGGAGAATGGATTATGCAAAGATTTTGCAGCTTTTTTCATTGGGCAACCATACAAAAACTAGTTTTTTTTTTTTTTTGTTTGCCTAACTTTTGATGTCTAACATCATAGATAGGTTCTTTGGAATTTTCTTTCCTATCCACCCCAGATTTGCTTGCCCTCCATGAATGTTGTTCCCAAGTCATTGATACCACCATGGTGGAGACTTCAGACCTGGTCTGTGATCCACATGTGACACCTACAGCACCTTCGATGGGACTGTAGCATCCATTTGTTTGGTGGCCAAAGGTCACTGTAGGTCATGCATTCCAAGCAAAAGTGGGAGACCAAACATCCAAATGACAGTATACTGGTGGTGGCAGGGCAGTTGCCTTGGAACTAAACTTTCTTGTGCCTCTTGTTCAGGATATGGGGACAACCTTTGCTTTGAATATATCAAAGCTAAGGTGGGGAGCAACCACCACATGCAAAGAAGCAAAGAAAGATCAGAAAACAAAGAGGAAAGGAAAGTAGGGAACGAAGAAGAAGAAGAAGAGTGGTCAGAGAGATTCTCACCGAATAGGGGTAGATAGAACAAAGGGTAGGGCAGCTGTGTTTTCTTGAGGATTCACCTTTTAAGTTGGGTAGAAAAAGTGAGAGTTGAGGCAAGTCCTCGCAATTTTAGGAGTGATATGTAGGATTTATGTGTCCCACTTTTTCTGGTCTTCAACTTTTTAAGGTCTCTAATACTTGAAGCAATGTGGGGATTGATGTGATTGGGGTGATGGAAACAATAATGGAGTCTTGGGAGAGTTGATGGAGAGAGATCACATGCCATTTGATGGGCATTCTCTTTCCCCATTCTTCATCATCCCTGGCAGCAGTCATGAGGCAAGAAAGAGAGAGAGAGAGAGAGAGAGAGAGAGAGAGAGGATCTCACTGTTTATGGACAAAAGTGCATCAATAACTATGAGCACTGCTTTTTAGTAGCTGAACATATCCACCAGTAACTGTGGCTAGCTAGTCTGAGAGCTAAATTATAATACTCAAAACACTTTATTTGAGGACCACAAATCAAATACATGAGCAACCTCTTTATCTAGAACATAAAAAATTGTTCAATGCATTATGATTTTCTCCTTTTATGTTGTTGCTATATATCCAAATCTGGCATTCCTTTATTAAAGTTCATCTTTTAATTCTATCACTAAGTTCTAGAGGAAAAAGGTTCTTCTGGGATTAATCAGATAAAAGGTCAGCAATAATGTTTACAAGGTAAATATATGAGATAATTTTGGATTATACTGTCTTTGCTTTAGTTTAGTGTAGATTAGAAATTATCACTTAATTCAGGTTGCCAATCAGTGTAAGGATGATATCATATGGAGGAGCATTTCAGCCAAAGTTTGAAGTTTAGAGTCCTTTCTTTGGCTGTGGAATTGAGAAGTTTGATCTAAATTTAAGGGACAAAACAAAGGACCAAATCTCTCTCTCTCTCTCTCTCTCTCTCTCTCTCCCCATATATATACAGCATCATGAAACACCCCTTTCTCATGGCAGTAGAAGCCCACAACCTTCACCTCTTCTCCTCTCAACCCCTCCTAAGAAGCAGGTTCCAACTTCTCATCACCATTGGTTTCTTCTCCATGCATGCATGCTCATGTCTTCTCTTGTTGTAGTGGCAGTCGTGGCTCTCGAACTGTATTGCTGCTTCTTACTGTGCTGTGCAGGGAATCAACCAAGCTAGCACACCATGCAAATGGGATTCCTCTCGCCGGTATCCGGTGCTGCT
The DNA here is from genome assembly GCA_004837865.1 of Musa balbisiana. NCBI lineage: Eukaryota > Viridiplantae > Streptophyta > Magnoliopsida > Zingiberales > Musaceae > Musa > Musa balbisiana. Next base: position 35,904,467 of record CM017194.1, read on the forward strand.
GCCGCCCCCGGCAGTGGGCTCGGCTTCAACAACGTCGCCTCCGCCGCACTGCCAGCGCCAAGGAAGCGGTTGCGCCAGGTCTCGTTTCTTGGCGATGACATGTCCTCACACCTGCAGCAGCAGGGGCTCGACATCGATCACCTCATCCTGCAACACGTAATTCTCCGGGTTCCGTAGTTGGTGGCTTCTCTGGATCGAAGGAATTAGCTGTTTCTGAGGCTTGGCATTGGAAATGGCAGGCGGAGAGGGCGCGGGCGGAGCTGACGGAGCGGCGGAAGCGGTTCACGAGGCAGATCCTCGCTGTGCTGGAGGAAGGCGTGTCGAAGCGGCTTAGGACGAGCCAAGAAGAGATCGCAAGGTTAGGGAAGATGAACTGGGCATTGGAGGAACGCATCAAGAGCCTGTGCGTGGAGAACCAGATGTGGCGCGACATGGCGCGGAGCAACGAGGCCACGGCCAACGCGCTGAGGACCAACCTCGAACAGTTCCTCGCGGCGCAGGCGAGGGCAGAGGAGGAGGCAGCGACCGCCGACGACGCCGAATCCTGCTGCTGCGTAGGCGACGGGGAGGAGGAGGCCGGCATGAAGAGGGAGTGGAGGAGAGCTTGCCGGAGCTGCCACGACGGCGAACCGTCGGTGCTGCTGCTGCCGTGCCGGCATTTGTGCCTCTGCGCGGCGTGCGGCCCGGCCGTGGACGCATGCCCCGTCTGCCATTGCAGCAAGAATGGTAGTGTGTGCATAAACATGTCTTGAATTCAACTACAACAGAGCACTATATGAATCTGATAGATACTTTAGAGTCCTTCTGGTCTGTTCTTTCAACCAAATTGAATTTCTTGGAGTGTTCAGTCCCTAGATCCACCCAATCTCTTCTCTTCAAGTGAGGTAGGCCATTCTACTTGGTCTTTCGACGATCATCTACCCCCAAAACTAGGGGAGTAGAAATGGGGATCGCATCTTCCTCTCCATCCAAAAGACTTTAGGCCACACCCTTTATTGTGTGTGCATTCCAGTGCCCAACCATCAGACAGAACACTTGACGGTACTTCACCTGCAAAATGTCTTGCGCTCCTTCCACTATTATTATTAAGGGACTAGAGATGTTCTTAAATAAATAAATAAATAAATAAATATATATATATATATATAATACATTTATTAATATTCTAATTAAAAATATTGGAGGAAAACAAAAAAGCAAGAGGTACAATGAATATTTTATTTTACTGAATAAAATCTTATTTCATATATATTAATACGATTAGAAAAAAATAGAAATATTTTATATCCAATATATAGAAACATATCTTATATTATATCTTGATTGATATGTCTATCAATAGCAACTATGATATTTTTAATTATTATTAGCAATTGATCTTAATCATTATAAAAAAATTCTTATACAGGATTATTAACTAATAGAAATGATCGACAGATTATGTTTAACATTATTAATATTTAAGACATACAATAAAACACAAATAATCATATTCTTAAATAAATAAACACAATTCATAAATCATAGCATAACTAAAACAAACAAGAAAATACAACATATTACATTCTACGTCAAAGAAAATAAAAAAAATAAAAACAAAATTTACATAGATAGATGAGGAACAAGAAAAACAAAAACCACATAACATAAAATACGATCACGATTCCACCAACTTCATTTATTTCCCTACTCGCTCCGAAGCAGCCTCATGAGGCTTCCGTGAAGAGCGAGCTATCAGAGATCGAATGGGCCGTTCGGATCCAGCTGCTTGCAAAGGCCGAGGTAAGTCAGGTAGAGCACTCGGTCCTTGGCGCCGGTGCGGTGGTTCTTGGTATGCTTGCAGAAATACTTGAGCTGTTCCAGCGTGCAGTATCCCAACGTCTGCCCCAGCAGCATGAACAGCCAGTTGATGTTGCGTTTCTTCCCGTCCACCACCGGCCGCATGCAGTTGGGCTGCCCGCAGGCGTCGCAGTCAGGGAACGTCGGGTTCATCCACTCCGCCGGCGCCCGGTCGTGCATGAGATGCCTCGTCGCCGCGATGCGACACGCCACCTCCCGGAACTTGGACTCCAGGTCGTACCTGATTATCCTCCGCGCCTCGCAGCGCTTGCACTGCGCATCCCCGTATACCTCCCTGAGGTCATGGGAGAGCAAGTAACTCAGGCTGTGGACGGTGGCCCGACGATCGGTGGACCAAGGAAAGATTGGCTTGATGGAGTCGCTCTTGCCGCTCCTCGGCCCCTGGGTGGGGTTGCGCCGTGTGCGTCCCCCGCCCGACCGAGGCGAAGCAGAAGCAGAAGACGAAGAAGCAACAGCAGCGGCAGGATTGGTGGGAGGAGGGATGACCGTGTAACGACGAGGAACATGCAAGACGGGAGGGAAAGGCGGCGGCAAGTTAGTCTGCGAATACTGGTGCGGTTGTTGCTGCAGTGTAGGCGGCGGCGGCGGCAGCAAAGAAGAGGAGGAGGAGGGAGGGCTCGACACGTGACGTGACGGAGAGACTCCGAGGGTGAGTTCGACGTTGAGATCGTCGGATCTGCACAAGGAGTTCTCCACAGTACTCTTGCTGTTCATCTTGATCCGCCTTTGGCCTTCTTCTTCTTCGACAGCTGCTTCTGTCGTGGGGAGATATATACAGGAAGGGGAGGGCCGAGATCGGTGGTGATAGAGCTAACGAGGATGAGATGGAGCCGTCGGTTTGAAGTTCGAAATTGCAAAGATTAAGGAGAAGGGGGTGGTGTAAGTTGTGGTGGAAGACCAGACGCCAGGCTGTTGCTTAGGGTTTCGGAAACCAACTCCGCGAGAGTAATGGCGGCACTCGCTGTGTCTTGTGCTCACATCCCTCCCCTTATCTCGCCCCTCTCTCATCTCTTCCATTTCTTTTCCCTTTTTATTATTATTATTAGACTGGCAGAACTAAGAATTGATTGTTGTGATGATACAACGATTAAGAATATAACAAGTATTCGTTTTATGTCTTCGACATGTATATATATGCTATATTATACGGAAAACTATGCTACGAAGACAGGATATGTTCTCTGCCTGTTTCCAATCGACACTGACAGGATACCTTCTTATCTAAATCATCAAGATTTGGATGATAACCGCAAAAGACCTGATTCGATAGGCAAACAGTTCCACATGAGTACCTAATGATTCGATTTTTCTGGTCCGATATCTATCACATCATATCGCTTTGTTCATTATCTGATCTAGCTTTCAATGAAATCCAATTCCAATATTTGATTGACTTCGCTGTCCTTGATAGGCTTCATATGAACAAATACGATCTTTGATGCCAACAACACGTGCCATCGTCCATGCCTTCATCAACATGCATCCGCAGCATCATGGCTTGTATTGAATTTGGTTTTGCTGAGAATTGACATCTGGTTTACATTCTGTTCCTGTACAGAACACATTCTTTTGATCTTCCAGTCTTCGAGTTCCATGAAGAACAAGCAGGTTTAAAGGACTTCCTGGATTCTGTAATCTACAGAAAGCAAGCTATCTTCTTCTCGGTTCTCTTCGACGTATGCACGCACAGTTCAAAGGTGCAACACCACACTGTGTCGTCAGGACCAACCCCTGCGTGCGAAACCCGGTTGTGGCCGCTTTCACACGCGTGCCAAGGACAAGTAATATCGAGCGGTGGCGCGGGAAGCAGTCAACCGCCAGCCCAAGAATAGGCAGCAGGTTGGCTAAGAATGGAGGAGGACGGAGCGTCTTCTCTTCCTTCCTCTTTTCTCTTCTGTTTCTTGTTACTCCCATCCTTTTCTCCCCTTAATTCCAGCCTGCTTGATGGCTCCTCTGATGGCATGCCCACATAGAAATAGCAAATCTATTTATCACTCCAAGGATCGGAGTGCTGGTGTTTGGAGAAGGACGACGCTGCGCCTTCACGCACCATCTCCTCCCTCGCCCTTCTCTGAGTACCATCGTCGTCCCTCCCCTTGGATCATGAGAGGATAGCAGAAAAAGGTATAGTCGCAGATAAGTATTTGTAGAAATTGAAGCTTCATGTTTTCATGGCGTTTGTTTGATGGCTTCTGATCATGGAGCTGTTTGTAGGGGTTCTTAGTATACTACCACGGCGTCGTCCGAAACAACAGTTGAGAGGGAGGGCGGCGAGTCCGGAATATGTCTTCCGCTCGGCCGCCGGATGTTTCCTCATCGACCTCAATCAATTCTTCGTCTTCGTCTTCGTTTTCGTCGTCGTCAGTATCTCCTCCTCCATCGAAGTCGCCGGACGCTTCCCAACCTCCGACCGATAGCCCAACACCACCCGATAAATCACCGCCTTCGCCTCCTTCATCCTCGAAAGACTCCTCGCCATCGTTGGAGTCAGACGATGGCTCTTCATCAGTTCCCTCGCCGTCTCCACTGCCCACCTCGCTGCTGCGGTCCTCTCGGTCATCATCGTCGCCGGTCACTCCCTCCTCCAAGTCGTTGGTGCATGCTGATTCCACGCATGATTCAGGGGGATCAACACCGGCAGACTCATTCTCCAAGTCAAGCGAAGTTCACCATTCTGATATGAACTTGCCGCTTATCATCGGAATGGCGGCAGGCTTAGGGCTATTCTTTGTCCTCATGGTAATTGCATGCGTATGTTGCTCCGCGAAGAAGAAGAAGAAGGAGAAGGACAAGCGCCACAACGCTATGCAGTACTATTCCGATCCTTCGGGATACAAAGGTACACGAAGCAATCTCTTGACTTAAATCTTACCGACAAAACTACGAGTCTCAAGTGCAGATTACTTAACCAAGAAGTAGTGTAACCGACGACTTGTCTGTGATTGTAGACAGCGACTTTTACAGTAGTGGACCGCCCCAAAAGTGGCACAACGAAGACCATGACATGAAGGGGCCACCACCTCCGGGACCCTTGCCCGGAGGAGGGTGGCATGCTCACCATCCTCCGCCCATGATGAACAGCGAAGACGCAACCTCAGCCTACTCAGCGCCTCATGGTCCTCCCCTGCCACCCCCCTCCCCTGTCATCGCCCTCGCCTTCAACAAGAGCACCTTCTGCTACGAAGAGCTCGCGACTGCGACCAACGGGTTCTCGCATGCTAACCTGTTGGGGCAGGGAGGATTTGGGTACGTGCACAAAGGAGTTCTCCCCAATGGGAAGGAGATCGCAGTGAAGCAACTAAAGTCGGGGAGCGGACAGGGAGAGCGGGAGTTCCAGGCTGAGGTCGACATCATTAGCCGCGTTCACCATCGCCACCTCGTGTCCCTCGTCGGATACTGCATCTCTGGTTCACAGAGGATGCTGGTGTACGAGTTCGTCCCCAACAAGACGCTCGAGTACCACCTCCATGGTCAGCACTTGACTCCATTGTTTCCGCAGCCTGCATCGAACATGCTTGTCGGACCAATCTCAATCTTTTCTGCCATCTGCTGCAGGAAAAGGACTCTCGGCGATGGATTGGTCGACCAGACTGAAAATTGCGTTAGGATCAGCCAGAGGACTCGCTTACCTGCATGAGGACTGTGAGTAAATTGCACATCTTCTCGAGGAATCTGTGTTATGATCTCTAGCTTATTTGATTGAAATCATCTCCTCGAAGGTCACCCTCGAATCATTCACCGTGACATCAAGTCTGCCAACATCCTCCTGGATTTAAAATTTGAAGCCATGGTAAGACAGTTCGTTTTGTTGTTGCAGTACCAAGTGCTGCTGATTGCAAAGCAAAAACAAAATCTTAGTTGATGAACTCTTGCATATTACATCAGCAATGCATCCTAAAATCTTAGTTTATGTAAAAACATGTATGTAGGTGGCAGATTTCGGGTTGGCCAAACTGTCGTCCGACAACCACACTCATGTTTCCACACGTGTTATGGGAACGTTCGGGTGAGCAAGATGGTTGACGAATTGCCAGCTTCTTACTACAGCAAATTCCAGTCTGTTTCGTCCCTGTTTCTAAGACATCGTCGTCTGTTGTTCCCCCCCTTTGGTGACCAGGTATTTGGCTCCTGAGTACGCATCAAGCGGGAAGCTGACAGAGAAATCTGATGTCTTTTCCTATGGAGTGATGCTTCTGGAGCTGATAACAGGACGACGACCGGTCGATACACACACATTCATGGAAGATAGCTTGGTGGACTGGGTAAGTGTTCTTCCGCCATGCGTGCTATGGTTTCAGCTGTCAAAACCGACTGACTCATTGGCTTGATCTCAACAGGCAAGGCCTGTGTTGTCGCGTGCTTTGGCTGACGGAGACTACGATGAGTTAGCTGATCCACGCTTAGATGGCAACTACGATCCCATGGAGATGGCACGCATGGTGGCTTGTGCCGCTGCCAGCGTTCGCCACTCTGCAAGAAGACGACCGAAGATGAGCCAGGTTTGATCACTGCAAACTTCACCGTTGCTGTGTTCGCCTCAAATCCATGACCTCTGTGTTTAAACTTATGAAAACATCAGATTGTGAGAGCATTGGAAGGCGACGTATCGCTGGAAGACTTGAACGAGGGGATGAGGCCCGGGCAGAGCATGCTCTTCAGCTCAGGCTCCGACTATGAATCGAACTCGTACACCTCCAGCATGAACCGTCTCAGAAAGGTTATGATCGCAAGCCCTGAATACAGTGGTGCGTACGACGGACCGATCACAGAATTCGAGCATTGCCATTCTGCATCCAGCAGTGGAGGATTCTCCGGCGACTTGAATCCTATCGGAAAACAAAGGCATTTTTGAGGAGGCCAACACGAGGCCCAGCTACTTCGAGCATCATGCTTCCTGGTATCTGGTCTTTAAGATCGACACAATGTCCGGCGAAGAAGATCATCTGTGACTTCAATGGTTGATGATGTACACTACTCGAGCACATTTATTTGTCATTTACAGGGAAAAATGTGTAGAGGGAAAAAAGGATTCGAGGATGATGATGTTGTGCTTTATCCAATTGTTCTCGTTTAGCTAATGGATTTTGTATCTCATTCATCTATTCGAAACCTGATCTTTTAAATATCATATAAAAGTATGTTAATTGGGGTGATGATGCATTTGATTCATCGAATGCTAACGTCATCTGAAAGCCAACGCGGAAAACCTGTTAGAACGGTGGTGCATCATGTCGCGACTTGAGACACAACCATCTACGGCGATGTGGCATTCATGGCTTGGAGTAACAATGGGAATATTATCACTGGAAAATGCGGTATTAAAAATCGCGCGCAGGGGCGATTTCATTCTTCTCTTTGGGGCGGGCTGCTCGCTCGCGCCGCACGCGGAGGACCGCAGTGGCGAGGGGAATCCGAGCTCGCGCGCCTTCTTCCACCTCCCTCCGGTGGGGGGCGATCGATCCCCTCTCGTTCTAGCCGCCCTTCGAGTCGTGGAGGATGGGGGATTACAACGATGCCTTCAATCGCAACAACGCCGCCGTCCCGGCCCGCGCCAAAGCCCAGAATCGAGTCCTCCAGCTCAAACATGTAATCTCGATAAGCCTCTTTTGCTCCCTCTATTTACCTCTTTGATCCATTGTTGCCATAACTCGGACACCATCCGGCTTAGGTTCACCGCCTCTTGATGTGGCCCCCCTCTTCTAGGGTTCGACAATCTATTATCTTTTTGAAATGTTAGCCGTTTTTCCTTTTTTTTGTTGGTAGATCTTGTTTCTCGTTCATTCGATCGCAGTTTCCACAAAGTTTGCATTTATTGGATTCTATAGGAAGAAGTTTTCATCATTGAATACTTATCTGTTTGCGATCTTCTTGTTGCTGTAGGGTTTGCTGGTGATGATAAATATTTTTTTCTTTTGCTTGTTTGGGGCTCCTAATGGATACTTTATGATGGTTTTTGCTTCATCAGCTTAGTTTGTTTGTGGTAACTTAAAATGGCTGTTTTAATAGCTGCATGGAATATGTGCTCGTTTATCAAGATTTGCTTTTGTTCTTTCTTTGCTCGTATCTGTGCGCTTGTATGTTTCATGGTCTTTTATGCCAAAACTTTGCTGTGATTTAAACAAAAATTTTGTATCTGATTCTTAGCATGGCTATCGATCTGCTTTATTTTTACAGAATATAGTTCGCTTATAGTCATAGATAGTGTGATGTTTCAGTTTTTGACGCTTCTATGATGGTTTTGCTTAAAATAGATTGGGCAGAGTCACTCAACTGGGCTTACTGCTAATCTTTTGAAGCGTTTTGAGCCCCAGCCTCCTTTGGAGCATACACCACCTCCTGAGAAAAGGAAATGTCCTCCCTATACAGGTAGTGTTTCTTTCACAAGTTATTTTTATGTTAGGTTTGATTAAGAGAGTTCATTGCAATCTAAATTTTTATGTGCTCTCAAGGGATGGTGCAATTTGTTAGTCGGTTTGCTGAACCAGTCGATGCTGAATATGCTCCACCTGTTGTTGAGGGTGAAACTCCGGTGAGATGCGTTTTCTGCTTAATAACTTGTCAAGGCTTTGTATTTTACGTTCTCAATCATGCTGATTTACAGCAACTTATTGGTAAGGGGATGTATGCGAACCATTTCAATAATTCACGTAATTTGTCTTGTCCTAATTATAGCTGAACAAATGGCACAAATGCATGTAATTTGTCATAATTCATCCTCAGGATACGTAGGAACTCAGTGTTGCTATTTTCTTTTTAAATCTTTCTATGACTGAAAGATGCATAGGTATCTTTGCTGATGTTAGGATCTAAGTTGGCTAAAACAGTGTATGCTGTTTCAATACCTGCTATATGCTTTGAATTGTTGAAACCTGAGTGCAGTCTTTGCCAAATGTTATCTTGATGTATACCTGCTAGACAGAGTCTGCAAACAGAGTTGAGCGAAATCATAGCTGGCTGTTTTTGTAAATGCATTCAACTGTTGTTTAGCTTCAACATGCTGAACATTGTTGATTGAATTTTCAACCTTCATATCGTTGATAGACTTTTTTTTAATGTCATTTTTATAAGTTTGCCACAGCTTATGGAAGTGCTCATTCTTTATGGTGCTTGCCTGTCTTTTACATCGGTTTCTTAATCCTAGTGGTATAGCAGCTATAATATTTGGTGCTCATGAAGACAGTGGGAGGTGTGTATGAGCAGTTGTAGAGAATTTACTTCCCCTGTGAATGCCTGTCATGAAGGGACAAGTGAACCCTGTGCATTTACCTGCATATCTGGTCATGATGTTATCCATTATTGTTCAAAATGCCATGATCTACAATCCCTTTTATTGTCTTATATGTTGCGATCTGTATTATCCAGACTACCTCTCTCTTTTGTGACTGTATATAGACAAATTGTTCCACTTGTCAAGAGACATATGTCCTAGGCACTTCCTTGGGTATGTTATGTTTCTTATTTGGTTACAGACACAAAGAAGAGCTAGGATTCGAAAATTACGGCTTGAGGAGGGTGCTAGGAAGGCTCTTGAAGAGTTGGAGAAATGTAATTGTTCTATAAATACTTATGTGCTAAAAAGTTTTTAGCCTCCCTAGCGTCAAACATATTTGTTATCTTGCAGATGATTCATCTAAAGATCCACATGGAACCTTTGATCCATATAAGACACTTTTTGTTGCCAGACTTGTATGTTTTCTGCACTGGTCGACTTTATTTTATCCTTGTAATTGATGTACTGCTTCATTTATCATTATGCTTGTGCAGAATTATGAGACCACTGAACATCAGATTAAAAGGGAGTTTGAAACTTATGGACCAATCAAGCGGGTAAGTGTGTTTTTGTTGTTGGGGGCACGTGCTATTGCTCTCAACATAGGTAAGGATATATAATTCTGATCAGCACAAAGTATGAGAAAAGGTTTCTCCCATACGGCAGTTTTTGTAATTCAACCTCTGAAAAATGTTCTATTTTCTCTGTTGCTTTAAATCTTTTATTTGCTCTGTAAGCCCATGATTATCTTAGATAAACTAGAAAGTAGGACTAGGGGATAATCACTGGTATATTAGCCATATATAGCAAGATGAATATCATTCATATATATATATAAGTGTTTTTTTTTATCATTTTAGTTGTTAGCTATATATATATATATATATATATATATATATATATATATAAAAGTGTTTTTTTTATCATTTTAGTTGGTAGCAATACTTGAGAAGCCAGATGATTGTTACATCATGAAGAAAATGGGTGTAGCACAGGTAAATTCCGAAGTTGTATGTAGGTTTTCTTAATGCCTCCATTTGAGTTCTGGTCAGTGGACATTATAAGGAAATTTAGATCACATCCTAGCTATTAGCTACTTGCAAGTGGTTTGCTATTATAAGAAGAAACACCGCTGGTAAGAAGAGGTCCTGTCTCTCTCATCTCTGAATTCATGTAATTTCATTCTCAATGTTTGTTTGTGGTCAATGCAAGTGCAACCATAGTCAACTTGGTTACATAAGGGTGATCAGGGTAGTAAATCATGGTGGTTGCTTCACAAAGGCCGAGAAAACCTCTAATTTACCCTCAGATTCCCTCTGCAGTAAGCAGGATCTTCAATATTTTGAGTTCAATTATATTGTGATTTTATTGCTACTGAAATGTTTTTTCTGGTTTTAAAGGCCAAATGAAAATCTTTTCATCATCCAGAAGGTTTCTGGTATATTTAGAATTTTTCTGGTATAATCTATTTATAATGTCTGTTTTTAGCTACTCGTAAAATTCCCTGGTAATTGGGCAGTAAAACTATTTGATTCTTCCGGTAATGGGACATACACCGGTTTTGTGCCAACTCAATTTGTATGCTGATGATTCATCTCGCATTGTGAAGCCTTACACCTATGAAGGCGAGCACCGCTAGTGAGCTGTGGTGCCTGTTTGTCATGCCATTCATGCTCACCGGTTTCACTCTATAAATTTATTTTTCTTCTGTGATTCTCAGGTATGGTTAATCACAGAGAAAGAGACAAAAAAACCTTGAGGATATGCTTTCATCGAATACATGCATACATGAGACATGGAAAGTGTGGCTGAAAGTTATCATGTAGTATTCATAAACAACCTGTCATAATTGTTACAATAGTTGGTTTTTTTTTGCATCATGCAGCTGCATAGAAGCAAGCTGATGGTCGGAAGATAGACAATAAAAGAGTACTTGTTGATGTTGAGCAAGGAAGAATGGTGCCAAATTGGCGACCTCAAAGTTTGGGTGGTGGACTTGGACCAACCAGGACCGGAGGGGAAGAAGTTAATCAGAAGCATTCTGGCAGGTAATTGAGCCAAATTTGACCTTCAATATGCTTATACCTCTGTAGACTAGGTTCAAGGAGTACCATATTCTGGATGGTTATGTTTCAAATTTTAGACAAATGAAAGTTGATTATTTTTGTCTAAATTTGTAAATAGTTTGCTCTGGTTGTGATTATGTAAGAACAGCTGCCTTCTTCGTTGTTTGTCAATATAGCATAAAGACACAGTGGTGTTGTTTTTCATATGAGCTTTCCTTCTGTAGTAAAATGTCGATTATTATTGTGAACTTGCTTGAGCCTTCAAGGCAGTTTCAGAACATTATCATTTTGCAATTACTTACTGTGCTAAAATTTCCAGTCGAAAATTCTTCCTAGTTTTGAACCAGTTGAACCTCACAGGAGGCTTTTTTAATTTAATATTCAACAGGTTTTGGTACTTGCTCTGATGCAAAATTCATTTCGTATCATGTTGGTACTATGTGATTCTATTTTCTAAGAGAAATTTGTGGGTTAAAATTGCTTGAACTTACTTGCATAAATGTAGTCTTTGTGGGAGATAGAGGAAAGATGTTAGTGAATAGTCGGTCCAGTGTATACATGCTTATGTTTTGTACCTACATTAGAGCCTTAAAATTGGTGACTAGTAGATAAACGTTCTTGCAACTAGTAAGTATTAATGTAGTTGTACTACTTGTTGCAGGTAACTTGGGATTTTCTTGCATAATAATTGCACTTTAATTTGTATCTTCATTTTGTGGATGACACTGCCCTAGATGTGTTTGGAGCATCGATATTTATGAGTATTTTCTTTTTGTACATGAATTTTTCTTCTTCCCAGGGAGCAGCAGCAATGTGCATCAGGACATTCTATATCAGAGGAGTCAAGAACACAAGATGATTGTCAGGTGGACAGGTATGATGACCTCTTCATTTTCCATTTTCTAGCGAAGGCACAAGTATAAATTTAGGATTCTGGTGACATCAGTAGTTTACATGATGTTTCTAGCATCTATCAGTTATTCATTTTTCAATGGGTGGACATGGAGAAGTCTCGAGAAAGGGGACGGGATCGAGATCGAGAATGGGAGAGGCCACGTGAACATTCCTATGATAGGGCACGGGAGCGAAGGGATGACAGACGGTACCACCATTGGGACCGAGATAGAAACAGAGAAAGGGACAGAGAGGGGAAATGGGTGTGGCAGAGAAAGGGAGAGAGAACATGGTCATGATCGGGGTCATGGCAGAGACAAGGAAAGAGAATGTGGTCGTGACAATGACTGTGAACGTGATAGTCGACCTGAAAGGGACCAGGTGCATGAGAGAGGCTATGATCAAGCTGGCTATGAAAGGGACCATGATTATTCACATGACAAAGAAGCTGGATATGGTAGTGAGTCGAAGCATGGCAGGGGAAGGTCGGGCACAAGGGGAAGAGATATTGAGCATGGTGAACATGGTTATGTACAAGAATGGTATGGTGAACCAAGAAAGCAAGGGCACGATCATGACTATAATCAGTATGATGAATCCCAATATCAGGAGCACTATGATCATCATCAGCCCCATGGCTTTGCTGACTCCCAACATGACAGTGAGTGAGGAAAGCAACACGAGGCTGATTATTACAATTGTGCATCCTATGATAAGGCTCAGCCTGATTACTATCAAAGTCAGTATGGATATGTGGATCCTGAACCACATGAAGAGGGTGGGGCATTTGAAGAGGATTATGGATATCATCACCCACAGAGGTCACTGCCCAGGGAGCACGAAAGTTGATACTGGTGAATTTTGCATACATGCTGCGCACCTTTTCGTTCTTCTCCATATTTTTCTTCGGATTTGGAATTTTAGCTACATCGTTCTTGGTATATGTAGGATGTCGGCTGCCCAATTTGCTGGTCTGGCCATGGCTCTGAGCATGGTGGTATGGTGAGTGGATCAAGTTCACTCTCAAAATTATCCAGTAATGTTGATGCACTGTATCCAGTAATGGTTTTTGCCTTTTAGTTAGACTTGCGTTGAAAAACAAAGACTGCATGAGCAATTCTACTATCTGAATTATCTTGATAACTGGTCTGTGTTATCAAGATAACTTTGAGAGTTATCTTGATAATAATTGTATGATCCAACAGAGTCTGAGTTGGACATAACTTATGTCTGTTAGATAAAATCCAGTAGCTGAGGTTGGTTTGGTTGTCGGTGGTTGCCACTGGTATGGCGTCTTCCATTCAGTATGTCACTTGTTATTAGTTTTTGCTAATCTTACAGCACGAAAATCTCTGAATCTGTCGTGGGAAAATACTTGATGCAATTATTTCCCAGATATTGTCTTCCATCATTATTTCATGTTCTTTTATACAAGTATACGGTGATGTAAGAGTAACCTTTTCATGGATGTACTGACAACAGGTTGTTGTTCCAAATCATAATTCCATTAGCATGCGATGCTATCATGTGCAAAGTTATCAGATGTGTTATTATACCAATGCAATTCAAACTGTTAAAGGGAATCATCCAGAGATGTAATGGGAAAATAAACGATGTATTCTTTCTTCATAGGTGAATTTTGTTGAGGTCATTTCCATTTGGTGAAGCATGCCGTGTGGAAGAAGCTTCTACAGGTGAGGGCAAGGTGTTGGTGGTGCCGCGTCTCGCTTGGTGCGGCCAGCGGGGCGTCCATCATCGTGGCTATCGGACTCGCCAGTCGCTGCAAAAGGAGATACACTTGGAACGGTAATCCAACTCTTTCCCCATCGTTAACCCTTTCAGGTCAAAGCTTAACAAATTGCCCTTACTTTTGTATCAGAACATCACTGACGTGCCATGAAGCACCTTGGCCAGAATACTAGTGATAATTATTATTATGAGTTATAATTTGCTTGTGTGTCATAAGTTCTTCTAGTGTTTGATAACTTAATTTGATACATAGCGATCGATCTGAGTCATTTGCATCAACTAGCATGAAGTGGAATTTGTCAATTTAATTTAATTATGAGGCATTGTGTTTGGTTGTGGTGATGTATTTGACAAATCTTTTCTCCATCATTTACAATTACACAAAATAAAAGAGTCATCATAATTTTATTTTTTTATACTCGGTAATAATTTTTTGATATCAATTTATATTAAGAGATTCTTATGTTGGTCTCGTTTTATTCTTGATTAAGATTATCTCAGGAGATTATTCATCGATATTATAATCAATCGAATAAAAGATGATGATTCTGACTAGAGTGGATGCGAAGGGGCTCATATAATTTTCGCCTCTACATATCCAGTGCATCGTGATCGCTTGATAGTTTTATCTTTAAATATTTTTAAAATTTTATTTTCGTAACTAAATTTTTTGTTTTTTAGATCGCAAAATAATAATTTTATCAAAAAATAAATTAATAAATTAAAATTTAAAAAAAAAGAAAAAAAAAAGAGAGAGGAGACCGAGACTTCTATCGGATTTGGGGAGGATCAATCAATACGACGCAGCGGCAGCGGCAACCTTCACCCGTGACGGGTTAAAATGGCAAACTTGTAATTAAAAAGCATTGCAGGGAATAAACACTTGTAGAACCGACCGACCACACGCCTTTTTAAGCGAACCACAGTGGGTGTCGCCTTGGCTCCGTTCGCTGCCGTCTTCCTCCCGGTTCCTCTTTGTGAGAGATAAAGGAGATCGGCGAGAGGCTTGGAGGAGATGTGGCGCCGCTGCTTGCCGCGGAACTTCCGCTTCTCGAGGAAGGCGTCGTCGATCGGGAGCGAGCCGATCCGTCAGTCGCCGTGGACGGCGCCTAGATCCTTCTCCACCGACTCGGTATTCGACTTGATCTGCGATCCGTTTGATGTCGTTCTAGTTCTTTAGTGCCGATCTCAGCTTGGAAACGCGCCTTACTTTCCAGACCACTCGCATCACGTGCGTCCTCTGCACGTTGATCGACGGCGCGTCAGAGGATCAAAACCTCAAAACCCTCTAATTTCTTTAGATTTGCTTTAACGAGGGTTTGTTTCGTTCAAGCTAAATCTTCATTTTTGTTTGGTTAGTTGTTCTTAGTCGGATGATCGTTGCATTTCGCTATCAACTTTCGAGTGTCTTTTTCCCGGTCTTCTGCTTTGCCTCTTCATTCATTTGTCATCTAGTTGTTTTATATTATAGCTTTTGGGTTACCACTTTTCCACTGTAGATTTTTAAATACTTTCATTTGGTTTTCCGTTTCAACATTTCCTTCGCAATGATGATTCAAAGGAACACTATTTGCCACTCATGAGTTGCCAATTAGGTCCTATGTTTCATGGAATTTGATATTTGTTCTATGTGATTCTGTATGAAATTACATTTCCTCATTCGCATGTTCTTGATTGCAATTCTGGTTCTGAGAGGGTTTTCAAGTTTATTTTGCCCATGTACATAGTTTTCATTGATTTTCTTTATTCTCCCTCTTTTGTCCATCATTAAATTCTTGTATGTCGAATAATTTCTGTTAGTTGGCATTTGTTGCAATCTTTTGTAATTTGTAGCCAGTTGATTATAATGACAGCAGCTCATCTCATCTTCAATGGCAAACTTAGTATCTGGCTTTTGTTGCTTGTGATGAAGGTTGGGCGCTCTTCATATACTATCGTTGATCACACATATGATGCAGTGGTTATAGGCGCTGGAGGTGCAGGGCTAAGAGCTGCCATTGGTCTCTCAGAGCATGGCTTTAATACTGCTTGCATTACCAAGCTCTTTCCTACTCGCTCTCACACGGTTGCTGCACAGGTGCTGAAATCTAGTACGACAACTTGGGCTCTTTTTGGTTTTTAAAAATCAGACTAGAATTTATGACACTAGGTTCAACCTCCGATGATAATACATGTAAAGATATTGATACCTATTTGCATTGAATATGAAAATCCTTGTTAAATAGCTTTCTGCAAACTGCAAGATCATTGGTTTGGTAGGTCTTCATGTTCTTGGAGGCATATCAAATATGATGCTCTGAAAAGGTGGAAAAGGACAAGGAGAAAAAAAGAAGAGCACAAATTATGTAGAAGGAAACAAAAATAAAAGCACAAAATATGTTGAAGTCATGTCCAGAGTAAGACCTACCATAAAAACTGTGATGACTAATCTGCTTGGAGAAGTTTGAAGCTAGAATTATGACATTTAAGCACCACTGAGATGACTAATTGCAAAGAATTTTGGAAAGGTCTTTTCTTTTAGAACAATAAGAATAGCAAGATTAGTTAGAAATGAGCTTCTTGGTGAATAATACTTATAATCACATGAGGTTTCTTGAAATGTACAATAATGAATTAAAGTAACAACTCTGTGGCTGTGAAGCGTTTTGGACATTTCTGGTAGTGGTGATAAGTGTTAACTTCCATATCCCTGGAATTCCCACAATAACACATTGCAATGCAACCCCTACTACTTCACCTGACATTCTTAGATAATCTAATAAGATAAGCACCCTCAGATGGTAGTCAATCCTTTTTTCTTATTAATGTGAAAGATCATTTTAAATTTATTTTGTTGATTTTTTACAAATTAAGGAACTTCTAGGAGCCATTATTTTGACTGTTGTTTAGTAAAACTCATTAACTTCCTATATCGTTATACAGAACAAATTCTGGATGAGAATGCAAGATTATTTGTTTAAATAGTCAATTATCTTTTTCAAATCCCTGTGGGTTGTTCTGTGCCTCTCATAGGATTGGATGTTCAGACTTTTTAAAGGTTGTTAATTAGCTTTTAATTGCTGTCTGTTTGAATATTTTTTTGCTGAAGTGTGATGGGACACTACATGCAGGGTGGTATAAATGCTGCTCTTGGTAATATGAGCGAAGATGACTGGAGGTGGCACATGTATGATACTGTTAAAGGAAGTGACTGGCTAGGTAACTAATTTGCAAATAATTTTTGTTCTGTTTACTTTGTACTTTTATCTCCATACAACTTATTGAAGTAGATCTTCCTGAACACTTGATTTTGTGGTGGCAAAGTTAAACGTAGAACATCAGCTCTTTGTTGCTAGGGGAATCATAGATTTCTTGTTTTTGACTGTGTTTCTCAAGAACAAATAATGCTAAATGCTTCATTCTCTAGGATTCTTCTGCATAAATGCAAGATTTTCTATTTTTTGACAGATTCTAAAGATGCTGTCTTTCGGTTGACTGAGTTTCTGTACCTTACTGCTTCCATATGTGTTACTGACATGTAACCCTCGTGAATTATATCAGGTGATCAGGATTCCATTCAGTATATGTGCAGAGAAGCACCAAAAGCAGTCATTGAACTGGAAAACTACGGATTACCTTTTTCCAGGACTGAAGATGGCAAAATATATCAACGGGCTTTTGGAGGTCAAAGTTTGGATTTTGGAAAAGGTAGATGCTTTGCCTTTTGATTATTTTTCTGGTCATTGGGGTTTCTCCAGCTTTGAAGTGTTTAAATGTTCCTCTCACATTGGTTCACATCTTTAGGTGGCCAGGCATATCGTTGTGCATGTGCTGCTGATCGAACTGGCCATGCCTTGCTGCACACACTTTATGGGCAAGCAATGAAGCATAATACTCAGTTTTTTGTTGAATACTTTGCTTTGGATCTTCTCATGGATAGCAAAGGTAAGCAGCATCACATGCCATCAATCCTAATGTTTTTCACTTAATCAATAATGAACTTTTCTTAGAGTTCATTGATCTTGATAATTTCACTTTTTTAAACTCTAGCTACTGTCAATATCTAGATATCTCATTCTCTTCCCTTTTCTTTATCCAAGAACTTAGATTGGCACTGGCTGTTTATAATTGTTAGATTCCTGTATTTAACGAGGAACTATCAATTTAATATATGCACTTAACATATTGTTCACTGATAGATCTAAAATTGCCTTTTCAATTGGCTATGTGGATCTTAGTTGAAGTCTTACTTTTTGATAGAAACGAGTTTCATATCTTCAAATCCTTCTTGGAAAAATAAAAAAATATGAAGGAAAAAACCTAGTAGCAAGGTTTGACATACTAGTCCGAGCCGGTGTGTCGCCCAGTTGACGGCACGGCATGTGCCGCTCCATACCGATGTACCAACACACAGTACGTCGATGTGTACCGATGTTTTGACGAGGAATAAAAAAAGGTTGAAGAGGAAGGTTTAGTGGAGGAATAGAGGAGGAAGGAGAAAGAAAGAAGGAAGAAGAAGAAAAAAGAGGAGGAGGAGAAGAAATGCAGCAATACCTGGGAAGCAGCTACAGCATCGAAAGGAAGCAGTAGCATCACTGCAACGAAGAGGCGGTGCCACTACAGCATCGCAATGGCGAATCGGTGATGAGGCAGCGTCGCTGCAGCATCGCAGTGGCGAAGCGACGAAAAGGCAATGCCGCTGTAGCATTGCAGTGGCGAATCAGCGAAGAGGTAGCATCGCTGCAGCGGTGAAGCTGTGAAGAGGCAGCACCGCTGCAGCATTGCATCAGCGAAGAGGCAGTGCTGTGGCTTCATACGCGAGAAGAGCCCTAATATGTTTTTTTTTTACGCTGAAATAGACAGAGGCCCACCACTTTTTGATTTTTTTTATTGTTTTAATGCAGACCGCCCGAAACGGGGTGGTCCGTGTATCAGTCCATGCCTGGACCGGTATGTACCACCAAAACCATACTGTTTCGGGCGGTACAGCAATCCCTGCCTAGGAGTGTGGGTTCAGGTTTCATTTTAGGTGTGTACTCTGGTGAAAGGTTCTTCCTACATATTTATTTTGTATTTTATTGCTGTGTCTAGTTTAAATACATATTTACAGTCAAAGAGAAGGGAGCAGGGATGAGATTTTTAATTTTTAAAAATGAACCATCATATCTTTCTTTATGTTTAACAAAATTTATGTATGGAATTCCATGAAATTTTGTGACTCACAATGTTTTGATTCTTGAATATTTAAGATTATTTTTTAAGATTATTTCATGGTCATTAAAACTAGAGCTTTCTGTGCAAGTTTGAGGACAACCTCAAAAAAAGTTCTACTGGTTTTATGAAAATTTAACAAACTGGATATTTTTGGAATTTAAAAGGATTGACAGAGTGAAGTATTCAATGCCTAAAAAAATATGATCTTACTTAAAAAGTTTCTAGTTCTGGTAAAATCACGGTCCATGAATGAAGATATCAGTTGCATAGCGTTTGAAATTATCTTTCTCTTACCAGCACCAAGAGATTCTTCTTTCAGAGCTTGTAGTCCTGGTTTAAGTAGCACTTGATTTGATGCTTTCTTGTGCCCTGTAGTCCATACAATTATGATGATGGGTCAATGATTAAAATTACTTTCTTGAAGATAAGGTTCAAAGTGTTTTGGAGGATATAGGAGCATTGACTGTGTAATCCTTAAGTTTCAAATTATGATTATTTTGCTGTATGGTTTGATCCAGATACTTGGTTCCTTTACTGCATCACTTCTTTGTTTGTTGTTCCTTGTATTTAATTATGCAGGATAACATCTTATTCTGTGTAAAAAGAATTTGGTTGCTTGATAATGTCTTAGCCTACAAACTATACTTGTGGTGGACTTGTTTATCTGTAAACAATGAAATTGTGACATACTAATCATGTGGTAGCCTTATTAGAGAAACAGTGGAATTCTGTTTTGACTATATCATGCATTTATTCTCGCATTTGGTTCACCAGCTTCTTGCAGTCGTTGCAACTTTCTTCCATGATATTTTCTATCTATTCCTTTCTGCTTGATGGACATATATATTGAGGTCTATGTTCGTATGTATGTTTATGCCGTCCATCTATGTGCTAATATCTGTCTTTTGGCAATACTTCAGGGACTTGCCAAGGTGTGATTGCGCTGAATATGGAGGATGGGACCCTTCATCGTTTCCGTGCAGCCAACACAATTTTAGCTACTGGGGTATTGATAGTTTATAGGGAATTCAAAATGTCATTTCTTCGATCAGTTATACAATTGAATTTGTTTGACTCAGGGCTATGGTAGAGCTTACTTCTCTGCAACCTCAGCTCATACATGTACTGGAGATGGCAATGCTATGGTCGCACGAGCTGGGTTACCTCTTGAGGTTTATATAATGATTTTTGCCCTATCAAGAGGTTTTAATTTCCAGGCATTTCCTATTCTTTTTGTGCTTAGTTGGTTATCCTTCCTGCAGGACCTTGAGTTCGTTCAATTTCACCCAACAGGCATATATGGTGCTGGATGCCTGATCACTGAAGGTTTGTTGTGGTTATCGCTTGTTTTCAAGTGCTCTAACTGATAAAATAGGTTCCAATGTTGGTTGTGTTCTTTTACTACATAGTCTTAACAGATATCAAAGTCTTTGAAGTTTTAGCCTCTGTACATATTGATATTTTTTATGCATGGTTTTGTTCACTTATCCTTTTGTTTCAAAAACTAACTTTTAGGATCTCGGGGCGAGGGTGGTATCCTTAGGAACAGTGAAGGTGAACGTTTCATGGAACGATATGCTCCTACGGCAAAGGATCTTGCATCACGCGATGTGGTTTCTAGATCTATGACAATGGAAATAAGAGAAGGTCGTGGTGTAGGTATGAGCTGAAGGATCACTTGCTAGTTCATGCTGATTTTTTGAGTGCAATTAAGTGCTTATCGTTGATATCTGGTACTTTTGAATATCGTAGGGCCACTTAAGGATCACATTTATCTTCATCTGAATCATTTACCTCCGGATGTTCTCAAGGAAAGACTACCTGGGATATCTGAGACTGCTGCTATTTTTTCTGGTGTTGATGTCACTAAGGAACCCATCCCTGTTCTGCCTACCGTGCACTATAATATGGGTGGAATACCGACAAACTACCATGGCGAGGTAACGTCAAGTGGTAGTAGTCGTAGAACTGATTTTTAGAGTATCACTTGCTGTTTTTGATATCTGTTGCTGATTCTGCTTTTTTGCACCTATGATTGGTTTCTCAGGTAGTTCATATAAAGGGTGATGATCCAGATGCAGTGGTTCCTGGTTTGATGGCTGCTGGAGAGGCAGCTTGTGCATCTGTCCATGGAGCAAATAGGCTTGGTGCAAACTCACTTCTTGATATTGTTGTTTTTGGCAGAGCCTGTGCAAACAGAGTCGCGGAAATCTGCAAGCCTGGTATGCTTTTACTTTATCTCTGTGGAAGCTAAAACTTACGAAAGGTCTATCGTAAGTAACCAACCATCTTTATTTAATTTACAGGGGAGAAGCAGAAACCACTTGAGAAAGATGCTGGAGAAAAGACCATTGCTTGGCTGGATAAGTTAAGGAACTCAGATGGTTCACTGCCAACTTCAAAAATTCGCCTAAACATGCAACGGGTGATGCAAAATAATGCTGCTGTGTTTCGAACACAAGAAACACTAGAAGAAGGTTCTTTCTGGCTACGACTCATTAGTGTCAATTTGTAGAAAACGTGATCTGGTGGATTTTCTATAGCTCTTACTGTTCTGTTGCATGAATTTATTTTAGGTTGCCAGTTGATAGACAAAGCATGGGAGAGCTTTCATGATGTCAAAATCCATGATCGGAGTCTGATATGGTTGTGCCCTTTACTTAATGGCTTCGATGATGACATCTACTTTATATCTATTTCAGTCATCTGATTTCTCATTATGGTTGCAGGAACTCCGACTTAATAGAGACTATTGAGCTAGAAAATCTTTTAATAAATGCATGTATAACAATGCACTCAGCTGAGGCAAGAAAGGAAAGCCGAGGAGCTCATGCTCGCGAAGACTTTACGGTCAGATTCACTTTCTGCTGAATATGTTATTTCCTTTATGTGCTGATTTCTTAGTATAACATCACCTCTTTTTTGTTGCAGAAAAGAGATGATGAGAAGTGGCTGAAACACACACTCGGGTTAGTATATTAAAAACTCTTTTATCTAGAATACCATCTAACAATTTCAACATCTGGAAAGAAAATGTCAATCATATTAATGTAGTTCCATTGCATATTTCTGCGTGTAGCAAGTGTTCAAGTAGATGGAATACAAAATCCCAGTTTCTGTTTCTTAGTTTCTTTGGTAGAAAGGACATCAGTGGTAGGGACTATGGACATTAAAGATTGTGAAGAAAACCAGGGTCATTCTGTTGTATGTTAGCGTTAGAAAATGGATATATATGAATTACCATCGATAGTGGAGCCTTAGATACATTTTTATAAAATACTTGAACTGTTAGGTCTTGTACCAAAACTTTCTTAGTTTTGGCTTTCGGATGTATCAGTTGGATTTGCAAAAAATATCGCTGGTTAGAAAATTACTCACTAGAAAAGATAGAATTTCTTTTATAATTTTTGAGATTGTACATATTTTCTTGAATTTTTGTATGTGATGATACGTGGATATGGACTACAAGGTTCCAGGCCTCAAAAACATTTTCGAACAGTGTTCCTTGATAACATCTACCAAATGGAACTTGATTTTGGTTAAAACTGAAGACATTGACAATTGGGTTGATAACATCTGAGCATGTGATACTTGACATGCTCATAACCTCGAGCATAAATTGGATTAGAAGCTTGAGGAGATAGATATCTTTAATATACAACCTTGATAAAAGTTCTCATAGAGCTAGCTATCGACATTCATGATTAAATCTATGCTCTTATCGTTGCTGTTAGAGATCCCATGCATGGAAAAGGATGAAACAAATTTAATGGAATCGTATCTGATTCAGAACTAGTATAATTCTCTGCACGGTTGAATTTGTTTCCGTTCCCGGTATCCAGATGCTCCACTTCTTACAGACAAAACACGGGCGACCAATATTTATAGTTGTATTTGTACTTGATCGAGTCTTCATAATGTGAAGTTTATTTGCTTTTGCCGCGCAGGTACTGGGAGAATGGGAAAGTCAAGCTAACATATAGGCCTGTCCATATGAACACTTTGGATGATGAGGTGGAGTCATTCCCACCGAAAGCACGGGTTTACTAATGCCTGCTTTCTTGCCTGGGTTGTTTTTGGAGCATCATCTGACTGGAGATGTTTTTAAGGTTAAAATAATGGAACATCAGCATTCTCTGAGAAGAACTCGTTTATCTGTCAGTGAAAAAACTGAAATCAGTTCCGTGTAATTTTATGTCAGAGAGAGATGCTGACAGCTTATGATCTGCGATCAGCATTTATTTTTATTTTTATTTTTTTAATTTTAATTTTCTCAAATAAGAACCAGGCTGTAACTTATCCTCCTAGTCGTTGCTTTCATTATGTAATTTTGTATCCATCTTTGTATGATTCGCAAAACTGCCCTTAATGTTAGTAAAAAATGGTAGAAGAAAGATATCAGTTATGGTAGTCTGCTATGGTTTAAACCCCGGAGTTTCTCTCTTAATGCAGGATTATGCTGTTTGTTGTACACGAGCAGTAGGTATTATTATGTTGGAAAGATTCACTCTCCATGTAGTCATTATTATTACTATTCCCCACCATGAATCTGTGATGACATGATCCATGTTGATGCTGACGTGAAGCGTCCCCAGTGGCCGAGCACCGAGAGTAATGAGGGTTGCACCTAACATTGGCTGATTTGTTTCTCATATATACACCACAGTCACAGAGAGAGAGAGAGAGAGAGAGAGAGAGAGAGAGAGCCGCAAGTGCCCCTCAGGGTTAGGTTGCTCTGCTATGATCTCGGACTCCTACTGCAGCTCTCTTCATCCATCTTCTCTCCCACCCACTCTGGAAAGAGATGCTTAAGATGTGAGCTGTTCTATGAACCTTTTTTTGACTGTTGGGATGAGATTTTCTTTTGTGGATAGTGTTTTCATGACCCGCATATATGATCGACAGGGATAGGAAATTGCAGATGTTGACATTAGATATATTGTGTTTTCATGACAGGCATATATGATCGACGGGGATAGGAAATTGCAGATGCTGACATAGATATATTGTTTTTGCTTAATCTCGTCGGGTTGGGGAATCATCTGAACTTTGATCAGCATACGCACATGGAGAAGAAGACGACAACCAAAATGAAGAGGAGATCGTCTTCGCCGACCAGCACTGGCGCGTTATCGGAACAGGCTGTGGCTGCACAGCAGGCGAAGAGGAAGAGAGGACGGCCACGCAAAGTGGTAGAAGAGGTGGCGGTGGAAAGGAATGAAGAGGAGGAACAAAAGTCTGCTGCTGCTGCTGCTTCTGAGAACGATCAAGTCGAGGCAGTGGAAGCAATCCAACAACAGCAAGAAGAAGAGAAACCAAAGAGCCGAACAAGGAGAAAAAGCCAACAGCCTCGCAAGAGTACTTGAACCAACCCATCCACTCTTCTCTTCCTCTCAGTCATCTACTGATATCCTTTCATCTCCTTCGAATAATCTCTGTGCCTCTGATGCTGCTTCTCCTGCTCTCATCTCGTAGTCACAGTTGTGTTTGTGTGATCAAAACTCGTGCAACATGATTCTGAGATATGCGTGTGCTATTATTATGTATGCGGTTTACTGAGATCCTCCTGCAGTTGGTGAGTCCGTTGCCTGTCCTTGTTCCCCGACAAGTCAACGACACAATAGATAGAGTGGATGGTCAACCATCCTCACAGTCTTATTCTTGTAATGTAATAAACCAATCCAGCATGAAATTAGGCATGTAACGTAAGGCTTCAAAATTTGACAGAGGCAGAGAGAAAGAAGAATCGCATCTTTTTCGCCTGCTGTCATCGTAGATGATCTACAGATCCTTCAGATGGTCCCAACCCACACTAAATGTCCCACCAACAGAGCAGGCATGTGTGTGATGATAAGATCGAGTTCATAAAGTGGATGGTGGTTGAGGATGCCCACAACAACGCAATGCATGCAAAAATAAATTAATAGAAAGTATTTTCTTCTTCAATTGATCTAAGAACTGCTGGTCCAAAGATCCAATCAAGCAAGCATAAGTTTGGAGAGCTGAACAGATTCGATCTATTGCATGCTCTCTATCGTTTCTACTGTCGTTTTGCTGAAAGCCAGCCAGCCAGCCAGCATTCAGTAGTAAAGGATTAATTCGAAAAAGAGCTCATATAATAAACTGTAAAACCGCGCCAGGTAGGGGTCGAACCTACGACTTTCTGCTTAGGAAACAGACGCTCTATCCACTGAGCTACAGGCGCTTCGGTTGAATATTAGCATATTGAACTTTATTTAAATGTTTATATATCATATAATTAATTGAAGAAATATATAATTGAGTTCCCTGAACAACTAAATCAAAACTAAAGTATGCTCGGAGAGACAAAAAAAAAAAAAAAAACGATGGGAGAAAAAAGAAATCGAGTATATGTTGACTTAGGAATTAAGAAAGAAAAATAAAACCTCTAAGTTGAGTTGATGACAATTACCGACCATCATAAGAAGATGACATGATCGAGTGCGACGATGTTGACCACAATGATAGATCAAAAAATATCCTCGTGTTGCTCAAGCTTGCAGAACCTCAATTGTAGAGGCAATAGGAGTTGAATGTGGGTCAGATAATATATGTTAAAAATTTTAATTTAAAGAGTTCATTTTTGTGTTTATCTGAAGCAAGAATAAAGGTATAAAATTCCTATTGTAAATGTGAGGGGAGGTTTTTTTTTTTGGCTCTCAAGAAATTAGATTCATATTCCTTCATTTTTTCTTCAAATTTTAAGCTCCAAAAAATTAGAGAGAAAAAAGACAGACAAACAAAAAACACACATTCAAATTATAGACAAGAAATGACCCTAACAGGTTAGATATGGATTAGCCTACTGCTGATGATTGTTCATTAGTTTTCTTGCCACTGTTGCCGCTCTGTTAATCATCATCCATAGAAAGATATTGACAGGATCTTATGTTGGCTGGTGTTGAAGCCAAGTGTCTTTCTCCTTGTCTAGCTACTCCCACTTTCATTGGTCCATCGATCCCCTCTGCTAATGGCCTGCGGGCAATCTTCTCTGATACCGTGACAAGTAATCTATAATGATCCGAAGACCATAAGAATTCTTAGTTTTAAATATCAATGCAATCTGTCCTTGTTGGTGGAAGGCACATAAGGAGCATAAAATGAGTTGCTAAGCTATGGATTAGTTTTCAAAGGTTCGTGTGCGATGTGATACAATAAGAGATCTGTCACGGATACACCGGTGATCTGTAGCAAGTATGATCTTTTAATGAAATCACTGATTTGCTTGATGATTTTGTTTATGAAAGAAATCTCAGATAAAGGAGTTGTATCGACTGATGCAACACTATTGAAATGTCTTGTAGCTTCCATCATCGTCTTCTTCTTCTTCTTCTTCTGCTGACTTTGTATACCCTCTGTACTCGCTTCATCACTTGAAATGGATTCATGTCTGTGTTTCTCTCGCATGCTGTTGTGATTTCATGAAGGTGGATAAGAATGTTCAGTACTCCAAGAAAGTGGGAAACGGGTAGTCACTAAGACACCGCAATATACTCTTTCTGTATCTCACACCAATCTGCTCAAAAACAAGTCACAGAAGCCATTTCATCTGTTCATCATATGTCCACATATAATTGAGGGTGCTGCTTGGGCCCACTGCTGCAATCACTTCTATTCGGTCTCTCTCACTACCACCCGACATGATTATTATAGACATGAATAAGATACTAAAAGATCTCCTCGACTATGATATTGTGATAATATTCTCATATGCCTTTCTTCTTAAGATGGCGAGTCACTTCTTTTTGTTTGACCACATTTTCTGAATGCCTTTTGTTGTATCTCTCTTATCAAAACAAATATTTTCTGTTAGATTATGTCATGTAGTTTTGTAATTGTAGCCATTATTTTCCTCGATCAAGCTTGTAGAAGACTTGTCCTAATATAAAATGAGGGAAAACATGAAATCAAGAGGACCAGCAAGTGTTCACACAAAGGAGACGACTCTCCGGGAACTCGAGGGATGATACAGGATTAGAGCAGTTCTGCTTTCAACTAGGAGGGAAGAAGTTGATGCCGAACATGAGTCTTCTTCTTCCTTGATGTTTTTAGCTAGGTAAGTGTTCTTTGATATCTTCAGCGAGTACTTGTCTAAATAGGAATTGCATGTATGAAAGCTGAGTGCCTTGTGATCTTCTTTAATTTTCTTGTCTATATGGAACGAAGTATGAACTCGTCCTCGCTAAGAAGCATGCTGGAAGTTTTGATATGAATCAAGACCCCTCTTGTGTGCGCTCAGAAGCTCGTCTTCTGAGCTATTTGATCCAAACCTCTTTTCCTTTTCCTTTCCTGTTTGGGTGTAATAATATAAACAGGCCGTTCTGTTCTGAGTCTCCTTGGCCCTTAAATTCCACTGCTTCATGTTCGATCAGGACAACATGTTATTCCATGAACTGGATTCCACGATATTTCTTGGTGGTTTATGTCGGGTTTCCCACTGCTTCATGTTCGATCGAGACAACATGTGAACTGGATTCCACAATATTTCTTAGTGGTTTATGTCAGGATCTCTTTGTTCAGGGAAGTGGATCGTAGAAGGACATGGAGGCGCCCTGGAACGACTGGTTTGCACAAAGTGTAAGTGTACGCCATGCATCAAAGCTGCTTGGAACTACATGGGCTTTTAGGGTTTAATCTCGGAACAGAAGATGTCAGACTCTTCTACAGACCTTGTTCTTTGAGAGAAACATCTTTGTGTTAGTTTTCTATCTATGCCTAATCTGCAGGGAATGGATGAGTCTAACCTTCTCCACCGGTGGGAAATAACATCAACCCATGAAGACACACCACCGGTTGCACCTGCGCCCGGGAGAGGCTTCCGGCAGTCCCTCTCTTCCGAGAGCCAAACCTCTCATCCTGTTCCGGCAGGCCTCGTTGCGGGATCAAGACTGACTACTCGAGGGATCATCAGCTGGAATTTCTTGGCCAACGAAGACATGGATCCCGATGCCTCATTCCCAGCACCTCTTCTACATGTTCCCGGGGTATCTACGAAGCCAAAGGAAGAGATGAGGGTTCCGGCTGCTGGTGGCAAGCATGAAGCTGTTCTTCACCGGGGAGCGACGGCTGTCAACGCTGGGGCAACACTATCTCAAGCTCAAGAGCACATCATCGCCGAGAGAAACCGGCGGGAGAAGCTCAACCAGAAGTTCATTGCACTCTCGGCGATAATCCCTGGCCTTAAAAAGGTAGCTTCGGTTGCTCGGTATGGGAGACATGTCTCTCTACCTTACGATTTGTTAGAAATCAGATATTGACGACTTCGAGTCAATTCAATTCAAAAACCTTTAAGTCAAACATTAATCTTTAGTAAATATTAGACTATCCTCTCTGTCCATCACTTTTTTATCTCATGAACATTTTCCGCGGTTTTAGTGGTATTAACAATGGTAGGTGTTGGGGTAAACAACTTTATGTCGTGGCCTCGGGGCCGACGCGGCTTGTTCTGGGTCCGAATGGAGGAAATCTCCCGGGGGGTTCCTTGGGGCAGTGGAGATCGTAGACCCGCTGGGGGATTCGGCCGGGGGGAAAGGACGTCGTTTACTCCGGGAGAGGGCTCCACGCCTGTAAGTCCGGCGACGCTCCTCGTCCTCGTCCCTGCACACAGGTCGGGTCGGAAGCTCGGCCCGACCCCTCCGACGATCAAGTCAGTGATGTGGAGAAGAGTCGTCTTTAGAGTGTTCCCTCCTCCCTCCTGCGTCTTAGAATGCGAGGGTATTTATAAGGAGCTTGAGTGTTACCGGATGCACCTGCTCGCCGGGAGTAAGATCGTACCCCTGATGACGTCTGACATTGCCGCTGGCGTGTCGTGAGGAGGCGAGTCTGACCGATCGTTAATGGGCCTCGGTTGACGTTCCGGCCCATGCTGGCCAGGCGTTGTCAGCCCGTCAGAGGTGCGGGGCCTCAGCTGATGTCGCGGGGCCTCAGCTGATGTCGCGGGGGTCTTATCATAATTACTATCCTCATCATACTCCCCCCCCAAAGGAGGCTATGCGATGGTCGCCGTAGGGAGGCACGAAGCATGGCCTTGGGTTTATGGGACTATGATAGCTGAGGGGAGCTGGTTCGCCGCGAGGATTGCGGAAATTGCATATCTGAGGTGATGTGGCGGGAATGCGGTGGCCGCGCAGGTGTGACCTCGGGCGACATGAAGCCGAGGGGCACGACGCAGGCGGGCAGGCCGCGCTAGTGTGGCCTCGGGCGACATGAGGCCGAGGGGCACGACGCAGGCGGGCGGACCACGCTGGTGTGGCCTCGGGCGACATGAGGCCGAGGGGCACGACGCAGGCGGGCGGGCCGCGCTGGTGTGGCCTCGGGCGGAATGCCGCTGCGTTTGAAAAGCAGCATCTCCTGCACCCACGTGGGGCTTGCCTGGGTGGAGGTTATAGCCGCGATCGAGATGGCGCGGGACGGGAGCTCCTCAATCTTGGGGTGATTCCCGTGGTCAGGTCCCGAGGCCAGTTTTGCCAACTCGTCGGCTTTCTGATTTTGGCTCCTCGGCACCCTGGTTATCGTAAAGCAGGAGAACTTAGAAGTTAAGTTTTTTACCTCCACCAGGTATTTGATCATGGTTGTCTCCCTAGCTTCGTATCCGCCGCCGAGTTGCTCGGCCACGAGCTGCGAGTCGGTGAAGACGCGGATGGCGTCCACCTGCATTTCCAGGGCCAGCTCGAGCCCTGCCAGAAGCGCCTCGTACTCAGCTTCGTTGTTGGTTGCTCGGAACCCAAGGTGGAGAGAACGTTCGAACGAGCGCCCATCGGGGGCCGAGAGTACCAACCCCACGCCCGCACCGTTCGAGGTTGCCGAGCCGTCCACGTGTAGATCCCAGGCCTCGTCTAGCCGGTCAGAGCTTTCGTCTCCATCTTGGACTAATTCGGCAATGAAGTCCGCCACGGACTGGGCCTTGATTGCTGTTCTTGGTATGTAGTGTACGTCGAATTCTCCGAGTTCCACCGACCATTTGAGGAGCCAACCTGCAACGTCAAACATAGATAGAATCTGTCGGAGTGGTTGATCAGTGACTACCTCGATTGGGTGAGCCTGGAAGTAAGGGCGCAGTTTCCGAGACGCCAGTACGAGCGCCAGAGCGAGCATCTCAATAGGCGGATAACGCTCCTCGGGTCCGTTTAGGACATGGCTGACGTAGTAGACCGGCAGTTGTTTCCCATAGGCCTCTTTGATAAGGACGGAACTGACCGCATGTTGAGAAGCGGCGAGGTAGACGCTGAGTCTTTCGCCGGGAAGGACCGAGGCTAGGCGAGGGAGGCTGGCCAAATGCTGCTTGACCTGCCCGAAAGCCTCCTCGCACTGTGCCGTCCATTGGAAGTTCTTCGGGTTCTTTAGCGCTCGGAAGAAGGGAAGGCAGTGATCTCCTGATCGAGATAGGAATCAGGATAGGGCAGCCAGCCTTCCGTTCAGTCGTTGCAAGTCCTTGATTGTCCGGGGGGCCTGCATATCGATCACCGCCTGCACCTTCTCAGTGTTCACGTCAATTCCTCTTTCGTGCACGATGAATCCGAGGAACTTCCCCGAGTCCACGCCGAAAATGCACTTTGCTGGGTTCAGGCGTAGGCCGTGCTTCCGGAGCGTGGAGAATACCTCAGCCAGGTCGGCTAGATGGTCAGCCGTCCTACGACTTTTTACGATCATGTCATCGACATAGACCTCGACGTTCCGCCCGATCTGCGCAACGAACATCTTGTTAACGGCTCTCTGATAGGTGGCGCCCGCATTTTTGAGTCCGAACGACATGACCCTATAGAAATACGTCCCCAGGTCGGTGATGAAAGCCGTGTGCTCTTGGTCCTCGGGCGCCATTCTGATCTGGTTGTAACCGGAAAAGGCGTCCATGAATGACAGGCAGGCATTCCCGGCGGTTGCGTCGACCAGCTGATCGATCCTTGGGAGGGGATAACAGTCTTTTAGGCATGCATGATTGAGGCTGGTATAGTCAACGCACATCCTCTAGTTCCCATTAGATTTCTTCACCAGCACCACATTAGACAGCCACTACGGATACTGGGCTTCCTCAATGAAGCCAGCTGCTAAGAGTCGTTTCACCTCTTCGCGGACGGCGAGTTGCCTATCAGGGGCTTGGCACCGTGGTTTCTACCTTATTGGTCGGGTGTCGAGCGAAATATTCAAGTGGTGCTGGGCGGTGCTTGGGTTGACGCCCGTCAGGTCGGACGGTGACCAGGCGAAGACGTCGGCATTCTCCTGAAGGAAGCCGACGAGTTGTTCCCACTCTTGCTCGGGGAGATCCGACCCGACTTGGACCGTCCGATCCGGTCGGTCCTTTGTCAACGGAATGTCATAAGTGGGCGCTGTCGGTTCCGGGCGCTGGGTCGGCCGCTTTCTTTCCCTCGGGTCGTCCAGAGGTTGGCCGATGTTAACCCTTTTGCGCATTGAAACCGCCCCCAAGTAGCACCGTCTGGACTCCTGGGGGCTGTTGCGAACTTCCCCTGTCCCGGAGTCGGTAGGGAATTTCACCGTCTGATGGTAGGTAGAGACCACAGCTCTAACTTTGTTGAGGGTGGGGCGACCAAGGATGGCGTTGTAGGCGGCGGGGAGGTCTACTACCAAGAAGGTGGACATCACCGTCCTGGCTCTGAGCGACGCCCCCAAAGTCAGGGGCAGAGTGACAATCCCTACCGGTGAAATTGAATCGCCGGTGAATCCCGTGAGTGCTGAGCAGATGGG
This sequence comes from Musa balbisiana, assembly GCA_004837865.1. Taxonomy (NCBI): domain Eukaryota; kingdom Viridiplantae; phylum Streptophyta; class Magnoliopsida; order Zingiberales; family Musaceae; genus Musa; species Musa balbisiana. Next base: position 35,936,219 of record CM017194.1, read on the forward strand.
CTTCAGGGATTCTTCGGCTAGCCCCATCCTCCGGAAGGCATCCAGGTAGAGCACGTCGGCTGAGCTCCCTGTATCAACCATGATTCTCTTTACCTGGGCGTTGGCGATCCGAGCCGTTATTACCAACGCGTCATCGTGTTCCAGCCGCCGGGAGTCTTTGGAAGGGAAGACAACCTCAGGGTCGGGGGTGCGTCGGGGGGCGGCGGATGCGGCGGAACGGGCGTAGGCTTTCCTTCCCGACATGCTAGTTCCCCCGGCCGCCAGCCCTCCGGTGATGACGCCGATGTGTCGCTCCACCGGACCCACCGGGTGTGGCGAGGGCTCCCTGTTCTAGCGGACATATCGGCTAAGGTGACCCTTACTGACAAGCTCTTCAATCTGCCGCTTCAGTTCGCGACAGTCTTCGGTGTCGTGTCCATTCTGCCTGTGAAAGCAGCAATATTTTGATTGATCGGGGGGGGGCGGCGGATGCGGCGGAACGCTCCACCGGACCCACCGGGTGTGGCGAGGGCTCCCGGTTCTAGCGGACATATCGGCTAAGGTGACCCTTACTGACAGCTCTTCAATTCTGCCGCTTCAGTTCGCGACAGTCTTCGGTGTCGTGTCCATTCTGCCTGTGAAAGCAGCAATATTTTGATTGATCGGCGAGCTCTCGTGGGTTCCTCATCGGGATGGGGGGCTTGAGCAACCCTTACTCCACTTATCTGTAGAATATCTCCGTCCGAGACGCGCCCAAGGGGGGTAGGGGAGGTGCCAGAGCGGGCGTGTTGGATCGGTACGGCGGTGCCTGGTCGCGGCGGGCTATTGCCCGCGGGGCGATTCTGGTCTGACCCTCGTGCGTTCTTCCCGCTTCTCAACCATCCATGCCTCGGCGGCGATGAAATGATTCGCCCGCTGAAACATTTCGGGTAACGCGGTGGGGGGTCTTTCCACGAGGGACCAGAAGAAGTGGGAAGGTCGCAATCCTGCCATGAATGCCTGCATTAAGAGAGAGGGGTGAGCGTCAGATAAGCCCCGGATCTGTGTCGCAAAGCAGTTTACGAAGTGGGAGAGGGGCTCGTCCTCCCTCTGACGTAGTCCTAGGAGCAGGGTGATGGACGGCTTCGGCCGTGCGCTGGCTAGGAAGTTGAGCTCGAAGTCCCTGGCGAGCTGGTTGAACGAGGCCACCGTTCCGGTCGTCAGGGCGTTGTACCACATGCGAGCGAATCCTCTCAGGGTCGTGGGGAACGCCCTACACATCAGAGCGTCAGAGGTTCCATATAGCGCCATTTGGGTGCGGAAGGCTGCTACATGGTCCGCCAGGTCGGAAGAGCCATCGTATGCATCCAAAGAGGGAAGCCGGAAGTTCTGTGGGACCGCCTGGTCCCGAATTTCGGGGATGAATGGGGATCCCTGTCGCGGGTCTACCCCGAGCTCTCCCCTCGACCTGTGGATCTCCTTCTGTACCTCGTCTAACCGCTGACAGACGAGGAGCAGCTGGGCTCGCAAAGAGTCGGTTGAGGCCGAAGAGAGGACCTCGGGTTCCGCGTGGCCTCCTTGGTTCGCCGTCACTCGATCCCCGAGAGGAGACGTTGGGGGCCGAGGGGAAGCAGGAGGCTCCATGGGCTAAGCGTGAGCTCGGACGGGTGGCTCCTATTGCCGAGCTGGTTGGGCAGTCGGCGAGTGCAGCGTCCGAGTGACGAGCGGAATGATAGCCTGTACCATACCGACCAAAGCTTGAACCTGATGGGTGAGGTCGAGGAAGGCCTCGGACGAAACTTGTGATGGTCCGTCAGAGGGAGCGTCAGGAGGCACCAGACCCGGGTCGTTGAATATCTGCCAGTAACGCACCGAGGTCACGGCAGGGGGTTCGTCACAAAGGCCGGTCTGCAGGGAATGTCCTCCTGGACCCACAGCCGGGTGGGATGTTTCGGCTGCGGGTTCGACCGAGTTGGTTTGGTGATTCCTCGACATTCGGCCCTCCTTCTAGCGTCAAAATGTTGGGGTAAACAACTTTATGTCGTGGCCTCGGGGCCGACGCGGCTTATTCTGGGTCCGAATGGAGGGAATCTCCCGGGGGGTTCCTTGGGGCAATGGAGATCGTAGACCCGTTGGGGGATTCAGCCGGGGGGAAAGGACGTCGTTTACTTCGGGAGAGGGCTCCACGCCTGTAAGTCCGGCGACGCTCCTCGTCCTCATCCTTGCACACAAGTCGGGTCGAAAGCTCGGCCCGACCCCTCCGACGATCAAATCAGTGATGTGGAGAAGAGTCGTCTTTAGAGTGTTCCCTCCTCCCTCTTGCGTCTTAGAACGCGAGGGTATTTATAAGGAGCTTGAGTGTTACCGGATGCACCTGCTCGCTGGGAGTAGGATCGTACCCCTGATGACGTCTGACATTGCCGCTGGCGTGTCGTGAGGAGGCGAGTCTGACCGATCATTAATGGGCCTCGGTTGACGTTCCGACCCATGCTGGCCAGGCGTTGTCAGCCCGTCAGAGGCACGGGGCGTCAGCTGATGTCGCGGGAGTCTTATCATAATTACTATCCTCATCAGTAGGAAACATTGCACGGACCAATCAAGACTGGACACAAATATATGGTTTCTGAACACTCTCAGAATCCTGAGAAGACTCATGTTTTCGTTCTGTTTTCTGATGCGAGATTACATGAAATAATAGGATGACAAACGTATGATTATGTTACACGGTGAGAGAGAGAGAGAGAGAGAGAGATGGATGAGAAATTGCAAATAACTTGCCTCGATTTGTATGCATGTATATCAATTTGCTAGGCGGACAAGGCTTCTGTTCTTGGAGATGCAGTGCGATACGTCAAAGAGCTGGAGGCAAGGGTGAAGGCCCTGGAAGACCAGAACGTGAAGAGGATTGTGGAATCCGTGGTCCTCGTCAAGAAGTCCCAGCCCTCTGCTGCTGATGCTGATGCTGATGCTGATGATGATGGTTCCTCCTCGGATGAGAACTTTGATGCACAACCATCACAGAAGCCTTTTCCTGAGATCGAAGCCAAGGTTTCCGGGAAGACGGTGCTGATGAGAATTCACTGCGAGAACCGCAAAGGGGTTATTGTGAAGATCCTATCCGAGATCGAGAGCATCAATCTCACCATAATCAATACCAATGTCATGCCATTTCTTGGTTCCTCTATCAACATAACAGTGACAGCACAGGCAAGACCTTACTTTCCTGGTTTTCTCATGTATATGAGCTTGTGAGCAACTCATGTTTGAAAGAGAATGCAATTTTCTTTTCTTGTTGCACAGATAGAAGAGGAATTCTCAATGACGGTGAAGGATCTTGTGAGGAAGCTGGGATCTGCTTTGAGCGAGCTTGTTCATGCGTGAAGAGACTAATGGGCTTATAATTATATAGACAATATTGTATCTCAGCAGTTTGTAATGCTCTCCCTTTACACTATCCATGGGTGGCTTTGTATATATATATAAAACATGAAGAGCTTTAGGCCATTCCTCCATTGCTGCTTGCTCTTTGCTACAACTCCTACTTCGATCGAGTCACTCTCCTCATCCTTTTTCCCATTAGCAAAAGATGACTTCATTTAAGGCTGTGTGTAAGATTCTTCCACGAGAACTTTGCTGTCTCTACTGGTTGTGTATGGCAAATGGTAGTGTTTGGTGCCTGATTTGATGGAATCCAAACCTGTAGGAATTTGTATGTTTGCGGATCACATTTCCTATTCCTTTCTGTCAGCTTTCTTCTTCTTCAGACATCTCGTCTCTAATCATAAATTTGATCAGTTTTAGTTGTGCAATTTTTGATATTTAGAGATAATAATTTTAGCCCAGTTTACTCAAAAACAAAAAAAGTCCCTAATAATAGGGTTTTATTGGACGACCCTCTCTAGTTTATATTTTACCAAAGTGTCACAAACTTATTTAGTTTTGTCTAACTCGTGCGATACCTTTGTATATTCGTTCGTAAAAAGTTAGTCTTTCCGAAACCTCTTATGATCCATTAAGAACTTACAAAAGAGAAGACATGTTAGATAAAGCATTTAACTCGGGATCTCATAAGTAGATATTTCAATAAATACTTGATAGATAATATAAATTACAAACATAAACTTTGTAAGTTTTGAATTATCACGTTAATAAGGGTCCAAAGTGACCTACCATAGCTAAAAATATCCACAAGTGCTTACATAACATTGTCGTAGAATAAGATAATAAACCAATCTTAGACATAATCCCAAAGTCCCATGCAATCATATGGCTCATGGGTAGCTCATGGCTGTTATGTTGGCCGACACTCGACACTACTTTGCGGTATTAGAAAATCCCTCAAATGGTTGCCAAGATGGACTATTTTTGGGCAGTTTTATCTCTACACAATGCTCGCATATAATGTGTTTACAAGACTATAACAGTCACAAAATCTAACCAAAATAGGATCACCAAGCCTACTATAAACCCTCTACATATTGTGCAAAGAATGAGCAAAACTGAAAGACACGAATATGCATAAACATTACATCGAACACCCTTTGTACAGATTTATCTATGACATTCTCCCTCATTTATTCTTTCAATATCTTAGTCGAAGCCTTTGCGGATGGTACAACTCATTACCTTGGTTGAATCTTCAATCTTTTACTCCAATTGTAACGTGCTTCTTGACTCTCAATTGCTCTCTGTCGTTATATTTGAATAGTCAAATTTTGATTCATCAATATTGCTTTAACACACCAATAACTTTGAATCTGGTGTGAGGTCGGTCGAATTGTGTTGATCTTTATTTGTTTTTACAAATCCCTCAGATGAATAAAAAGACTATTGTTGTATGCCAATCTCTCAAATGTTTTACGCTGCTCGAACTGGATGGATACCTATTGGAGTTTAACATACATCATCTTATAGACTTTGAAGTTTTGAGGTCTTTCCTATGCAAAATTTGTTAATCAATTCCTCTTTTACTTAATTGTCGACTCCATGTAGGTTTGTATCACTTCTACTTTTAATTGACATTGAGTTATAAAATAAAATAGACAATCTACTCTCGATAGATTCGATAACCATTTATGAGGATATAACAACTATTATTTTCCACTAAATTTTTTTGAAGAGTCTTTCAACACGTTTAAAGTTTTTCTATTAGATAAATAATAGACCTAAGGAATACTCAATTTCATTCATTCTCTTTAGGGTTGAGAATGCAAATGTTACTTGATTTCACTCGCCTCCTCGAGGATTATACTTTATACATCAAACTGATTATTAGTCTTTGTCTACCCTTTGCTTATATTTATGAAGTACTCGAAGTATTTGTACTCATTATATTGAGTTAGATGCTATAATTCGGCTCCTCCTTGCCATTGAACTTATAGAACGTAAGAAGTTTTACTTGAAGAAAGTAAAATTTTACCTTAACTTTGAGTAAGTCTTTGATAGTTTTGGTCACATATGAGATTATACAATTTTCTATATCATTTTGGTCACCAACTCCTATAAGTAGAAAAGAAATAACACCACATATTGCCTACAATGTTCTTTGGTCGAGCACTCCTACATGGACCTGAAGTCCCTCACTTTCGGTTATCTTGATGAAAAACCCATTGACATCGATTTTCTAAAGTACATGAAGTTTTATCTCAATGCTTGGAGTTTGTCTCTATACTCTCAACTCCCTCAACTCTTTTCACGACTATGTGTCATTCCTTTATGAGAACAAGAGATTAATGACTCCATGGAAGTCACGCCTTTATAATACCATGACATTGTTATCCCCATGACCCTACTATTCATCGTCTCGCATTTGTATTCATTTTTTCGTGATCGATAGATTTGCTTTTGCGGTATTGTAGCATTCCTTTAAATTCACATTCCTCTTTCCCTCTTTTTCCTTATCATACTCTATTTTCTTTTTTTTTTTCTCCTCCATCATCAATCAAGATGATAGGCAAGGAAGGGTGAATAGCAAACGACATCGACGATGATAACAGAGGTGACATGGAGGTACTATCAATTTTTTAAGGGAATGTTAGGGTATTTCTCAAATTAGAAGACATTATTAGATAAAAAGAAAAAATGAGGATACTTTTGAGAAAAACTAAAAAAATATTTTTTATAAAATATAATGTACTATATAATTATATATAAATATTATATATAAATATTATATATAAATATTATATATAAATATTATATATAAATATTATATATAAATATTATATATAAATATTATATATAAATATTATATATAAATATTATATATAAATATTATATATAAATATTATATATAAATATTATATATAAATATTATATATAAATATTATATATAAATATTATATATAAATATTATATATAAATATTATATATAAATATTATATATAAATATTATATATAAATATTATATATAAATATTATATATAAATATTATATATAAATATTATATATAAATATTATATATAAATATTATATATAAATATTATATATAAATATTATATATAAATATTATATATAAATATTATATATAAATATTATATATAAATATTATATATAAATATTATATATAAATATTATATATAAATATTATATATAAATATTATATATAAATATTATATATAAATATTATATATAAATATTATATAATATTATATATAAATATTATATATATAAATTTACTTGTTAAAGCCTTAGGATTTAATTTTTATTTCATAAAATTTTTATCTGAAAATATTAATGATATAATAAATTTATTTATTAAAGATAGAGGATTTAAAATTCTGTCTGGCTGATTTTTTTAATATAAATAATTAAAAATTTTGACCTTTTTTTTATAGAAAAATAGACGTTTCATAAATGAAAATGGCTGGCATCGACAGTACTGTGTGTCCATTTTGATATTTCAAACTCAACGCATGTGTCTGTGTAAATGTGAAGGTTGGTGGTGTACGACCACATCGTCTCTTCCCCCCCCCCTCCCCCTCCTCCCCCCTCTCTCTCTCTCTCTCTCCCTCGAAGACAGAGTGAGTGTTCGAGTGTGAGAGGAGGAAGAAGAGCCAAATTAGTTCACGCGCCACTCAGAGAGTGAGCTGTAGTAGTTTCACGACCACACAGAGATGCTATTACTGCTCTCCCACCTCCTCTTCGTCTTCCTCTTCCGCCTATCGGCGGCGGCGGCGGCGGCGGCCACCGGCGCCGTCTACGCCGAGGAGCACCATGCCCTACTCTCCATCAAGTCCCAACTCTCCGACCCCGGCGCCGCCTTCACAGCCTGGGACCCCGCCACCGACCACTGCACCTGGCCCGGCGTCACTTGCGACCGCGCCGTCGTCGTGGAGCTCGACCTCTCCGGACGCAACCTCTCCGGCCCCCTCTCGCCCGCCGTCGGCAGCCTCCGTTCCCTTCTCCGCCTCTCGGCCGCCGAAAACTCCCTCTCCGGCCCCATCCCCCGGGCTCTGGCCCTCCTCCCCGTCCTCCGCCACCTCAACCTCTCCAACAACCTCTTCGATGGCTCCTTCCCCCCCGCCCTCGCCGGCCTCGCTGATCTCCGTGTCCTCGACCTCTACAACAACAATCTCACCGGGCCCCTCCCCTGCGAGGTGGCGGCGCTTCCCCAGCTCCGCCACCTTCACCTCGGTGGCAACTTTTTCTCCGGCTCCATCCCCTCGGAGTACGGCCGCTGGCAGTTCCTCGAGTACCTCGCCATCTCCGGCAACGAGCTCGGCGGACCGATCCCGCCGGAGATCGGCAACCTCTCCTCGCTCCGTGAGTTGTACATCGGCTACTACAACAGCTACGAGGGCGGTCTTCCGCCGGAGATCGGCAACCTGTCCACCCTGCTGCGCCTGGACGTCGCCAACTGCGGGCTCTCCGGCCGCATCCCGCCCGAGATCGGAAACCTCCGGAGCCTGGACTCCCTCTTCCTCCAGGTGAACGGCCTCGTCGGCGAGATCCCGCTGGAGCTCGGCCACCTCAGGAGCCTCAAGTCGATGGACCTCTCTAACAATGCCCTCACCGGAGAGATCCCGCCGACCTTTGCTGACCTCGGAAACCTCACCCTTCTCAACCTCTTCCGCAACAAGCTCTTCGGCGCCATCCCGGAGTTCGTCGGCGATCTCCCCGAGCTGGAGGTGCTCCAGCTATGGGAGAACAACTTCACCGGGAGCATCCCTCGCCGGCTCGGCAAGAACGGCCGCCTTCAGTCCCTAGACCTTTCGTCGAACAAGCTCACCGGATCCCTCCCCCCGGATCTCTGCTACGGCAACAATCTCCAAACTTTGATCGCGCTGGGGAACTTCCTCTTCGGCCCGATACCGGAGTCCCTTGGCCGCTGCAAATCCTTGAGCCGCATCAGAATGGCGGAGAACTACCTCAACGGAAGCATTCCGAGAGGCCTCTTTAGCTTGCCCAATCTGTCTCAGGTTGAGCTCCAGGACAATATCCTCACCGGCGGTTTCCCGGATACTGGGCGTTCCCCAATATCTCCAAATCTTGGGCAGATTTGTCTGTCCAACAACCGGCTCACCGGCCCTCTGCCGCCGTCCTTCGCCAACTTTTTCGGCCTCCAGAAGCTGCTGCTGAATCAGAACTCGTTCACCGGCGGTATCCCACCGGAGGTCGGGAGGTTGCAGCAGCTCTCGAAGCTGGACTTCAGTGGCAACCGGTTTGCCGGCCCAATCACTCCCGAGATCAGCAAGTGCAAGCTGCTGACTTTTGTCGATCTTAGCAGGAACGAACTGTCTGGCGACATTCCCGCAGAGATTGCGGCGATGCGCATCTTGAATTACCTCAATCTGTCGAGGAATCATCTCGAGGGCCAAATCCCGGCGGCCATCTCCACAATGCAGAGCCTGACGCAGGTGGACTTCTCTTACAACAACCTCTCCGGCGTCGTCCCAGGCACCGGCCAGTTTAGCTACTTCAACGCCACTTCCTTCGTCGGCAACCCTGACCTCTGTGGCGCTTATCTCGGCCTATGCCGACCTGGCATCTCCAATGCAGGCCATTCAGCTGGCGCCAAAGGCTCCCTCTCAGCCTCCGCCAAGCTTCTGCTTGTCATTGGCCTTCTTCTCTGTTCTGCTGCTTTTGCCATCGCCGCCCTCTTCAAGGCCCGATCTTTGAAGAAAGCGAGCGAGGCTCGTGCGTGGAAGCTCACCGCGTTCCAGCGGCTTGAATTCACTTGCGATGATGTGTTGAACTGTTTGAAGGAGGAAAACATCATAGGCAAAGGAGGGGCTGGGATAGTTTACAAGGGTGTCATGCCCAGTGGTGAACAGGTTGCGGTGAAGAGGCTCCCTGCGATGAGTCGAGGAGGATTGTCGCACGACCATGGGTTCAATGCGGAGATACAGACTCTGGGGAGGATCCGCCACCGGAACATTGTAAGGCTGCTGGGCTTTTGCTCGAACCACGAGACCAATTTCCTGGTCTACGAGTACATGCCTAATGGGAGCCTTGGGGAGGTTCTCCATGGGAAGAAGGGTGGGCATTTGCATTGGGACACAAGGTATAAGATTGCGGTGGAGGCAGCCAAGGGTCTCTGCTACCTCCATCATGATTGCTCGCCATTGATCCTCCACCGGGATGTCAAGTCCAACAATATTCTCTTGGATTCCAACTTTGAAGCTCATGTGGCTGATTTTGGACTGGCCAGGTTCTTGCAGGACTCGGGCACCTCCGAATGCATGTCTGCTATTGCCGGTTCTTACGGTTACATAGCTCCAGGTAATCTTCCCTTCTCTGATCTAATGATCAATAGATTGCTTTTATATTTTTTATGCAGCTAAGATTTCTTTTCCTGGTAAAATTTATTGTGATATATAATTGACAACAGATAAGCTTGTTTGTGGCTTTCCAATCTTTCCTACAGTAGTTTTCTGGTTAAAGCTTTGTCATGCTTCAAACTCTCTGCTTCATAAGACTACTTCTACAGAGTTCACGGAACGCTTAGATATTAAACATAAGGAATAACTTGCAATGAATTCTCTTTTCTATCACATTTTCCTGTAAGTACCCACCTGTTGTAGTTCCTTCTATTGTGCTACTTGGCCTCCGTTGTCTTAGTAGAACTGAGTTGGCATCCAAGAAATGAGTTACTTACAATGAGATATTTCAGCTCGATTTGCAGTCTCCTACATCTATGTTACTGGTTTCTTGTCCTCTATTTGACTGAAGAGATGGTAATTATTCTTTGTCACACTTTGGCACACAGAGTATGCTTACACCCTTAAGGTGGACGAGAAGAGTGATGTTTACAGCTTCGGAGTGGTGCTTCTGGAACTGGTAACGGGGAGGAAGCCTGTCGGTGAATTTGGCGATGGAGTTGACATTGTACAATGGGTTAGAGAGGTGACAGACTTGAAGAAGGGAGAGGTGACCAAGATCTTGGACCCGAGGCTTCCGACGGTTCCCCTCCACGAGGTGATGCATGTGTTTTGTGTCGCAATGCTCTGCGTGGAGGAGCAGAGCGTCGAGCGGCCTACGATGAGGGAAGTTGTTCAAATCCTAACCGAGCTCCCAAAACCACCACCAAAGCAGGGAGGAGACACTCCCACTCCCGGAGGTGATGTGTCGGCGCCACGATATATCATCCACGAAACCAGAGAGCAGCAGCAGCAACCAGCTTCAGAGTCACTCCCATCAGATCTCCTTAGCATGTAATGCACCAGAAGTTTGAGGTTTGCTTCACGAGTCTCGTTTCCTTGTCTTTCAATTGCTTTATCTGTGGCTATAAGATAGGTTATTTAGGGTGTTGCAATTCATGTACAGCTGAATTGGTGAGTTATTTTGCCTTGTATATGATCCAATCTTGTCGTGTTACTTTCCTTCCTTGCTGCTCACTGTCTGAACTCCACCAGTGAAATTTGAATGAGGGAGTCAGCAAAGGAGAGAGTGCGGTGCCTCTCAACTCCCTCGATTCAAAGTTCAGTCACTGGAGAGAGAAGAGATTCCCAAGACATGAAATTTTGAATTAAATGTGCTCGAGTCCTCTTCTCTGCAGGGCCATAAAAGCAATCCAGTAGAACCAAAGATACCATCATCAGCTCGCCTATTGCTATCTGATTTGACAGGCCGAAACAAGGACAGTGGAACCCTTGTACTGGGTGTCTGGTTGATGCCAAAATTGCTTGGTCATGTCTTCTAGGTTTGGATTGGGATCCTCCTCCTCTGTTCTGAGCTCTTACCTGAAATGGATGATGGAGATTCACTGAGACATAGAAACCGAACAATCTCTCATAATTTAACTTAATTTCTGTGTCCTGCAAATTTGGCAGGGAAGATCCATTACATGCCAACCCAAATAATTGGGATGTGCAGTTTGCTTTTGTTGAAAAGAATAAAAGTTTGCATTCAGAAGGTTTCGAACAGGGAGAGTTGCCTGCAAAAGTGAATTGACCTCTGTCGAGCCTTGTCATCACTATAGAATTATATTATAACGAGTCCATAGAATCAACTGAGATACTTGTGGACATTGGATTCTTCCTGCATCTACCAGACAGTGAATAACACTCTTTATTTTGACCATGATGTGCCTGCTGCCTCCCATGAGAGCAGTAATCAGTGGGTAGATTTGATTTCTCCTTGGTCACAGCAGAGAGCAGCTTTGCGTTACTGACTCATGGAGCGGTAGCAAGTTCCTGTCAGCCTGTGTTCATCATCAGAAAAGAAAGCCCACCACCACTTCATCATCTCTTCTCTCGTGTCCGCAAGTGAGACACGATCTGTGGAGCCGTGCATTGGCAGGACAGGCCATCATCGTTTCTGCCCCAGGGGTTGACCAACGACCGCCCACGCATGCAAGTGTCACCCACACCTGTTGTCAAAACAATGCAGGTTAATGATCACACCCTGATGAAGTTTGAGCGAGGAAACAAAAGGGTCAACCGGTGTTTCAACTCCGCGGCAATGGATTCCATTGATGGGCGCCAGTATGAGGTTTATACTGTCTCATCTTCACCATCATCCATATGGAATGGCTGTGATACTCGATTTATAGTTGAATGTAAATGAGAAACTTTTACTCCAAGTCTACAGCTTTCGGCAGGCACCGCAATGATGATAATGATGATGATGATGAGCTGCTGCTGCGACCCCTCGAGATCCCCGGTTTGAACCCCATGCACATGCCGCAACAGAGGTGCTGTCAATGGCAACAGGACACAGCCATGTGAAGTGTCCTCTTCCTTGTCTCACTGTCAGAGTGCTTTGGTGACTCACACACTGTTCCCATTGACTTCTTTCCTCCCAAATTAATAAATGCACATCTCAACTTTCTTTTTTTTTTTTCTTTTTTTTTCAAAGAAAACAATTGGACTTTACTCGATAACATAAAATAAAATAAAATAAAATAAAATATACTGATTGATAAATTATCCATTGAGCAAATTGCATAATAATCTCGTTGAACACGTCGACAAAAAAAAAACAAGTTAGTTAAATGGTACCTCCAAATGTCCGTACATAATAATCTCTTTGATCACCCATTTGTCTCAAATGATTGTTGATGAGATCCATATCACGAAAAGCAACTTTGTTTTTGTCAACTTTGGTTAATTTCGACTAAGTTGGTTGGTAAAATGCTAATCACTTTGCACTATATATAATTGCTTGACTTAATTTATTAATTAGATGGATTTAATTGATTAAGAAATTAGAGTTAATTTGGTGTCGAAAACCCAATTGATATGGGGTTGATGCAACACCAAGGATTGTCAACCCCTCTTAGATAAATCATCGTAAACTTAATTACTTTAAGTACATAGTTATTTCGAACATTTAATCATGACCTCGAGTATGACGATCCAAAACCATAATATAAAATCCTCCTAAGTATATTCTCCATAAACATGTTTGTATTTATACAGATTAGACACTTGGATGAATCCTCTGTATCTAAATTAACTTAAGCATTACATAGGTTTTGTTGAGAGTAAGCCTCTAACGCAATCTTATAGAATATCTAACTCGAACTCATTTTCACTAGTTGATGTACATCCATTAGCTCCGATTCAACATCCATGTTAGACCACCAGAGTATGAATTACTACTGAAACCCCCAAAAAAAGATCATTGGATCAAACCCCACAAAAAGAAAAAAAAAAATTCTACATTGATTGGACAAACAAATTTTATAAGAAATCAAAATTTTATAAGGTCCTAATCCCTTATGGATCATTTCTAATTGAATCTAAAGAGGCCCAAATCGATCCATTTCCGGCCCAATTGACGGCACCTACCAATCAGGCTCAATTATAACAAGAATAAATTATATTTTTCACGTAAGAGGTGTTTTTTGACCCACATAAAAAGGTCCCCATAAACTAGCATCAAATATAATGGCGATAATAACACGATAATAAAGTAGGCATGTCTATGGGCTTGTGAGTCTAAATATAGCTTTCCCACCTCATGTATCTGCAAGTTCTTTGAGGAACAAAAAAAAAACCCCTCTTTCCATGTATAAATATTACATATGCATCAGATGCTAAGAATGGGATACCACCCAAGTGTTTGTTCTTCCAAGGCTGAGATATGTACATACATGAGAATCCAATTTTGGGGTGGGAGTAGTCCGATGCATGCGAGGCTCGGCTGGACGAGCAGCACCACGATCTGTGGCCTGAGATCCCATAGTGCCTAACAAACAAAATGAAATGCATGCATTGATCTATTTTGTTTCATTACGCTTGTTGCTTAAAGATCATGGTTTGAGAAGATTAGCGTACCCTAATACTTACCCTTATAAATTATTAATAAAATATTTTCATAAATTTTTAATCTAAAAAAATAAAAAAAGTATTAAGAAAAATATTTGGGCAACGTATCTAGAAAAATCCCCACTAATTGATTTTTACCAATAATATCTATTGAGAATTTAGCTATAGGGGCATCCACTTTTCAAATACATTAATCTTTTAGATTTGTTATTTGATTTTTTTTTTTATCAAATTGAAACAGTAAATTGGATTTGATCTTCTCCTCTTCTTTCTTCTTTTATCGTAACCTTCAGCATAAATTGGATTTATGCTGAAATACCATAAATAGTAGTAATAAGCTCGACTGTTTGTTGTTACTATTTACATTAAGGAAGACAGTAATCGGTAGTTAAAAAGGAGGAGGAGGAGGAGGAGATGTCGACTGTACCGATCAAAGGGGTTCAATCATGGACTTGCGACGCTTTATGATTCGTGCTCATCGTCTCTGTGGGCGATAAAAAGTAGTCATTTGTTGTCGATGCACGGGGGCCGTACGCGAAAAACCTTGTTCCCACGCGGATCGAATCGGGTAGGCTCCATTTGGCCCCGCTACCCGAATCCGCTAAGTTCTACACCGCACGACCACCCAATCGGGTAGGAGCCTCCTCGCCAGGCGCCAATGACCCGATCCGATCCGACTCGCTCGCAGATCCAATCTGCAAGGCGGGTCCACTTCTCGGCAGGATGCGAATTCATGTGGTGCGCACGACATTTGTGCTGGCTCCTGGGGAACCCTGCCGGGGCTGGGACATCAGATCGGAGCCCGGGCGTGGGTCGCTGAGGGTGCGAGACGTGTCGTTGTTTAAGCTGTTGTTAAGGTCTAAATAAAGGCGGCGGGGATGAGAAGTACTCCGATTAGTAAACAAGCGGCGTGAGGGGGAGGGGGGAGGCCACGACGGCGTCGACTTCGGATTCCAAATTGTCTCGGTTCCGAGGACAACCTGTCCACAGCTGTCCTCCAATTTCTTTGTTTTAAAAAAAGATCTAGTTATTCTCCACCCAAGTGTCCGTCCATCGCACAATCATCACCAGAAATAATATTTTTTTTTTCTGAAAAAGGAATTAACATTAATAATAATAATTTTTTTTTCTTTTCAATTATCCTATTTTTATGATAAAAATCAGTTCTTTTTGTTGCCCCAGTACCGTACTATGTGCCATGGAAAAAACCATTTTGCCAGCCTGTCGTCTGTTCTTTCTCTCACACCTTGCCTTTTAAGCTTTCCTGCTTCCGAGTCCATCCCCCCTCATCACCGCCACCCCTCCTCTCCCTCTCTCCTCTTTAACCTCGTCTTTCCACTGCCAAACACGACGACATTACCGAGAGGAGGATCAAGATCGGGTTGGATTAGTGTCAGATGGATCCGTGCCCGTTCGTTCGGGTCGTCGTCGGTAACCTGGCGTTGAAGGTAGCTGTGGCAGCGCCGCCCGCCGGGGCCGGCGTCCACCCTTCCGCCGCCCCTTGCTTCGCCAAGATCCGCCTCGACAAGTTTCCCCACCAGACTGTCGCCGTCCCCCTCGTCCCCCACGACGAACCCTCCGCCACCCCCACCTCGGATGCCTCCGTCGCCGCCCGGTTCCACCTCTCCAAGGACGACCTCGCCCGGATCGCGGGCAAGCCGTCGTTCCTCGCCTCCCATGGCGGCTGCGCCAGGCTTAAGGTCTCCGTTTACACCGGCAGGAGGGGCAGCACATGTGGGGTGAGCTCTGGGCGTCTCCTGGGTAAGGTCACGATGCCGCTGGACCTGAAGGGGGCCTTGGCGGAGAGCGGAGCGGGCAAGCCTGTGGCGTTCCATAGCGGATGGGTCTCCCTTGGCAAGAATAAATTCAGGCTTGCGAAAGGCACCTCTTCCTCGCCATCGTCCTCGGAGGCGCACTTGTATCTGACGGTGAAGGCAGAGCCGGATCCCCGGTTCGTGTTCGAGTTCGACGGTGAACCGGAGTGCAGCCCTCAGGTGTTCCAGGTGCAGGGCAATATGAGACAGCCAGTATTCACTTGCAAGTTCAGCTGCCGCATTGCCGGCGACGGCAAATTGGGCACTAGGTTTGTCCTCAGCCCCATTCTCTTCTTATCCCCTTGACTTTTTCCCAGTGTTTCTTCGTCAGCGCTGGAATTTAGTTCTATTCTTGGTGCATTACCATTTGGACGGTAATTAGCATTTGATCTGTTATATTCTTCCTATCCTTGATGATTTTGAACCAAATCTTTGTAATTTTAGGATAAAGATGGGTATTTGTTCGATTGATGGAGCGTATTCCATATGATCTGAGAACAAAAAATTGAGCTTTTTTTTTTTTTTTTTTTGTCTGTTGCAGACCGGTGCTTTTGGAGCCAGGGAGCTCGAGGAGTTGGCTTACATCGTTCGGATCGGAGCGGGAGCGGCCGGTGAAAGAGCGGAAGGGGTGGTCGGTGACGGTCCATGATCTCTCCGGATCGCCGGTGGCCCTTGCCTCCATGGTGACCCCCTTCGTCCCCTCCTCTGGTACCGACCGGGTGAGCCGCTCCAATCCCGGCGCATGGCTGGTGCTCCGGCCCGGGGAAGGCACATGGAAGCCGTGGGGGCGCCTCGAGGCCTGGCGCGAGCGCGGCGGCGCCGGCTCCGGTGATGGCCTCGGTTACCGTTTCGAACTCCTCCCCGACGCCGCCATGGGTGCTGGCGTCACCCTCGCCGAGTCCACCCTCAGCGCAGCCAAGGGCGGCCAGTTTACCATCGACCTAATCGAAGTATCCGGCACCCCCGGCAGCCGGTCGGTCTCGCCGGGATGCAGCCCCAGGGTTGGCGGCGACTTGGGCTACGCGCTGTGGCCCTGCTCGAGCTACCGCGGGTTCGTGATGTCCTCGACGGTTTCCGGCGAGAGGCGGAGCGGACGTCCGACGGTGGAGGTAGGAGTGCAGCACGTGGGATGCAGCGAGGACGCCGCCGCCTTCGTGGCGCTCGGTGCCGCCGTCGACCTGAGCATGGACGCCTGCCGCCTCTTCTCCCACAATCTCCGGAAGGAGCTGAGCGCGCCAGACTCGTCGCGTTGACGGGTCCCCAACAAAGCCATCTCCTTGTTTCTTCCTCTCTTTGTACAAGCGGGAAGTGCTTCCCAAGCACTTGTGTTTTGTTTCTCGTCTGCTGCTGCCGGCTCTGCTTACAGATCATTTAGTCTTCTAGATGTGTTTTTTAATGCTAGAAGTCTAGTAGTACATTAGAGAGAGAGAGAGAGAGAGAGAGAGAGAGAGTAACCTGCAGCCTGTGCTATGATCTTGTGTGACCTTTTGTGATGTCCCTTTGCGTGAATGCTGTGGAAAAGCAAGATCAAACTAGTATAAAAATGAAGTGCTCCTGCATTTGAGCTCCTTTGTTTGCTTGCTGTCTCTTGATGTTGATGATGAAGTCTTACCTCTAAATGTTTTCTCTGGTTTATGATGCGATGTGGGAAGCGATGATTTCGTACACTAGTTGTATATATTGGGATGATCCTTTTCTTGCAGAAACTAAAGCAAACTTGTGTGCTGACCTTTTGTGATGGTGATGACAGACAGAGTAGTGAAGTGGTGGGCGCCTGAGACGAGTCCTGTGTGTTTTCTTTTCCTTCTTCTCTTGCCTGTGCTGCAGTGGTGCAATGCTTTTTTATGCTGTGGAATTGGGGGGACGCAATCCATGTGACGGGTTGGACCTGCAAAACGATAGAGTGCACTGTTCTTAATCATTCTGTACAAGGAGAAGAAGATAAAAGAGCAAAGGGACCTAACTCCGTGTCTGCACATCGATCGTCATGGTTCTCCCGATTTAATTTTGTTTATGATTGTGTTGATCGAAAAAGGATTTCAAGTGTCATTTCGGAGTTGGAAGTAACATAATCGAGCACATTAATTTTAATATAATATATAGTCTCTGCTTTGGTAACAGAGATTGACAAATTGTTTGGCTGGTCGCCACTTTTAACCCAATCCATTTGGATCACCTAAGTGCCAATTCACCCAACTCATCATCCTGTGAGTGGCAATGTCACCTACCTACACAAGATCTGGTCCAAAGCCAACAGCGAGTCCAGACGCAAAATTCTTGTAATTTTTAATTAATATTATGATAATGAATTTAATTTTTATTTTAAATATTTCTTAAATTAACATTTATTATTTTTTAAAATACATGAATTTTTTTTTTACTCTGATATCAGATTTATTAATTTGTATTTTTTGTTAAGATAAAATGCATCAGATTTTCTTTTCCATATACAAAATCTAGAAACTTCCTATATTATAACCAGAAGCTGAAACTGGGCCCGTGTGGACCCCACTCTTCTTTATAAGTAGTGATCGGGTCTGATTCGATGGCAATGTTTTTGAACACGGAATAGTTTTAGTCCCACGATGACTTCCACTCTGTTTGCCACTTCACACACCGTCTTATACTCTATCCTCTCGCCCTCTCTCTCTTTCTCTCTCTCTCTCTCTCTCTCTGTCTCTCCGTGTGTGCTGGTAGAAGGCAGCCCTCTTCCCTCCCTCCTCCGCCCTTCACCGTGCCTCTCTCGCTCCCTGCATCCGCGAAGCAACCACAGTAAGGAAAAAGGAGCATCCCCCTCCAGGTAAGGTATAGCTTCCCATCTCATCTGCTTCTCAGATTTTACTGCAGCCTTGATCGACATGCTTCCTCTGTTGATTTCTTCCTCTATGTTCGCACATCATTCTTGTGAGCTTCTTCTTGGAATTTTGGGAGAGCAAATTGGGATTGGATCTTGAGGTGGTGGATGCTGGTGAAAGAGGAATGGACTTCCTACTTATTTTCCCTTCTGTTGTTCTTTTGTCTCCTGGAATCTTGGTTTCTTTTCTCTTTTATTTTGCCTTTTGAAGTGAACCAGGTTATTCTCTGAGTGATTAGGGTATTCCTTTTGTAAGCGAAATAAAGGAGTCATTTTTCTTGCTCTTGTTAGGGGTTTTCCAAAATCACCCGCATCATGTTGATAGAGACGTCGATTTTTAATGCTCATCTATATTAATCAGCTCGAGACGCGGCAGAAATATTGACCTAGTTTATTTTTATTTTCTTGATTTTTCTTTGGGTTATCTAGGTGCAGATACAGTGGGGTGTCCTCAGGTATTATAGTGTATATATCTCTTTGTGGTTTGGGCAATCCTGAAATTGGACAACCTATACGATTTCAAGGAGCTGTCTTTGGAGATAGTCATCATGATGAGGCAGGCATCTAGTAGGAACCAGAGGAACAAAGGGTTAAGATTGACAAATGTTCTTCAGATTTGCCTCTTGGCTGCTGTCTGCTTCTGGTTGCTTTATCAGCTTAAGCATTCTTATGACAAGAAAAAGGCACTGGATGAACATAATCCGAGGATTTTAAACACTGTAGAGGACAGCCGGCCGGGTTTTATAGACCTTGGTAGGAAGGACCTCCCTCGCGACAAGATGACGATCTCTGGGGATAAGATCCATAACAAGGAAGAAGAAAATGATGAAATTGAAGAGGATGAAGACGGGGATGCTCAACGAGTGATGGAGGATGAAGAAGCAAAAGGGGTTGGAGATGATGGGATCGATGAAGAAGATAATGAGCAAGGTGATGAGCAGGATGATCAAGAGAGAGGAGATGAGGAAACTGAGGATGGGGAAGATTCCATGAATGAAGAAAACAAGGATGATCAAGTTGAAGAAGCAGAGTTCCTGGATGACCGAGAGCATGAGGAAGATTCTTCCCAGGAGGCTCATGAAGAAAGTTATAAAAGAGATGATGCTTCCAGTGCTGTGCATCGAGAAAACCAAGTGACTGGAACAGAAGATAAAAATGACAGTTTGGACGAGGAGCAACTGAAGAATGATGAAAAAGAAGTAGAGACAAGACATACTACTAGCAGAAAGGATGATGGTCTCAACGACCATAATAATATGAGTGTTGCTCTTGTAGTTGCCATAAGCAATGATACCATTCAGAATAATAGCCTCACCATAAATAGTGCTGCTGCTGCTGCTGAAAGAATTGTGCAAGAGCTTTCTCCTGCTGACAATCAAACAAGGCTGCAGGCCAACTCTACGATAGAAAGTGCATCTTACTATCAAGTGAAGCTTCAAATTGATTCACCAATTGACGTTGCTGACAATGCAGCTGAAGGAAAAACTAACACTCTGTTACTCGAGAATGGAACTCTTATAAGAAGCTCAAATGATGATCAAAATATAACAACTGGATTGGGAAGTCCAGAAGAGGTTAACTCCAACTTGAAAAGTGTGGTGGAGGAACAACCTAAGAAGTCCAACACAAACATTGGGCAAGATAACTTGGAGGAACTCTCAACTGTTTCTCTTGCTGTCAATGAAAATGGAGATGCAGTTGAGGGAGGCTCAGCTGGTTCTTCGCATAGAATGGTCATTGATGAAGAAAGGGATGCTCGTATCGATTTATCGACCTTACCTGATGTCCAAATTGATGTAAGGAACATAGAAGATGAAGCTGCAGAATAATGTTTGTGTGTGAAGGCAAAAGGGTTTTTTTTTTTTTTGTTGGAATGTAAAAGATATACCTTAGTAGACTGGTGTTTCTTACTAGTTTTGCTTCCTTAAATTGCTCTACATCTGCTTTGATGCAATTTTTGTTTAATGCCATATATTCCCAACACCGTGTTGTCCAGATGAGATCCAAATGTTAATGGTAGAGTATTTTTAAAAACACACTTGTGCTTCTTATTAGTAAGCATATGTTTCTGTTTTTTTGAATGACCAGCAAATAGACTTGCGGATTTATGGATGAAGACAGCAAAACTGGTTTCCTTTTGGTCATCATTTCAAGTGGATGTGCATATATCTTGGACAAAATAATAGCAACATATCTGCAGCTGGTTTTTTGCTTCAAAATGACGAACATCTTACTTTTTTAGCAAAAACATTTTAGCTACCAGCCCACCAATGCTCATGAAATTGAGCATCAACACACAGAACATATCATTTACTCACATTGTTTGATGACTATTTCAGTTATTTGTCGGCTTCATATGGTAAGGGTTCCAGTAAGTATGCTGAAGCTTCATAGTTCTGCTCTTTTGTTTTTTAAAAATTATTGGGTTCCTAGCAAGGTATACAGTTTTGAATGATATCGCCCGATACGAGCGGTATATATTGGTGTGACAGGAAACCGATACGTGAATCGCTCGTTACTAGACAGTATTATATATATATATATATATCGAACGGTATATCGCTCGGTATATAGTATCGTACCGTACCGAGAGGATCGAAATTTCGGTATGGTACGATATTTCAATCCTTGATTCCTAGTAACATCCTTGTTGGATGGATCCGTTACCAACTTGTTTTGGTGCATTTATGGTCTAAATATTTTGGGTTGAAGCTATATAATGATCATCTTCACCATCACAAAAATGTTCTGTTGAAGGCTCTTGTCCCTGGTATTTGCTGATTGATTTGTATGCTAATGTTGCTGATTGATTTGTAAACTGATGTTAATTATTTCACAGAAACTTTTGTGTTTATTATATGTTTCTGCTATCAAAATGCTTTTACTTTATATTTTGTTGAATTTCTAGAAGTGTCCTACCCACTAAAGAAGTCACATTGCATCTTTGTGGGTAGCCAGGACATGTAAGTGAAATCCGTATGGCTTCTAAGGCATGGTCAGAGGTCTTTGAACCTTGAAAGGTATGATGTTTTAGAGTTTAAAGCTCAATTGTTGTACTCCAGGCACATTTTTTAGTGATTTTTTTTTCCAATCAGTCTTCTGTTGAGGAAAACTCTGATGATTGAACTTGTTTATGCTTTCATCTCTACTTGTTTCTGCTTTAGATAAGTTTGTGATGAAATATTATTTCAATATGTATATATCATACATAATTGTTGCACATCCATATACATTCTGTTTTTTCTCTACAATTACAATTCAACTATTATTTTACTTCAAAGCTTATAAGGGTCGTTGGAATTCTGTTTGAAACCACAAGTTCAGGTTTCTAATCGTGAATAAAAATTTTTAAAAAACATATTCCACTTCTTAAGCTGCTATGAATTGTTAAATTAAGATAGATTGGGGCCATGTAGGTTAGCAAGATGTGGCCTAATCTTTTATCCACCGAAAATTCTAGGACATATTTGATGTCCGCGATAATAAGTTTCTTCATCCAAATTCTGGAGATACTGAAACTGCTGGAAGGACAGTAAGCTAAGACAAGATATTTATAGTGGAAATCAAGAATCAAGATGAAACATAAGTTCTCATCTATTAAGATTTTTACATCTCAGATTGATTTAGCTAACTTGCCAATCATGGGCTGTTTCTGCATTTAATAAAGTGTGATATTTCAGGTGGTGTTTACATATTTGGTGCCAGCATTCATCTAATACATGTGAGCTTTGTGATAACAAGCTTCTAATTTTTCTTTCTAAACCATATTGGACCTCCTTTTGGTTTTTGTATTTGGAGAGAAAATGAAGAAGGGGGTTGTTTGTCAGTTGGGATGATATGATGAGATGCACCTTGCATCAGTATCTGGGAAGCAGATTGTTGATGCAAATTTAGATATGTCTTTTCATAATTTTGGATGAGAAGTCATTTTACAAGTTGAAGTATCCTTATGCCTTCATAAAGATAAAATTCATTGCTGTCTGATTCATTCTGTTGGTTAAAATATGTCATTTGAAATCTTTAGTTTTCCACTGCATATGATGAACAATGTGAAACTAAATGTTGCTCCTTAAGAAAAAAGAGTTGAATAAATGCCAACGTTGATTCTATATCTTGCTCAGTCTTAGTCTTGATAAGAACAGAGTGCAGAAACTGAACAAGTAGTTAAAATTTTAGCAGTTATGGATTGAAATAGCTAATGATGCTTTGTTTATAAGCAATACTTTTCCTACAGATGCAAGTCTCATTGGCTTATTATCCCAACAATAATTCAGATCCATTATCACTTTTGTGTTCAGTTTGTACCTTGTTTTATGGAATTTGGCAGGAGCACTGAATCATTCTAATTAGGCTTGTGGACACATGCTTTCTTTTGAGTCTGTGGAGCCCTTGTTGAACTGTTAGCGTGTCTCTGCAATAGGACAGATTACATGAATATTGTGGGGTTGGATTGAGACACACGACCTGAATGAAAGCTATCATGGGAAGCTTTATTGCTGGTTCGTTATTATATCTAGCTGACCAGCTATCTGCCACATTTGTAGTCAAAGATGAAGTGTAAGTGGAATGACATGAAAGCAAATATTTTGGCATCGTATTGCAAATTACTGTGTTAGTAGCTTTTCTTATATTGTTTCCGTCAGATTGATCTAAAATCAGTACTGCATCCTTGAAACCAAAATGTTGGTTTTGGGCCTTTGCTTGTTGTCGCATTACAGTTTTACAAGTGCTTTTCTATAATGTGTTAAAAATCTTGCACATCTTTCTACTAGTACTGGTAATGAAGTTCATTGTAGCTGTGCTATACTCCCCATAATTGATGAAGGTACACATGACATAACCCACCATTTTATCTGAACATTCATTTGGAGTTTAGTTCTTTCTAAGATTCTGCTATTTTCTTATCTTTTCAATAGAGTTCTCATAAAAGGTCTATGTTATGATTTTATCTAACATGTGTATATATTAATGAAAATTATAGCAGGTAATCTCTATGATGCAAAGAAGGTCTGAACACCAGCTGTAGTAGTCACATGGACCTCTCTGGAAAGTAGTAACTGGATCCTGGCTTTCAGCATTGCACTAAGACTAGCACATCCATTTTCTTCCTTTTCTTTGGTCAAAAAAATTGTGGACCTGCAAAAAAGAAAATATGTCACAATATGAGGCTGGCAAATGATTGATGGCTTCAACCGATGGTCATCAGAAAAATGAAGCCTGCGAAGACGTAATTTTGATGTTTACGGTTTAATGAAACTTCGATCTACTTTCTCGGACTACATTTTATTTACTTTTTGTATGTGGGTCATTGTTTGAGATAACTTCTGTTTACATCAGTCTCTAAAGAAACCCATTATGTTTGTATGTAGCAGTAAGCTGTGTTTTCTGTATAATAGTTGTCAATAATTAGAGTATTGGCTGTTATTGAGTTCTGTAACTATTCATCAGATGGACTACTAATACTGTCAATGATCACAGAGAATATTATTGTTTTCCAAACAATATTTTTTGTAGGTTTTTGGACCAGTGATCTGACCAAAAATGCTAGTTTAGTGATATAAGTGAGAGTTTTAGAAAAATAAATTGAATATTGACAGTTGTTTGCTGTGCTCGGAGAAATAAATTGTGATGATTTTAATGCGTTCACTATATTGGGTATGTTTTAACAGATCTTTAAAACTTCTGCTGCAGATTCTTGATGATAAGGAGCTCAGAAGAGTAGAAGACTGATTTCTTCAGTGATCCCAAGGGAGCCATTGGATGTGCAGGTATCTTCTTTCTCTACCACACAACATGCGTGCATTTGCAACAGGCTCATCTAAATTTATGCTAGTGATGTACTCCACATATGAATCAGCACATGATCTCAAGCAGAAAACGGAATGTGTGAGCTGATACCAACTTTATTTGTTTTTCATCTCTGAAGGATTAAACTTTCTGACTTGCTTTTTCATCAAAGTCTCTCTGTATTTGCAGACCCCTGTTTTTTAGCTGATTCAAGTAAGAGTTGGATGAGGCCAACATGCATGCAGTAGATCATGAACAGAGAATATTGTGACGGTAGACATCATGTGCTTGCTGTAGCAGATACAACTCGGCGTAGGACACAGCAGCCAACCCAACAGATCGAAACAAAAGAGAGCATAAAATCTAGGATGAACTCGGAAGAGCAGAGAAACTAGATGGCAGAATCTTGCCCTCATCAATCATTTGCTTGCAATATATACCTTGAGATCAGATCAGATACTTCAGCTGGATACTGATTAGTGGACGTGATGTTTCATGGAGGTGGAATGGCGTGCAGCGGCAGCGCAAAATCTCTGCATGATGTGCCAAGGGAGCAGCTTCCTTTTGTGTTCAACACAAGCGCAACAAGAGGCCAAGCATGGAAGTATTTTATGTCAAATGTAGTAAGTACATGACGATGTCCGATAGCCAAAACTTGAAAGGTCGATTGAGCAAAGCCTGGAGGATAAACAAATGGCAAGAAGGAGATCCATAAAGAAGAAACAGAAGAGAAAACAGTGCTACATGGAGTATTATCCACAATTCAATCTGGTGTTGACTGGGTTCGATGGGTCATGGATTAAATATCCTGTTCCCACATTTGCATTTCCAGCTGAGGGGTTTGTAGTTGGAGCTGTAATCGCCCCTCAAAGTGGCTATACCCCAGAATTGCCGAGTTGGATTCCTCTCTTGTGGGATTACTGGCACTTGGACTGCTTCACAGTGGCCGCAGCTCATGCACCTCCTCTCACAGATTGGTGGTCTCGATCCAATCAAAGCTCTCACCATCAGCTTCTCCTCTCCTCTCCCCTGCATCACCATATATACAGTACTGCCATGTTACCAGGTGTCGAGATGAAATGAGTTCTCGCCGTGAAGACTTACATCTGCATACTCGAGAAGCCTGAACACCGATCTACCTGCAACCGAGGCACCGAAAACTTTCAAACCTTGATGTAGGAGCCGAGAACCAAGTCGGAACAAGCTTACCTTGGACCAAAAGCTTGACCTGAGATGAACTCAAGAGGATGAGCACCGAGAGGAGAAGATGGAATGGTCTCTGACTGTCGATAGGGTGGAGAAGTCCCATTACTTGATGTAGGTGAACCGAGTATACGAGGACTTGTGCAGGGAGAGGAATTTAGAAGGAGAGAGAGGCAGTACTTTGCCTTGCTTCTGCTTTTATAGAGGGGTGTGTGTATGAGAGAGAGAGAGAGAGAGAGAGAGAGAGAGAGTGAGAGAGAGAGAGAGAGATGATAGTTCAACCAGGCAATTGGACTGATCCGAGACATGCAACGTGCACTAAATCCTTGGTCAGAAAAAGATTAGGTTGGCAAGCTGTGCTTTCAATTCTTGTTGGAAATGGGCAGTGCGATCTCCATCTACCATGTCCCATCTGTGGAGCAGTGGACCTGATAACCAATGAAACAAATAGGTACGTGGTTGAAACACCTTCGCCCAGCCGCAAGAAAAGCAGCGGCACCCACCCAGAGAGTAAAGTGAACGGCGAGGAAAGGTTGTCGCGGTATAAAAGAGGAGGAAGAATGATAGATAGAATAAAGGACCTGAAACAAACGCTGCAAAGAGGACGATGATCAGGTGTGTTCTTGTTACAGATTTGGTCTCTCTCGCTGTCTCTCGCTCTCCCTCTTCTTCCTCTTTGGACAAACGAGGTGAACCTGACTTCAAGCACTGCAACTAGACGCGAATTAGCGTCCTTTTTTGGTTGGATTCTGGTGTGCATTAAAGTTGACATGAACATATTGCTGAGAGAGAGAGGCGAGAGAGAGAGAGAGAGAGTGAGAGAGAGGAGAGAGAGATGATAGTTCAACCAGGCAATTGGACTGATCCGAGACATGCAACGTGCACTAAATCCTTGGTCAGAAAAGATTAGGTTGGCAAGCTGTGCTTTCAATTCTTGTTGGAAATGGGCAGTGCGATTCTCCATTCTACCATGTCCCATCTGTGGAGCAGTGGACCTGATAACCAATGAAACCAAATAGGTACGTGGTTGAAACACCTTCGCCCAGCCGCAAGAAAAGCAGCGGCACCCACCAGAGAGTAAAGTGAACGGCGAGGAAAGGTTGTCGCGGTATAAAAGAGGAGGAAGAATGATAGATAGAATAAAGGACCTGAAACAAACGCTGCAAAGAGGACGATGATCAGGTGTGTTCTTGTTACAGATTTGGTCTCTCTCGCTCTCCCTCTTCTTCCTCTTTGGACAAACGAGGTGAACCTGACTTCAAGCACTGCAACTAGACGCGAATTAGCGTCCTTTTTTGGTTGGATTCTGGTGTGCATTAAAGTTGACATGAACATATGAATGCATTCATCTCGCCACTACCTTAATAAGTGGATGAGTAGGGCGACATCCATCTAAAAATTACACTCATCACATTTTGGACGAGATATGATTAAGTTACTTATGTGCAAAGTAATTTTTTTAAAACAAAATTTGAAAGATATTTTTAATACGTCAAATGACGTACATACAATTGATGATCACATACGAACTCTCTAAGCCTATATGGTTTAGAAGGATCCTCGTCATACAATTGATGATCACATACGAACATATGAATGCATTCATCTCTAAGCCTATATGTTTGTTGTACTATTCTCTTTTTTTTAGTTGTTACTAATTCAAAAAGTCATTTTATAGTATACCCAATTGGGTCACGGCCCAATTAAGCCCAATTGTTTTCTATTGTTTGCTCCACCCCAACATGTAATTTTTTAAAATAAAAAAATGTATTAGATTAACAAAAATTCATACCATCTTTGGAGGTGATCGAGTACATTTTGACACCGCCCAGTTGGCAGCCACCTTAAATCACACGTGATGCCACTCCGTCTAACTGGCAGCCACCTGAGATCACGTGTGACGCTGCTCCAACCAAAATAGCGCACACATCTCAAAGCAAGATGAAACGACGCAGAAACGACTATGTCTTAGAGCGACATAGTTTAACTTAGAAGCGACGCCATACCTCAAGTTTGAAGCGATGCATTATAAATCTGCACCGATAGAAATTAAGCGAGGCCAGCCAACAAGCATACAATCCCGTAAGATATAGGCTTAAGAGGACGGTCACAAAACAGACAAATCGCCCACCGAAAATATCGGTGAATACCAACGAGGTATAAAAATCACTCTCAGGTAGATGTTAGGAGATAGAATTTACTATTCACAAAATTTTGACTCAAGCATTAGAGGGGTCAAGCTAGAACTCCCATATCTAGCGTTGGCCTGTTATGCAGGGACTCAGGATTAGAAACCTCTCGTGGATTCACTAAGAGAACACCCTAAGAGACGATGATTATAACTCTTTGCCCTTTCTCCTTAAAGCCTTCCTTCATAGTAACCTCACAGGTAACTTTACATAATCGGGATTGAACTAAATCGTATTGCTTCCCAAGTCACGACATAAAGAATCATAATATTTTTTAACATATTGCTTCCCTCAGCAAGCACCTTTCCGAGGAGGTACCCGCTGCCCATCCTACCTTACACCTCGTAGGCCAATAGCTATGGGTATAACTACATTAATGGGGGAGATGAGTTAGTCTGATCGGGTTTGAGTGCGCTAAGGCTTCGATGCCATTGAATGAGATTAAGTTTGAGACTCGTGGGTCATTGTCAAAGCTTCGTTCATGAAATCTATATCAGAAGCAAGAGAGGAGGCCTTATTAGGATGGGTTGAAGGAGTATGGTCGTTATGTGTGGTGTGATTAGTGTAATAGGTCCTTCTTTGGACTTTGATCCAAAGCTCATTCAACTCCTCACAAGTGACAATGTCAACCTGGGTAGAACAGTCACCTTTATTGTCGAAACTCAATTCACCAGAGCTTTGCTCGTCAGAGACCTCCTTGCCCTTTCGGCCGATTACTTTAATAGCTTACTCTGACTACACTGAATGATATTGTGCCCCATAATTTCATGAGTTATGGCTTAGAAAAAAATTAGTATCTCCTATTTTAACCTACATTCCCTAAGGTAGGAGAAGGGAGTAATAAAATATTATACAGATGCAAGCATATCTTCCGCTAGCACCTGAAGCTCTCGCGACATGCACCTTCAATAGATTTTCAATGCAGACAATGATTTGGAGAAGAATTCTACAAAACAGTAGCTTAATAAGGGGGTTGGGTAGCTGAATCCAGGTAGGCACAATAGTCATGGCCTCTGTAAGGGGTTGAAGATCTTCGTGGGAAGAGGTTTAGTGCCACTCTTTTAGGAACCAATGACTATCAGCGAATATATTTATCATGTCTTGCTCATTGTAGAAACGAAAGCATACGAACCCTCCGATGAGATCGATGATTTAGAGGGATAATTATAGCCTCCAGAGGGATGAGAGTTTGGCTCGGATGACTTCCAGCGATGGAGCTGTTGTAAAAAAATTTCCATACAAGTAGAGTTTGCAATTGTTGTAGCATGCTACACCTCTATTGGGTCTAGGATCGATACATGTCTATAGTGTTTCTATTTTTTTTTTAGTCAATTCTATATCAAAGTGTCATGGATTCTGTTAGGATCAAGAGCGACACTAAGAGGAGGGGGTGAATTAGTGCAGCGAAAATTTCTTCGATTTCAAAAAAATATTCGTTTCAATTCAATCCGTTTTGGAAATAAATAGAACTTAGAAAGCTTTTTGTAAAAGTGCTAAGAGAAGGTTAAAGAAATTTAGTAAATTACACAAATAGAAAGGCAAATCAGAATTTAGAGTGGTTTGGTCGAAATGCCCTACATCCACTTTCGGATTCCTCCTTCGTCGAGGTCATCGACGTCCACTAAAGACCTTCCTTTAATAGGCGAAGACCAACCACCTCTTTACAAGTCTCACACCTTTCTTAAATGATCTCAATACTTAGAAAGGAAGGAGGAAAACTCTAACACTTTTACAACTCTTTAACACTTCAAAGACTCAAGATTATGCCAACACTTTGGTGCCCTTTAATACAGAAAATGATGAGATTTTTATAAGCCTAAATGGCTTCAAAATTAGAGTCAAAAAGTATCTCATCCTAGATTTTCGGGGTATTGACGGTTCCATCGTCTGTAGTTTGACACTGGGCGGTACCATTGCCTGATAGGTAACAACTGCCAGTGGTACCATCGCTCAGACCACCTGAGGGATTGGTCATTGGGCGGTGCCACCATCAGCTATGTTTTCAGGTGCTGAATGAGTTATTCAATCCGGCCCAATTCAACCCTATTAAGGGCCTAGTTGGCTTCTAATTAAGTTAGTGGGATTACCTCCTAATTCTAACTTAATTTTCTATCTAACTACATTATCTAAAATAATCAAAGCACTCTTTTGTTCCGGTGCGTCAATTGCTCTTCCAGCGAGCTTCTGACAAACTTCCGATGAATTCTCAGTAATGTTCCGGTAGACTCTTGGCAAGCTCTCAGACTTTACGATGATCTTCTTAGTGAGTTCCGACGAGCTTCTTTGGTAAGCTCCTGAACTTCTCAGTTGGTTTCAGCAGAACTTTCGACAAACGTTCAAACTTCTAACGAACTATTGAACTCCTAATGTGATCTAGATCTTGACTTCGACACAACACTCGCTTTATGTCTTACTATTGTCGTAGTTAATTCTGCATACTTTCTCAACATATATATTAGATCAAATAATTTATAATTGATTTCATCATCAAAATCCAAGATTCAACATATTCATCGTAGACATTCGACGAAAGTGCCACGAACAAAGTGATTGATGCCTCCAATAATATTTTTATTTCTTGAATTTGAGTAATTTAAATTCACATGTCATAAATATGAAAAGATCATATTTACCTACTATTGAGATACTTGTTAACATCTAAGCTATAACATCTAACCTAATATCAAGAAGTCAAATTTTTTTATTAGTTTTAAGGTGAATTTGAAGTAAATTATAATATTATTAAATATATAAATGAATTGTAGGAAAATTAAGATGCTTTACAAAATTCATTTGTTTGTATCATTTCGATTGTAACGCTTAGTAAATACAGAAGACCATGGATTCTACTTTATCATACTAACCAATTGCATCTTGGCTTTCTTCTTTTATTTTCTTTCTTCATTTTGAGTTGAAGGGGTTCTAAATCTTAAATCATTATGGAGGTGGTGCCCCAACATTGTTTGACCCACCCAATCCAATTCCTGTCCCATCCCACCACCAACCAAAATAAATTTTTTTTAGACCTTCCATTTGACATTCTTTCTAATCGATTTTTTAATTAGAACTTGTCGGTGATTAATTCTTAAAAATATCAAATTATTGGGAATTATAATAGATGTATTTAATTTCTTCAAAAGTGAGTATGATCCAAGTATGTCTAAAGTAAGTATAACTCATCATTGTCTATTTCAAAACGTGATCCAAATTGTTCTTAAATAGATGGACTTTGAACCAAGCACAACTCGTTACATTATGAGCATTATATAATGAGAACATTACAATCAAAGTCAGCACATAAAATATGAGTTTGATTTTGGCGTGCTTTATTTCCGAAAATGTGTTTTCTACGCTCTATGATTGATAAGAATTAAGTGATCTTTCTTAAGGAGTGATGTTATACACATGGGACATAATTGTAGGGGGCAAATAATGCAAACGATCAAGCATCATATCATGGTGACAAACATGGATTTTCTTCACTTGTTTCAACATTTGACCACTCCAATACATTTTGATAAAGAACAATTTTTATTCAACTTAATTGTTTTTAGCATAGCACGTCGTAATAGAGGCTCTCTTAAGTTGACTTTCAACTCCGAGACAACTCTATACTATTAGGTCAAATAGGTTAATAATACATGTACACATATATAAAGAGATGGATATGTAGATAAATATGGAAGAGAGAGAGAGAGAGAGAGGCACATTATACCAATGCTAGTTTTGCTGCATTAGATTTGGCATCTTCATCATCGAGTCAAACACCATTATTATGAACAAGCATGTCCAACACATATATTCATCCCATTTTTAATGATTCTTATGATTTATTTACTTTAAATAATTATGGGTAATAATGAAAAAAAAAAGAAATATCATTATCTCTCGGTAAAACAAGAACAATCAAAATATCCGAGAGCTTAACGTAGATCAACATGCAAAACCAATGTCACATTACCATGCGAAGAAGTTGACCTCACATGTGAAAAGAGAAATCTACCGGGAGGTGATGAGGATAGTAATTATGATAAGACCCCCGCGACATCAGCTGATGCCCCACGCCTCTGACGGGCTGACAACACCTGGCCAGCATAGGCCGAAACACCAACCGAGGCCCATTAACGATCGGTCAGACTAGCCTCCACACGACACGCCAGTGGCAATATCAGACGTCATCAGGGGTACGATCCTACTCCCGGTGAGCAGGTGCATCCGGTAACACTCAAGCTCCTTATAAATACCCTCGCGCTCTACGACGTGAGGGGGAGAGAAGCACAACACGCACGGAGGCATCCCTTCCTCCAAAACCCTCTCCACATCACTAACTTGATCGTCGGAGGGGTCGGGCCGAGCTTCTGACCCGACCTGTGTGCAGGGATGAGGACAAGGAGCGTCGCCGGACTTACAGGCGCGGAGCCCTCTCCCGGAGTGAACGACGTCCTTTCCCCCCGGTCGAATCCACCAGCGGGTCAACGACCTCTACCGCCCCGAGGAACCACCGGGGAGATTCCCTCCATTCGGACCCAGGACAAGCCGCGACGGCCCCGATGCCATGGCATAAAGTTGTTTACCCCCAACATTTTGGCGCTAGAGGAAGGGCCAAATGTCGAGGGATCCTCAGACTGATCCCGACGAACTCCCTGCCGAGGGATCGTTTTTAGCAGGGTCGCAGGCCGTGCATCCCTTGAGTGACGGGCCACGGGCTGACGACCTCCCCGCGACCTCGGAACGCTACTGGCGTTCATTCGACAACTCGGATTTGTTTCCGCCCGAGGGCCCCCCGAGCGTCCCTTCGCCGGTATCACCCGAGGCCTTTCAGGCCCTCGCTCTTTAAGTCCGAGCTCTGATGGGTATGGTGCAAACCATTATTCCGCTTATTCCTCGTCCATTGCACCCGTCAGCAACCCAACCGCTGCGGCAACGTGAGCCACCCGCTCGGGCCCACATGACGCTTCCGGACCCTCCCACTTCGCCTCGGGTCCGACCGGCCCCTCTTGAGGATCCAGTGATGGCAAACCTGAGCGGCCGCCCGGAACCCGAGGTATTATCTCCAGAGTCAACGGACTCCCTGCGAGCCCAGCTATGCTTCCTTATTCGGCGGCTCAATGAAGTAGAGGAGGAGTTTCACAACTCAAAGGGAGAGCTCAGGGAGGACACACTCCGAGGATCTCCGTTCGCGCCCGAGTTACGAGATCAGGCGGTTCCCCCGAACTTCCGGCTCCCTTCTTTGGACGCATACAACGGTTCCACTAACCCAGCGGACCATGTCGCCGCTTTCCGTGCCCAACTGGCATTGTATGGAACGTCGGACGCTTTAATGTGCATGGCGTTTCCCACGACCCTGAGGGGTCCGGCCCGCACATGGTACAACGGCCTGAAGACCGGAACGATCACTTCCTTCGGCCAGCTCGTTAAGGACTTCGAGCTCCACTTCGTAGCCCATGCCCGGCCAAAGCCCTCCGCGGCACTGCTGACTCCCTGCGAGCCCAGCTATGCTTCCTTATTCGGCGGCTCAATGAAGTAGAGGAGGAGTTTCACAACTCAAAGGGAGAGCTCAGGGAGGACACACTCCGAGGATCTCCGTTCGCGCCCGAGTTACGAGATCAGGCGGTTCCCCCGAACTTCCGGCTCCCTTCTTTGGACGCATACAACGGTTCCACTAACCCAGCGGACCATGTCGCCGCTTTCCGTGCCCAACTGGCATTGTATGGAACGTCGGACGCTTTAATGTGCATGGCGTTTCCCACGACCCTGAGGGGTCCGGCCCGCACATGGTACAACGGCCTGAAGACCGGAACGATCACACTTCCTTCGGCCAGCTCGTTAAGGACTTCGAGCTCCACTTCGTAGCCCATGCCCGGCCAAAGCCCTCCGCGGCACTGCTCCTCGGACTCAAATAAAGGGAGGATGAGCCCCTCCCACATTTTGTGGAGCGCTTTGCCACGCAAATCCGGTGTTTACCGGACACTCACCCCTCTCTGTTTGTGCAGGCATTTATGATAGGCTTGCGACCTTCCAGATTCCTATGGTCCCTCGCGGAGCGACCTCCCGCGGCGGTGCCGGAGATGCTCCAGCGGGCTAACCGATACATCGCATCGGAGGCCTGGGCGACCGCAAGGAGACGTGACGACCTCCGACCGCGGGCTCCACAAGAGAGGCCAAGCATCCGCGGTGGCTACCCGATGTACTCATGAAAAGAAATCTAAGCCCCGCCTCAGTCTCTTCTGAGCAAAGGTTTAGTATCTGCCTGACCCCCTTTTCGGCTCGCGATTGGCCCCGGCTTAAACCCTTCTGAATCCAAACGCCTCGGCCATGGACTGCCCGGGGCCACCTCAGCGCAGACTATCTACTTGAGTAGAGGGACCTCGAGTCCACCTCTGCTCGGCTTGCCCGACCGAGTTACGCTCCCCGGCTACATGTTGCCCGGGACCACGCCTGCGCGGCCAGCCCGCCTGCGCCATGCTCCTCGGCTGTGTGTTGCCCGAGACCACACCTGCGCGCCCTGCCCGCCTACGTCGTGCTCCTCGACCCCATGACCCGAGACACACCTGCGCGGCCAGCCTGCCTGCGTCGTGCTCCTCGGCTACATGTTGCCTGAGACCACGCCTGCGCGGCCTGCTCGCCTGCACCGTGTTCTTCGATCACACGTTGCCCGAGGCCGTAACCTCTGCGCGGCCAGCCCGTTTGCATTGTGTTCCTCGAGACACGCTTGCGCGGCCAGCCCGCCTGCGTCGTGCACCTCGGCTCCTAGTAGCTCCTCGGCCACAGTAGTCGGCCCTCGACTCCTAGTAGCTCCTCGGCCACAGCAGTCGGCCACAGCAGCCTAAGTAGCTGCCTCGGCCCCATGTGCAGCCAGCCCGCTGCCTCGGCCCCTCGACCCCATGCGCAGCCAACGCGCTGCCTCTGGCCCCTTGGCCCCATGCACAGCCAACACGCTGCCTTGGCTCCTCGGCTACTGCCTGCCCGAGAGTTCCTCGGCCGCAGCCTTCCCGAGACCTCCTCGGCCACAGCTTGCCCGAGACTTCCTTTGCGTGGCCTGCCCACCTAATTAGCTCCTCGGCCGCAGCTTGCCTGAGACCTCCTCGGCCACAGCTTGCCCGAGGCCACACCAGCGCGGCCTGCCCGCCTGCGTCGTGCCCCTCGGCCTCGTGTCGCCCAAGGCCACACCAGCACGGCCTGCCCGCCTGCGTCGTGCCCCTCGGCCTCATGTCGCCCGAGGCCTCACCAGCGCGGCCTGCTCGCCTACATCGTGCCCCTCGGCCTCATGTCGCCCGAGGCCACACCAGCACAGCCTGCCCGCCTGCGTCGTGTCCCACGGCCTAAAGTCGCCCGAGGTCACGCCTGCGCGCCTACCGCATTCCCACCACATCACCTCAGATCCCCAATTCCCGCGATCCTCGCGGCAAACCAGCTCCACTCAGCCATCATAGTCCCGGAAACCCAAGGCCATGCTTCCTGCCTCCCTACGGCGACCATCGCATAGCCTTCTTTGGGGGGGAAGTATGATGAGGATAGTAATTATGATAAGACCCCCACGACGTCAGCTGACGCCCCGCGCCTCTGACGGGCTGACAACACCTGGCCAGCATGGGCCGGAACACCAACCGAGGCCCATTAACGATCGGTCAGACTAGCCTCCACACGACACGCCAGTGGTAATGTCAGACGTCATCAGGGGTACGATCCTGCTCCCGGCGAGCAGGTGCATCCGGTAACACTCAAGCTCCTTATAAATACCCTCGCGCTCTACGACGTAAGGGGGAGAGAAGCACAACACGCACGGAGGCATCCCTTCCTCCAAAACCCTCTCCACATCACTAACTTGATTGTCGGAGGGGTCGGGCCAAGCTTCCGACCCGACCTATGTGCAGGGACGAGGACGAGGAGCGTCGCCGGACTTACAGGCGCGGAGCCCTCTCTCGGAGTGAACGACGTCCTTTCCCCCCGGCCGAATCCACCAGCGGGTCGACGACCTCTACCGCCCCGAGGAACCACCTAGGAGATTCCCTCCATTCGGACCCAGGACAAGCCGCGACGGCCCCGAGACTACGGCATAAAGTTGTTTACCCCCAACAGGAGGAACAAGAGAGAAGCAATGAGTCCACAAAGGATGGATGCTTCATGCATTCGTCACCGACAGGACGAGGGGATCCGAATGCGTGGCATGCACATTCACGATGCTAGTCAACAGAAAGAAGAACACATCGAAGTCAAAGGAAGGTACAAACGAGGAAGACTTCATCCATCCTTCGACCGAGGCCAAATGAGCGTTACGATAACGATGCAATAGGTCTCAACGATGGATTGATTCATCGTCTCACGAGTGCCTTCAAACGAGCACAACAAAAAAGGTCAACATAGAGAACGAGATGACCGCGGCGGTTCCGTGGATTCCGCGTTTAACTCGGATCCACGACATGCGGCCGGCTCGAACCGGCGGCCGCGCCGAATGCCGTGATCTCGGACCCAACACCGCCACCCGCTCGTCTCGGCGGAACTGGTTTTGCAGACCCGCTGCCGCTCGCCTACCCACTGGCTTACCCGATGGGCGAGAGAAGCCCGATCGGCACACGGTACGAACCAAAGAGTGGGCCCCACGGACAATGTTGTATTCCTGATGGCCAATTGAAACGTGCTCACATGACATGTTTAAATGCATTGGATGAGAAGACGAGTACGAGATTAGGAAATCATTGGAAGTGACGACGGCTTGAATGCCGCAATTAGTGCAGTGGATCTATGATTTGGGTGAGGCAAACCATGTTTTACTGCAATGTGTCGGTGCTTGCCACGGCAACGTTTTCTCCGTTTCTGTAACCAACTGTGATTCCCATTTGTTTATTTTTAGCGGACCATATGATTGATCAAATGCGGTGGATATATAATTCGGATTGATCTGTTTGAGGTTGTCGACTCCATTTACTATTTTTTGCTTCCATCATCAAACTGGAAAACAAGTCGTCTTATCCATAGTATTACTATAATAGACGATCCCAGTTGGGAGAGAATGATGACCGCGAATCATTGTGGCATTAGCATTGATCATAGGCGAGCGAGAAGGTACCATTCTCGAGTTTTTTCATCTTTTGTGTTGCAGGAAAGGATTACAAGGAAATCAAAGTTTGTTTGCTTAAATTTCTTTAGCTGGAATTCTATTGTGGTTCCCGAATTCTTCTTCCGAGATTAATTACTTTTATTAACTCCATCTTTATCTCTCGTAATTCGCCGTAGCAAATGTGGGAAACGCATTAAAAAACCTGCCCTTTTTTTTTTTTAATGCTCTCTCTTTCCTTTTTCTTTAAATTTTTCTCTTCTCCTGTGGAGGTCGCGTCGGCGGTAGACGTGCTGAGCTGCTCTTCCCTTCTCCTCTTCCGGTGGCCTTTGTCGTGCCCTTCATATCGCGGGGAAGGAGAGCGGCAAGCTCGCCTGCCTCAAAGCTGCACGCTTTAAAGAAGAAGGCGCCTGCTCTCATTCGACTCACTCTCCTCCCTCTCCTTCTGAGGTAAAAATCCAACCTTTTCGCTCTCTCTCGCCCGAGGAAGCCGCATTGCCGTCGTAAGCCTCCCTTTCGACCGCCAGCAGCTTGGATCGGAGGCGGAAATCGGCCCCCGACGCCGGATTAATCGGAAAGGTTGGATCTTGATCCTGTTCGGAAGGTGGTGGAAGTAATGTCGCCGCCGTTCGGGTGGTGGGACAAAAAGGCCCACCGAGGGACGCCGGTGATCGTCAAAATGGAGAACCCCAACTGGTCCATCTCGGAGATATCGTCGCCTGACGACGCGGATGAGTACGGCATCGGCGCCGGCGCCGGCGCCGGCGAGGAGTTCGCCGCCGCCGGGAGAGGGCCGCGGAAGGGGGCCCGGGTCAAGAACGCGAAGCAGATTACTTGGGTGCTTCTCCTTAAGGCTCACCGCGCCGCAGGGTGCCTCACGTTTCTCGCCTCCGCCGCCGTTGGCCTCGCGTCCGCCGTGCGCCGGCGCGTAGCGTCCGGGCGGACGGACTCCGACACGACCTCCTCGTCGGACGAGGAGAGCCCCGTGCTGCGGTCGCGGTTCTATTCCTGCATCAAGGCCTTCCTCTGGATCTCCGTCGTTTTGCTTTCTTTGGAGATCGCCGCTTACCTCAAAGGCTGGCATTTGACCGCCTGGGAGATTCAGCCCTTGGTTCTTCCTTCGTCCTTCGGCGTCCGGGGTTTCCTCGAGTCGCTCTACACCGGGTGGGTGCGCTTCCGGGTGGAATACGTCGCTCCGCCGCTCCAGTTCCTCGCCAACGCCTGCGTCATCCTCTTCCTCGTCCAAAGCGCCGACCGCCTCATCCTCTGCCTCGGCTGCTTCTGGATCCGCTTCAAGGGGATCAAACCCACGCCGAAAGGCGCCATTGGAGCTTCCAAGGACCTCGAATCCGGCGGTGAGGACTACCCTATGGTTCTAGTCCAGATGCCCATGTGCAATGAGAAAGAGGTAAGCTTGGATATCTGCAAGTTGATACGAGGCTTGTGAGCCAAAATGACCATCTTTGCGCACTTTTGCTGGCATTTCGCAGGTCTATCAGCAATCGATTGCCGCAGTGTGTAATTTGGATTGGCCGAGGTCCAACATTCTGATTCAGGTGTTGGATGACTCCGATGACCCCACGACGCAAACTCTGATCAAGGAGGAGGTGGAGAAGTGGCAGCAGAATGGCGCTCGGATCATGTACCGTCACCGGGTTATTCGAGATGGTTACAAGGCCGGCAACCTCAAGTCGGCAATGAATTGTAGCTATGTCAACGACTACGAGTTTGTCGCCATTTTTGATGCCGACTTCCAGCCTGCTCCGGATTTCTTGAAGCGGACTGTGCCTCATTTCAAGGTATGTGTTAGCCTTGAGCCTTTTTTTTTCTCCATTTTAGTGCTAAAGCTTGACATTTGATGGCAATTTTGATTTGCTGGTATATTTACAGGACAACGAGGAGCTGGGATTGGTGCAGGCAAGGTGGTCATTTGTGAACAAAGATGAGAATTTGCTGACCCGGCTTCAGAACATTAATCTCTGCTTCCACTTTGAGGTGGAGCAGCAGGTGAATGGGGTGTTCATCAACTTCTTCGGGTTCAATGGCACCGCAGGAGTTTGGAGGATCAAGGCACTGGAGGATGCCGGAGGGTGGCTGGAGAGGACCACAGTCGAGGACATGGACATTGCAGTGCGAGCTCACCTAAAAGGATGGAAGTTTGTATACCTTAATGATGTGGAGGTATGATAAGGTCTTTCAATTGCCTGAAATTTCTTGAATTTACAGTGCTGCATGTAGATATTGAAGTGTTTCTCTTTCATGTTTGAATACTATGTTCAGTGTCAATGCGAGCTACCAGAATGCTACGAGGCTTACAGGAAGCAGCAGCATCGTTGGCACTCCGGCCCTATGCAGCTGTTCAGGCTCTGTTTGCCAGACATCATCCGATCTGAGGTACCATTCATAAACCTTAACATAAGAAGCTTTATCCAATGCATTGAAGCTTGTCTATAAAATACCATGTCATAGAAATAACCAGCTGGTTAACTGTCGGGATAGAGGAAATAACTGGCTCAATTAAATTCTTCTTAATGGAACATGAGAAAC
The DNA here is from genome assembly GCA_004837865.1 of Musa balbisiana. Taxonomy (NCBI): domain Eukaryota; kingdom Viridiplantae; phylum Streptophyta; class Magnoliopsida; order Zingiberales; family Musaceae; genus Musa; species Musa balbisiana. The sequence goes on from CM017194.1 coordinate 35,975,341, forward strand.
TTTACTTCAGTGCATTAAAACTTCTCTTATCTCTTCCAGTTTTGTCAGTTATCTTGTCTGAGAAATAACAAGCTAATTAACTGTTTGGTAAGAGGAAATATCCGGCTTAATACCACTATCTCATAATGGAAATGGATTGTCCGACATTTCTGTGATATGACATACATCGGCATCAGAACATAAACTAGCTAAAAATTGGATAGTTAACAAAGTGGCCTGTGAAGCTTAAAATATATGGGAGAAGCTTGATATACACATTCTCTATATTTTCAGTTGTATTGGATCATCATGGCATATCAGAAAGAAGATACGATCTCAGCATATAAGTCTTTTTCTCAATGTATCAACCTAATGACGATGTACTCTTTGCATCAAAGGATCGATCGAACAATTAGATGTGTTAAATAGGGGTTGAAATAATGAAAAGGTGGTGCAAGTTTACATGTGCATTCACTATCTTATTCAAATCCATGCTATATTTATGGACCTCATGGTAAGCCATCGTATAAATTGTCAGGGCATAGCAGAAGACTGAAAATATTTTAGCACTGCAACTAAAGGAAACTGAGGCCGATATGACTAAATGCAAATTAAGTTTTGGTTTCCCTGCTTTATATAGTGTAGATATTCTGGTCATTTCTTATCTGTTTGATGCCATATCTTTGGTGGAAATTATGTCATACATGGATGAATGGACAGAATTTTGCAATTTAATTATAATAATGTCCAAAATGCATACATGTATGTGGTCGGCAATCAACAAGAATAGAACAACTGGGGCCCTTTGTTTCCCTTTTTTTGGCTGCCTTTGAACATTGCTTCACTGTGACTGCCATAGCAATTATTAGTGATACTTCAAATAGCTAAAGCTACTGAAACTTGAGCGGTTCGCTGAAGTCTCAATTATGTTATTACTTGATGTTTCTTGTTAAAATGTAGGCTAATGATATTCTTTGCACTAACCTGTGCTGTTCCTATTTCAGATTGGGTTCTGGAAGAAGTCCAACTTGATATTTCTCTTCTTCCTCCTTCGGAAACTCATATTACCTTTCTACTCTTTCACCCTGTTCTGCATTATCCTCCCGTTGACGATGTTTGTTCCAGAAGCTGAGCTCCCTGCATGGGTGGTTTGTTACGTTCCCGCAACCATGTCCTTCCTCAACATCCTCCCAGCCCCAAGATCCTTCCCCTTTATCGTCCCGTATCTTCTTTTCGAGAACACCATGTCGGTGACCAAGTTCAATGCAATGATCTCAGGTCTCTTCCAGCTCGGAAGTGCCTATGAGTGGGTAGTAACTAAGAAGTCTGGCCGTTCCTCCGAGGGTGATCTTATTTCTCTCATGAAGAAGGAACCCATGCAGCAACGAGGTGCTTCTGTACCCAATTTTGAAGCAATTGCAAAGGAGGAACCCCGACCACAAAAGGAGTCAAAGAAAAAGCACAACAGGATTTACCGCAAGGAGCTAGCACTTGCTTTCCTTCTTCTAACTGCATCAGCTCGAAGCTTGCTGTCGGCCCAGGGTATCCATTTCTACTTTCTCCTTTTCCAGGGGATCTCATTTTTGTTGGTGGGTCTCGATCTGATAGGTGAGCAGATTGATTGAAAGAGTAGGTAAGAAAAGGCTTATTAGTATTGGCAACGATCACGAGGACCACATGATATTGAAGAATATATTAGTTTGGAGAAGGGTGTGCAACTAAATTGCCCTCCCAATGAGAGATCCAAGTGACAACACTTCCTCTCCGTGGAGAAGTAGATAGTCAGTCTCAGCCCATCGAATACTCCAATCTTTCAGGAGCCATTTAATTTGCAAGAAAAGGATGATGATAAGAGGGGAATTCAGTTACAGCAAGACCAATTTCATCTTTCAACAGCTACATAAACTTATAGCAAAATAAACTTTGGTGAATAGCTGCATTGTGTGTTTCAAAAGGAGCTCGATGACCTCCAACGACGACGATGATATGTAACAGCTGCGAATCTACCTTTACAGATTTGTTCATCCAAGTATAAAACTATATGATTTTTGTCCTGTCTTCTCAATATTATGGTCAAACTATACTTGTGTCTAAAGTGTGTTTTAACTTTTTTAACTTGTTCTTAAACATTATCAAAGAGTGTGTTTCTGAACTCTGTGTAAAATTAGTGTAGCAATGCAAAAATGTTGTGCAGTCTGGACTCGAACTAGCATGACCTAAACTGGATTTTGCAAGGGTCACTGTTTTACCCAAATCTGTATCATATTCTGAATTCACAAAGTGGTCTCAACAATTCAAAGAAAGTTGAAGAGTTTTTTCTTGTTCTATTGAAAACTGTGTAGAAAGAATACAATTCTTCTGTAGGAGTCCTGAAAATGGTGAAACCTTCAAGCATTGAAGGGAAGAAGCTATACACCATCAAATTGCAGCCTCTGTTATAGCAGCCCATGCATAACTGTCAACAAATAGTCCAGTTTGCCTCCTCACAGTGGCTTACCTGGATGTTTACATGGACAATTCTGCAGTCCAAAAGTATGATGCTGTAATTTTTGCAGCTTAAAGTAGCAGAGTAGTGTGTTCTGCATAATACCTTTGGTGAAAATTGAGCAGTAAGCTTAACTTGCGCCAACAATAGGCAAAATAGAGGGGACAATTGTTAGAATGATGGTAGTTCTTTACTGAATGTATCACATGAGACAATGTTGGTCAGATAAATTTTATATTCATTATTTTCTGATTAAGTGTTTTATCATTAATTCTCTTTTCCTACAGTGATATCACTATATTAAGTAAGGAAGCTAATGATTTTTTTTTCTCAAAAGAAGAAAAAGACCAACAAATTGGCTTACATTATGACAAGAAGAAGAATGTCATTCTTCTTCTTCTTCTTCTTCTTCTTCTTCTTCTTATCCATCAATAAGAAAGAATCAATGTTAAGAATCATTCGCTACATTGTTCTCGACGAGCGCACTTTTTTTGTGATCTGATATGGAGTCCAGCTTCACAACCTTCTCGAACTGCCAGGCTGAGTGCATTACCAACTCCTGCCCATTCCGAGGCATGAAGAAGACGGAGCTAATTCTAATGCTTGAGGAAATGCTGCAAGATAGGATAACTTGTGCAAGTATTCTAGGTTTCACAGTCTACTTACTACTTATCACAGGGCATAACTGGCACACTCCAAATTCCTTGTGACATTAATAATGGATCATTATTCAACCGAGTGATATGCTTTTGTTATTGGTAGATTCTGTTCAAGCCATAATGGTCACCAAAAAGAAAACCAGCCACCACCGGAACAATCACATCTTTTGTTAATACTCTTTATACAAGCAGAAGATATCATCATGGGCAGATTAATCTTATTTCTACAGGCTGATGCATTGCGAGAGTTTAAAGCATGTGTTCCCGCTTACTACTTACTGGGGTGGATGCTTCTCCATTGTTACATTGCCTCGTCTGTTTGCTTGGTAGCAGTTGAAACTACTGCGAGGCATTTAGAGCCAGCGGCATTATAGTAATTCTTCACCTCACCAACGGAGGGCAAAAAGAGGATCGCGGTAGGCTCACAGGACCGCATGAGATCAGATGCCGCAGATTCTCGCCGCCGACACAGGTCAAACTCCGGCGGTCAACGCTCCCGGAGCGGCGCGCGGGCACACCTGCTTACGTGGCAAGTGAGACAAGATCTAGGGAATAGATTGACCGCTGTGGATATGTATTTATAGCATCTAATAATAATGAAGAAAAATGATAAGGTCAACATCACACCAAGTGTTAATTGTGATTAAAGATGGTGTTATACTTCTAAGATAAGGATTAGAGGCATCTTTTTTTTGTTGGAAAATAACACCAAAAAAAAAAAAAAAAAGAAAGAAAGAAACTTAGATGCTGCTCAAATACCAAAAGATTAGAATGAACCAAACCAAATCATCATCAAAGATAAGTAGTATCTCCACAAGCTCCCAAGCCTCAACACTGCAAAATTCTCCCCCAAATGGACCAAATGAGTAGATACAAAACACTTGCAGTCCACTGAGGAAGGCCTGAGGCCTGATCTCATGGATGGATGGATCACCGATCTCCACTAGAACCAGCTTAACATGACCACAACATTTCCCACCCCAGCTTTCCCTGTCACCACCTGGTTGCTGCTCTCTGCAGCTGTGCTTGCTGAGACCCCAGAGATGATGATGCTTACGCATCTGTCCAAGCAGCAAAAACTGGCATGTGAGCCAGAGGCAATGCCGACCTCATCTGGGCTGGTGCCATCCATGTGTTTGATGCTGGAGTGCTGATGAACCTTGATGGGGCCTTTCCGAAGAGCATGGAGACCTCGGTCCTCTCAGAATCCATGCCTTGACCACTCCCCGGATCACCGCCGACCAGACCATCGAGATTCGTCGTGAAGATCTCGGGCTCGAATTCCAGTCTCTGCGTTTGCTCTTCCGAGATCGGCGCTGGCTGCTCTGCTACAGGGACGACTCCCGGGGCGTCCATGTTCTTGTTTCTTCTTGCATGTTCACCCGACAGCAGAGTGCTGCTCGCCATGATCTTCTCCACATCGTATCTCGACATGTCGAAGTTGGTGACGGCGTTGGATCCACGGAACTTGATGGCAGCGATGTCATACGCCTCGGCTGCTTCCTCCTGGGTGCCTGAGATTTGATGTCAAATGCCAAACCATCAACTTTTGGGGAGGTTAATGCTTTTTTTGTTTTCACTTTCATCATTAAAGAAAGAGAATGAATCGGTCAAACAAAGACTTGGGAGGCTCTGAGCGGTGATCAGCCTTGTGGAGTAATGCATTACTGTTAGCCAAGAAAGTAAGTCGTGCTGTGGAAAGCATGCGTCGCCGGAAAGAAGAAAGGAGCTCAAAGTGTGTAGGATTTGGTGGTAGCATCATGATTGGGTTTCTGACTTGAGGAGTCGAGGATATGGATGGTCACGCGTTGATGATAGAACCATGCATGCAGATGACACCGAGCACAACGAGCCACATCAAGATCATCTACAAACTCACTGAAGGTTCCAAGATAAAGATCTTTGTTTCCGGAGACCCTCCCGATGCGAGCTTGCCACCTTCCGTGCTGGTGATGCCTGGAAAATCCACATGTACCAAGAACAAATTAACAGGTTGATCGATGTGCGCGCTGCTGTGATATCAGAGAGAGTCAGTCAAAACCTCGTCACTCCTCGGTACATCGAGGCTCCTCGCGAGAACCCACTGCTCTTCCTGCACACGAGAGAACAAAATGAATGGGATGTTATGAACAACGACATGAATGGCAGGCCTCCTGAGAAAGCAAGCCGAGCCGCTCACCTTCTCAGATGGGCAACATATTCCTGCCGACTCATGTTCTTCATTTCTTCGAGCTCTTCCTGGTAATCTTCCAACTGCTTCCAACCTACCTACCGTTAGTGGATAGACAGATACCCAAGTTCTTCAAGAACTGATGGTTTCAAACATGTACCGGGAAGTTGATGTGTGTGCTTGTTCCCCAGTATTTGAGGGCCGCCAAGTCATAGGCTCTCGCAGCTTTCTCTTCCATATCATAACCCCCTGGAACCCATAGATTAAAACTGCTACATAAGATCGTTCTATGAATGAATCGAGTGACGATAAGATGAAGAGATAGAAGCATACCCAAATAAACTGTGTCCAAACAAGTGTTTTTTTTTTGCCATTCAGGATTATCCCAGGCAGGAAGATAACGAATCAGATATGATAAAATAGTCAGCTATGGATGCTTCCAAGATGAAGAAACAGTAACGAAGTCTGCTGTTAGGAATAAGATGTTGATGATGTATTAAGTTTGTTCTACCAACCTTGTCTTCCTTTCCTTGTTTGTCCTTCCTTCTTGCAACTGTTATCCCAAAGATGAGCTTCGTATCTGCCGGTCCATCTATGCCTGATGAAGAAACATGACTCTTGGGAAATTGTTTAAGAGGAAAGCTATGAAAGATCTAAGAGAAGAGCCAAACGTAACGTAGGTGCCAAGAGAACCTCGACGCTCACCTGGTGACACCCCTGTACTGGGATGTTCTCTGGCCAAATGTATCGATCGACTTGCGGTGAACTGGCTGCTTCTGGCCTCCTTTCCCGGTTCCTCTCTTCTTTGTTGGATCCAAGGTGACGTAGTCATTCGCTGTAGCAGAAGAGGCGTGCTGTGGTGCTGTGACACAACTGGACTGTGAAACAGAGCTCATGGACAAGCTCAAGGACTGCAACTCCCCATATCCCATGGCACCAACCGGACCGGCGTTGCCACCATTATAATCCATGGGCACCCAAGTTTTGAGACTTGGCATGGCTTCATTCCTCACTGCTTGACCTTGTAATGGAGGCTGGTACATCTCATGGCTGGTGAGCAGGGAGCAGATCCCTTGCTGCAGTGGCTGCAAGTATGGGAGTTGTTCATGGAGGATGTCCGAAGGATGGCTTCTGCTACCCTCAGGCTCTGGGTTCTGCTGGTAGTACATGCTGTCCAAGCTTAAAGCCATCGCTCCCCTATCATTGTTCCCATACTGATGATGGGTCCCCATATTTGGACCACAGCCTAAGAAGTCTTCCAGTTTGGGGGATGGAGATGGCACCATTGCTTCACATGAAACAAAACATGAGGAAAAGATGCGGCGAGTGTTTGAGATACACCTGCTAGTTCGCAAGTGTGGAAACTAAACAAAGCGAGTGTTGCGAGACAGACCTTCTTGTTGTTGTGATCTGCTGAGGGCTTCCACGAGGTAGAGAGACCCATCAGACTTCAGTGGCATGGAAGACAACGGTGAGTAGTATCCATGGCCTCCTCCATTCTCGCTGACCCCGAAGCTGAAACCGGAGCTGCCTAGCTGATGAGTAGCAGAGAGGAAGAAACTGCCAGTGAGTGCAGAGACAGCATCAGGAGTGGGCTGAGATTGGTGATGATGACTGTGGTTATGCGGTTGGTGGTGTGAGTCGACAGAAAGCTCCATGGTCATGTGAGGGGAGAGCGAGAAGCCCAGCCAGCTATTATGGTTGTCCATGGACTTCATCTTCCTTCCTTCCTTCCTTCCTTCCTTGCACTAGGGCATTTTTAACAAGACCCAAGGCGAGGCAGCTCAATCATTGGATAGTACACAGTGTAATCATTCTACCCCTTCTTGCTGCCCACCATTTGAACTTGGGTTTATGTGTTCAAACCTCACTCCAAGTGAGCTCGCTCTCATGGTGGGATGGATACCTAAAGCGCGTCCCTGTGTGTTCTCTACGCACACACAAAGCAAAGCAAAGCAAAGCAAAGGAAGGAGCATGAGAGAGCACCACAGGCCCCTTTAAACTAAGCAAAAAGAATGAGGTCCAACAAGCAAATGCCGGATAAAATTCCACTCTCCTCCTGTGTTCCATTGGGATCTGTGTTCTGAGACGGACCATCACTTTTTCTTCAGCCCACTGAACCCTACTAAACCCTCTCCTAACAAGGCTTAAAACCCCAAGCAGAACTGCACCCAAAATGGGAGTCTATTACCCAAAGGAAAAGCTTTGGGAAAAACCCATAGAATTTATGGGGGAGGCTGGCGCTTGTCATCAAGGGTTTGTGGTGATCCGATGGCCAAAACAAGTGCTTTTCTTCAGAGTCGCATACCGACAGGGAGGACAACTGTCCCAACTCGTCACTTCGCCACAGTTCTGGCTAGCTCTCTACTACTCTACACTGCAAGTGACGGATCTACTTGGGAACATATATTTTAAGCCATTTCATAATCCTTCTTCTTCAACCCAAAGAAGCAGGTGGGTGGGTCAATCGGAGACAAGGAAAAGAAAGCTCTTTACATGACTGCACCAATATAAATAATAGCATTATCAGACACATGTCTAATACTCGAGGCGGAAAAGTTGCACACAATATATTATTATATATTATTTGAGTACAGAAACAAGTAATGCATGCAGACAGACGTGCATTGCTTTGCATCTCCCTCCACCCCCGCCTTCCCATCTGTCTTGATTACTGTAATGATGGTCGAGAGCAGCAACCACGACTACATCCCACAAGAACGCTTTTGCCTGCGAATTATTGCACTGCGATGCTTCACCTCATGCTGCTGCTCCAGCCCATCACCTCTTGTTCCAGTAGTCCCTTTCAAGTGGCAGAGACGAGCATGTTGTGATGACGTACTTTGCTTCTTCTTGCCAATTCACGTCATAATTCTCGGAGTCTTTGTTGGCCACCATGCTAACAATGAGCATGGCAAGAGAAAACCTGTCTCTCCGGTCAAGCCAAGCCACGCCACGCCACGCCACGTTTCTTCAAGTCGATAATGGTCGGTGTGAACAGCACCGGCTGTGCCACCGTTCACAGCCCATGCACGTCGAACGGCGTCCCAGCCGAGGGACGCCGGGTTCGTCGACGGGGAAGCACGTCGATGCGGCCACGAGAAGACACGGTTTGAATGCTGCGGCGAAGTTGTAGATCTTGGGGTCATAAATTTAAAGGGAGGAGTCCTGAGACAGCTAATCTCGCCATAAAAATCCAGGATAATATACTCCTCTGCTCGAGTGTGAGATCACATGATGCATCTGATCATCTGATCCAGGCAAATGAAAAGGATGCCATGAGCTACGCCAAAACAGTTCAAGTTCCCATGCGTACTTGTATGTGCTTGTGACAAAGACTCATCCACAAATAACCAGGTCGTAAACTAAATATCAACTGTTTGCTTGTATTCCATACTTTTTGGTGATGTGTTGTCTACAGTGAAAGCCATTGTTGATGCTTTTCTTTGTGCATGTAATGAGAGCGTGAGCTTTCACACAAAATATCGGTGCATATCAAGTTCACAACCACAGAAAATTTTCTCACCCACACAAGTTGTACCAAAACCAGGTTGTCTTTTCCATCATCCTCAGCAACAGATACGGACGGACCTGCAGGCTGTGGAGCTAGTGACCACATGGTGCTCGACATCAAGTCATGATTAGTTCTTCCATAAAACATTAAGTAAAGTCGTTCCACCACTTCCTTTTTGAGCTTAGAAATTGAATGCAAAAAAAAAAAAGAAAGAAAAGAGGAGGAAAGCAGCAATGTTTTATGTTCATGGAGTAAGTACTTTATTCAGAGGTGGGTCACTGGTATTTCAAAAGATTCACAAGTGGGGCGCAGTTACACTGACCAGAGTCCCTTGGAGATGGTGGTGTTGCCCTCTCTGAGCACTGCAAGAGCAGCCTCAGGCAACAGCACTATCAGATCCAAAACCTAATTGGCAGACATTTCTCCTCAGAAACATTCTGTGACAAGAGGAGAGCAAAAGACAAACACATCTGTCCCTCCGATCCAGAATAGATATGTTTGGGTTCTTAGTACCAAGATGGCATGAGCACCGGTCATGCATGGACATAAGAGGGGCCACAGGCCTACACCCTGAAGAAGAAGAAGAAGAAGAAGAAGAAGAAGAAGAAGAAGAAGAAGAAGAAGAAGAAGAAGAAGAAGAAGAAGAAGAAGAAGAAGAAGAAGAAGAAGAAGAAGAAGAAGAAGAAGAAGAAGAAGAAGAAGAAGAAGAAGAAGAAGAAGAAGAAGAAGAAGAAGAAGAAGAAGAAGAAGAAGAAGAAGAAGAAGAAGAAGAAGAAGAAGAAGAAGAAGAAGAAGAAGAAGAAGAAGAAGAAGAAGAAGAAGAAGAAGAAGAAGAAGAAGAAGAAGAAGAAGAAGAAGAAGAAGAAGAAGAAGAAGAAGAAGAAGAAGAAGAAGAAGAAGAAGAAGAAGAAGAAGAAGAAGAAGAAGAAGAAGAAGAAGAAGAAGAAGAAGAAGAAGAAGAAGAAGAAGAAGAAGAAGAAGAAGAAGAAGAAGAAGAAGAAGAAGAAGAAGAAGAAGAAGAAGAAGAAGAAGAAGAAGAAGAAGAAGAAGAAGAAGAAGAAGAAGAAGAAGAGAGATCACATGATGCATCTGATCCAGGCAATGAAAAGGATGCCATGAGCTACGCCAAAACAGTTCAAGTTCCCATGCGTACTTGTATGTGCTGTGTGACAAAGACTCACCACAAATACCAGGTCGTAAACTAAATATCAACTGTTTGCTTGTATTCCATACTTTTTGGTGATGTGTTGTCTACAGTGAAAGCCATGTTGATGCTTTCTTTGTGCATGTAATGAGAGCGTGAGCTTTCACACAACATATCGGTGCATATCAAGTTCACAACCACAGAAACTTTCTCACCCACACAAGTGTACCAAAACCAGGTTGTCTTTTCCATCATCCTCAGCAACCAGATACGGACGGACCTGCAGGCTGTGGAGCTAGTGACCACATGGTGCTCGACATCAAGTCATGATAGTTCTTCCCATAAACATTAAGTAAAGTCGTTCCACCACTTCCTTTTTGGAGGCTTTATTTTTCAGAAATTGAATGCAAAAAAAAAAAAAGAAAGAAAAGAGGAGGAAAGCAGCAATGTTTTATGTTCATGGAGTAAGTACTTTATTCAGAGGTGGGTCACTGGTATTTCAAAAGATTCACAAGTGGGGCGCAGTTACACTGACCAGAGTCCCTTGGAGATGGTGGTGTTGCCCTCTCTGAGCACTGCAAGAGCAGCCTCAGGCAACAGCACTATCAGATCCAAAACCTAATTGGCAGACATTTCTCCTCAGAAACATTCTGTGACAAGAGGAGAGCAAAAGACAAACACATCTGTCCCTCCGATCCAGAATAGATATGTTTGGGTTCTTAGTACCAAGATGGCATGAGCACCGGTCATGCATGGACATGAGAGGAGGAGGAGCTGAAATCAAAAGAGAGACAAATAATAATAATAATAATAATAATAATAATAATAATAAAAAGAAAAAAAAAACCCATAAAAGCTTACAACAGTACCTGGCGAGGGGTTGGAGCAACTCATCCATCATTGACCTTACTATTTTATTTATGGACAAAGCTGAAGAGGGCCCATCAGCATTTTGAGCTCACCTGTCTCGCTTGCCGTGACAGAAGCATGGCATTTATAACAGTTGTCGATGCAAGGCAAAGCCAAAGTCGTGACATTTTTTTTGTTTTGAGCAACAAGCTTGGAAGGAATGTTTCAGGAGCTTTTATCCTCCGGATGTCATTTAGATTAGGGCAGTATAAGAGCTTTAATTAAATGCTTTTCAAGCTCAACTTATTAACATTACGCTATATATATTGGTTTTGAGTTCAATTGACAGCCACAGTTTGGCTTCTCTGTCTTGCCTTTGTGGTATGAGAACAAACTAAATGTAGTCAGTACTGAACACAGCCCAAAATGTTGAACTTTTGTCTGCTACCTGGTCAGGCATGTGAGCATCTGCTGTCTAATACGAAACAATGTGAGGCACTGTACATTAGGCAGCATCAGATTTTTGTTGGATATCAGGTAAATCCAAGCCCTAGATAATGAGGAATCTATAGATACAAATTCTCTTTCTCCACCACAAATCTAAAGGCAGAAACATTGACAAATGGAAAACCCCTCCTTGGTTGAACTTATGAGAAGAAGTGAACCTAGAACATGAAATTTGAGATGAATAGACAACAAGGGAAACAAGACAGGAGAAGATCTAGTAATTTGTTCTTATATGGAAGGAGACATATCTTTCTTTCAACCTTTTCCCTCCATCCCTGTTGTCCCACAGTGTGATCTTTAAAGCCCAGGACAGGCAAATAACCATTGCAGTATGTGGACTGACAAAGTAAAAGGAGGATAAAAGCTCATAAGAAATGAAAAAGTAAAAGCTTACTCCATTCAAACCTTCTGCAGCCATGCAGTCCACAGCAATAATGGAGTTAAATGCTGGTTGTATCCTTCACGAGGGAATGAAGCACAAGATTCAAACAAAATCCAAGCAAGCATACCCTAATAAAGTGTGCATAGGCCCCAGAAGGAAAGGGAGTAAAGAGTCCCTCGACAGCAACTAAACAAGCATCAAAGCAACCAGGAAGAACAAACAGGCATGTAAAGAAGTCACGAGAGAGAGAGAGAGAGAGAGAGAGAGAGTAACTTTCTTGCCGTTCCATATAAAAACTCTCAACTAAATCTTCTTATTCTCTCTCTCTCTCTCTCACGCACTGTCTCTGCAATTTTCCTGCTCACAACCATATTGTCTCCTAGTGCTCTTACTCCCCTAAGACCATTCGCCACTATGCATGAGAGGTCAACATCCGATAGGAGATCGGCCATGTTCCCTGATCAACACATGTGCTTCTTGAACACTTGCTTTTATACTAGGAAAAACATTGGTCAGCATGAAACCTAGGGTTTATCTGAGGAGGCGACGCACAAGATTCCAAAAACCTACGGGCAAAGCAGCTTGGCTTGAGGGCAACGATGGTAGAGATGTTAAACTCGATGCAGAGATGATGCCATTAAGCTGCAGGCTACAGAAATCTCAAACCTTAAACCCAAGTCGTGGCAGTCTCCCTGCTGCAACGGTGGGGTTCACTCCCAAGTTGAATTATGTGCGTGCTTCCACATTCTCGCTCTCCTGAGCGTGATCAGAGAGAGGAACACAGAGAAAGAGAAAGCGCTCAATGCAGAAGTTCCTCAGAGCTGTGCTGCAAGCCTGAAAAGAAGCCTTTTTTTTTTTGCTTTCTGCTTTTGCTTTTCCTCACCTGGTCTGGAATTGAAACTGAAAGGGGAATAGAAGCCATGCATTTTGAGCAAGCTTTGGGACATTCGAGTAGGCGATAAAAGATCAAACATTCGCAAACACGAACTAATCATTCCTGCCGCTTCGTTTATGATGCCACCTAAAACGGCAGCAACTCCATGTTGCATGCACCTCTCACAATGCCATCTCATGCTCAACAATATGGGCTTGGCTGTAGATGATTCAGGAGACGAGACGAGACGAGACGAGACGAGACGGCACACGAGGACGGCGAGGGGGGGTCAATTCTAAGCGAGCTTTTTCGCCTTCTTTTTCCGGGTTCACGAACAAGACGCCACTGAGGGCACAAACTTTATGATTGATCCCTAATGGAGATGGATGAATTGACCTGGATGTGAGATGAACAAGAGGAAAATATGGAGTTGAGCTTTCGTGTCCATCAACATGGAATGATATGTGATGGGACCTCTATTTATTGATGAGACCGCAACATCAACCAAATATAACCCATCAATTATCCTTTACAAGCTGAACGAGCTGATGTCTGAGCAAGTTTTGTTAGATATAAGATTTTCTAGTTTAGGAATGGCAGCTTCGAGTGAGGAGACTCGTCGCATCGAATGCCCCACGACAAGGCTGCGTCATGCTTCCACAGTTTCAGATTCTCCTCCATTATCCATGTCAATTTCAGATTAAAATAAAAGACACAAAGCAGAAAGCAGTAGACGAACTAAGTTTGATTGACAAGCTCTAATTCGTTGCGATGAGTAGAGAAAATGAACTAAAAACTAATATTTAATATAAAAAGAAGAAACTAATCTCCATCAAGAACTTAAGGAAATTACAGGCTTCTTCATCCCCTACAATTTTTTTTTTTTGGGGGGGGGGGGGCTACAATAGAGCATGATGCTAAATAAAACTTGGTGATTATGTGTCATAAAGTTTCAGTCAGATAAGCTGTTCGAACGGCGCTCTAAAGGAATCGTGAGACATCATAGTATTGTAGATTATAGTCACATCCTACGCTCAAATCCAGTCTCCGTCACTTACCTATTAAAATAAAAACAAAACATGTCAATTGATGTCTTAGCATCATATAACCAAGAAACAACAAACAGTAATAATAAAATTTCCTTCGGTAAGTTCTAAATGTTAGAGCAGTAAGAGAAAATCTCGTGATGTGTTGACCTACAATGATGACATAAATGACGTATCAGAGAAAATTGAAGAGATAAATAACAACATGATCAACAGGGTATGAAGCAGTTTCCAGAGTCCAGCTTTGATCCTAAGGTGAAGTCCTTCATGATAGAAACCATCAGCAATGAAGTCTTTAAGAGCTAGAGGCAATATGTACCCGAATCTCTTATAGGAAAATGTTTATGAGTGAAAATTCACAACACAACTTGGATGTATGGAGACAAACACTTCAAAATTAAGTGGATTTGGAAGACCATGTTTATACAACAAGCAAGCGCATTATAAATCAGCCGCAGCATAATCTGTCAAATATACTAGCATGCATGGATTGAAGTAACCATTTGTATCAACAGAGTGCCATACACACAAAACACAAACAAAAATAAAAAATCATAGAAAATGATGCATGCCCCATGGGTGTGTCCATCAGTCCTCTCCTCCAATCATCCTTTTTATTAACCTAATTGAAGGTTAGGAATATAAGATTCCTAAATCTGGAAATAATCATCGTCTCCTCTATTAGTGAAGATATATAGCTGTTGTTTGTGCAATTATTTAGAGCTTCAATAGTCATACTTTTTCTTTGTTTATATCCTTAGTTCAAGTAAAAACTTGTAAATACACTATGTCAATTTCTGTTGATCCGTAAAGATTTAATCTTCTCCACAGATTTCTGTCAGATATAAAAAAAGTCTGAAAAATCCAGACCATTAGTCCAATATCTATTAGTTCAATGTAAAACTTGAACTACACTTTGATGTAGAAAATTTCATCTTACTGGTGTTAGTAATGTCTCAAATCCTAGTATATTTTGTGAAAACAAAAGAAAAAAGAACAATCAAAATCAAGCAAATGCGGCCTGACCAGATCAATCTGACATGCAACAAACCCAACACCAACTCCCCTACTCCCTGGTAAATCATGCTGAAGTGGTACAGATTGCATATTATAGCATTCCAAATATAAATCACATATTGTTACAGAATATAATAAATTTCAGACTGCTCCTATTAACATTTATCTTATCACGTTCTGCTTCCAGAACTGCCTGGTGTTGGCTCTGTAAAATGCCAACTCATATTTAAATTGCCATACACTCATTACACTTTTCCGATCGACACTGCATCTATTGATAAATGATCATTATAAAGAATATGCACTGAAGAAGAACAGAATCTACAAGACCATCCCCATATTGTTTAATGCTTAATGTTTAATTTATTTTGCTGATGTTATTCTTACCTCATCAAATTTTTGGAAGATTGATCGTCACCAAAAGGGTGTTAAATGTTTAGCCTACTGAATCCTAAGGTAAGCCTAATCAAGGCAAGGGAAGACTGAATCAGATGAATAAACTGAGTTGGTTTAGTTTCCTATATTAGGATGAAATCAGGATAATTCTGAGACGAGCTTCGACAGGCTTAAGATCAGTCAACTGTACTAGATGTTGGCTTCAGTAACCAATAGAATTCTCACACAGATTGTATGAGGCTGATAGAAAACAAAATAAGCAATTGCTACGAGTAAAAAAGACTAAGCAACTACTAGAGTTCTCACTCCATAAAAGGTTCCACATTTGCAGAAGACAGATCTATGCAAGTTCTGTCGGAGAATGAACAATCAAGTCAATAAGTTCTTACCCCAGCCCTCTATCACCTCCATCGCAACCTTAAGGTTAAATTTTTGAAATCTTAGGTCGTACAAGGAAATTACAAAAGACACAGGCAAACAACAATACCCTTTCACAATGAAAAATATAACCATCTTAACATATTGAACCCCATTGTCACGATGCCAATTGTAAAAACAAAATATTCTTCCTAAGCAATTTTACAAGGATGTAAGATTGCAAACATTAAAAACCAGTGCATTACTATTTAT
This sequence comes from Musa balbisiana, assembly GCA_004837865.1. Classification (NCBI taxonomy): domain Eukaryota; kingdom Viridiplantae; phylum Streptophyta; class Magnoliopsida; order Zingiberales; family Musaceae; genus Musa; species Musa balbisiana. The sequence goes on from CM017194.1 coordinate 35,990,993, forward strand.
AGCTTAAACATGAATAGCAGTTCAATGCAAAAAGGAATGAAAAAAAAGGACATACCAATCAGCATTTACTTTGCACCGCAGTTATAGCCTCCTTCAACTTGTGATTTCTCTCTACTGCAAGGTGTCTCCATTTGTACCACAGTAGTCTCCATTACTGTCATCAGATGCATGAAACAGAAGATGATCATGCACAGGCATGTTGCTCCCAGAGCCTCCCATGACATAAGGGTAGTAGGTCACAAGTGTTGGTATCCACCTTGGATCATTCGAAGGGCTCACAAATTGGTATCCATATAGAGTAATACCACATGAACCAGGTCCACAATATCCATGTGTTGCATGATAACAGCCTTGATAGGTGTCATAAATCGGCCACCTTGAACTACGATAATTGTTGTTATTTCTGTTATTGGTATACTTATTATCATTCTTGGGTATTGCTACCTTGACATCTACAAATTTCCCTTTCAGCTCATGGTAGTTGTTCTTCAATACCATTGCTACAGAGTCTTCGGAGGAAAATGTGACAAAACCAAAACCCCTGGGCCGTCGAGTTATATTATTGTACATCACCACAGCGTCGATGACAGAACCAAAGTTCTCAAAATAATTCTTGAGTTCATGTTGATTGATGCTGTCAGGTAAACCTCCTATAAAAATCTTCTTTGGGTTAGTGGTACTGCCATTGTTGAAAGAACTGTAACTGCTGATACTACTGGAATCCCCTGCAGGATGGCACGACGGATAACGGATAGCTCTTTTTACATCAACCTAAAAATGACACAGAAAACCCAAGAGACAACACAATTAAGGATACTTTTGTAATTACTCTTTCTAAAAACCAACTGTTCTATTAGACAAAATTGAACTTGATGTTAAGATGAAGCATGGACAAAAGCAAAGACATACTGCCGAAAAAACAGGAATTAATTACTTTCTGTTCTGAACTAACAGAGGAAAAAAGAATCTTCTTTGACATTTCTTGGGTAATCAAATTTACGTGAATAATCCTCTATCAACTTGCAAATTGCACAATAAATATGAACACCATGATCTTTTCTAGTTTCCTTCGGCATTAAATGAGGCACAGTTCAACGATATCTATGAAAAATTACCAAGAAACATATTCAAATTGCAGTTAACAGAACACCCTTTTCCCCAGCAGTACGTTCTAAAACCCAATTCCACCATAGTAAGTAAATAAAAGATTTGTCTTTCACGACGCAGAAGAACACCACCGAGTAGAAACGGAGGAAAAGGAAAGGAAGGGTGGGTGTGTCGGGATACGAACCGTCTTTCCTTCGATGACATGTATCGCCTCCTTGAGCGCGCTCTCGGCATCATCCGGATTGACGAACCGAACGAAGCCGAACCCCCTCGAGTTGCCCGTGACGCGGTCCCGTATCACGGTCACCTCCCTCAACTCGCCATACTCAGCGAAGTGCTCCATCAGCAACGCCTCCCCCGTTTCCGATGAGATGCCGTCGACGAAAAGCTTCCCCTGCACCGTCAACGCCGCTGACGACGAGGAAAGCCCAGAGGCGACCTCTACCGGCGGAGACGACGACGGCAGCAACACCAATTCTTCTTGTCTGCCCGGGCAATGCTCGCTAGATTTTGGCCCCGACGACAAGGAGGGCCCAGCGGAGACCTCCCTCGGCGCACACGACGACGACAATGGCTCCATCGCTCGCGACCGCACCGGGCTGGGGTTTGTTCGCTCGATCCTCCACATTAAATAGATGAAGTGTAACAGAATATTTTGCTATATGAAACAGAATCTATAATATAATATAACGTATAACATAATATTCATATTATACGCAAAAAAAATTATGAAAATTATTTGACGATCGCTTATTCATGATAATAAATTAATTGTTGGGATAATATTATGAGGCGCCCAAGTCTCATACATTGAATTACAATTATTATGTCAATAAAAATATAAATAATATATATATATATATTAACTTCATTTTATGATATGATTTATGATGATTACGTGTCATAAATATAATAAATGATACGATCATATTTTTAATTTATAAAATTAAAGTACATATTTTTCAAAATATATTATTTTTAATATTATAGAAAATATTAGCTAGCATGCATAAGTATTAAAGTTTATATTAAGTATAGTGCAACGAGCCAAAATAGCGAAATTTGATATGATATTAATTTATCTTAATATTTAGGGTGAACCAAAAATATTTAAGTTCAAGGATCAATATTTGAGATGAAAAATATCTTAAGTTTTTATATGTTTTAGAATGTTCAATTATATGTGATGTTATGATATGATTGATGTCATGAAGATTTATTAATCTTGATTATTTTTTAGATTAGATACATGAAGTTTATAGGGCTCGAATCTTTATTAAAAAGATGAATATAATGTTTTTATTTTTTAGGACCTATTTATAAATATAAATATTATAGGGATTAAATTATAAAAATTACATTAAAAAATGATGTGATGAACTATTTGACCCATGATTTAGAATTACAGTGTTATAGCTTATGCCTCAAGACAGTTAAAATATGGTGAGATAAACTATCCAACTCATGATTTAGAATTAGTAACAATAGTATTTGCCATAAAATTTGATAATATTATCTTTATAGTAAGAAATATGAAATATATACTAATCATAAGATTTTGAAGACTCAAAAAGATCTGAATCTGAGGTACAGAAGAATGTTCAAGTTAGCGAATGATTATGATTATGTGATCAATTACCATCATGGGAAAACGAATATAGTTGCTGAGACATTGAGTAGAAAATCAACCAATTTAGTTGCCTCATGCATCCACCAACGCACTACCTCATGTGAGATCATGTGACGATTCCTCATCGCTCGCTCGTTTTGTTGAGCTTCGTGGAGTTATTGTCTTGAGGTACTCTTCCTCAATATATGCGATCTATTGCACATAATTCTCCCTCTAGAGAGCTAGGATTTAACCCTCCTAGATATCTATCCCGTTAGAGTAACTTTTTTTTTCGCATCATTCTCTCTAGAAGTTTGAAAGACTACCATCCTCTTGGACTACTCTACCTTGCCGAACAAACTTTGTATTGTTTTGCCCCCGCTGCATCCCTCAAGGCCTAGCATCATACTGAACTTGTTGCACACGTCAGCCTCGTATGAATGTATTATTTTCATATTGAAGAAAAAGTTTCAATGCTTCACAGCGTCAAGTTTCTATCACCTTGGGATGATCATGAACATTCTATCATTTATATATAAGCCCTTGCATGAGTACTAAATTCTTCGAGTCAGCAATTCCCTCACTTTTGTGAGCTTTATACTCTTTCGATTGCTAAGTAATCCATCCCACTTTACATGGTCTCATCCTTTACCAAGCCCTCACTTGCCTTGAGCATCGTTAAGTTTAGTTGCTAACACTGAGCCATAGCTTGAACTCAACCATCCTAATCTTTGTGTGCTATGCATTCTTCCCAAATTATTTACCCTCGTGGTGCCTCTCGCACGAAAGGTTGGTCATTCCTTTAAATGTCAATCTCAGATGCTCACTCCTCTAAGCGACTCCTTTCCCTATATTTCAATGCTCGTTTCTCCTAAACGGTTATGCATATTGGCTACCCTCAACATAGACCCGCTAGGTCCCGTACATTTGCATGCTAAGAGTTTCTGTATGTGCTTATTATGCTTTGATACCAAATATCATGAACTTAGCTGGGTTTGCCTAGGTCGTGCGTTACCCTTGCGTGTCCATCCTCAATGGACATTCTCGAAACCTCCTATGGTATCTTAGGAGCTACAAAAGAGAAATCGGGTTAGAGAAAACATTTCACTCAGGATACACAAGTAATAATTTCAATAAATACTTTATGACCAATGCAAATTATAAACATAGATTTCATAAGCTCTCAACGATCACACAATAAAGGGTCCAAAATACTCCACTACAAACCAAAATACCCAAAAGTGCCCATATGACATAACTTTTGTTTACAAGCCTAAAATAACTGCCAAAGCTAATCAAAATAGGGCTACCAAGCCTACGACCAACCCTCTCCATACTGTGCAATGTACTAGTTACAAGTGACCTACAAGTCAATCACGTGAGTGACAACACGTGTAATACGCTATAAAATCTTTTTTTGTTTTTATTATTATGATATTTTATTACTTTATATTGATGATAAATATATATTGTGATGTCTTTAGATTTATGCAATATGAATTGAATCATGATGAGATCATAATAATGAGACCAATTTATCTATAAATATAAAATTCTCGATTATAGGTTACTCGAGAGGGATATCAAGATAACTAGACATACCTATGTGCTATATACCCATGCATATGATAGAGACAATTGGTCTCATAGTTGCTTGTGTGGGGACACTAAGGATATAATGCAGATGCTCATTAGAGAATAAGCTTACAAAATGTTGGATAGTTAATGATAGCTCATCGTAAGACAGCGATTCCATAATCCTAATTTTGTATCTAGTCCTTAGACTTAAGATACCAATGATGTCTTATTTTAGTTCTCAGTTCTTTAATATCATACTTATAGGTTTAGAAGTTTTCGATCTAGTACAAATAGTCATTGAGAACGACAACTAACCTTATGAATGCAATTGAGTGTCAATAGAGAATCATTTACTCTTGGTATCACGAGAAGAATATCCTATGTATTCTCACTCGGGCAAATTCCTAGCTATGATCAATCAAATTGTAATAAATCCGATAAGCATTATATTTAGATTGAGAGAGAAGTTCTCTAGGAGAATCCGATTAGAGTGAAACTCTGATAGATTTCGTATGAGGTTGACAGCATCATGCCCAATATACAATCTCTGGGATATTAGATGAATAAAGGATTACAAATATATGATAATTAAGGGCAGACAAGTCCAATGGATTAGATCTTCCTATACTATTTGGGGACTATAATGTAGTGACTTAGTACATCCGTAGTCAATGAGTTGAGTAAATTATTATGGGGATAATAATTCATTAAGCCAGAAGATGTTCTGACAAGTATATCTCACGGTCAGCTCGGTATTGGGCCTAGAGAGTCATACACATATGGTAGACAACGCAACGAATATAGAATCGACTATGGGATATTCGATAAGCCCTTGTTTTAATAGATCCTTGGGAGAGACCCAATAGAGTTTAAAATGGTTACTGGATGGGGATCTAATATCTATTAAGTCAGGGGTTATTGGATAGAGATCTAATACCCAAAAGAAAAGATTCATTAGGGTTAGTTAAAGGAGACTCTCTAAAAATAAGAATTTGGACTAAAAGAGATCATAAGCTATACCCTTATTGTTGCCACCTCTTTATCTCCTCCCTGCCCCTTCCTCCAATCAACTGCTCTCTCTCTAGTGTAAAAGGATAACAAAAAGGATCGATTGGTCCTTAGTTTCTACAGTGTGGTGATGCGTGAATGCGAAGAGATGTGCCGTCACCGCTAGAGAGGAGTTTGTGAGAGCTCCTTCATCTACGGATTGAGATTTGTATATTTGGAGATATACAATCTCCCCTAGGTGAGAACGTCACAACCACTTTATATAGTTAATGCAGTTTTATCGCTTTCGAGTTTTACACTCTCGATCTTCGCACGACTATTCGATAAAATTAATTTGAGAAACTAATTTTTTTATTTTTATTTTCTACTACGCATGTAATGCTCCCCAGTGTTTCCCAACAACGACATACATGAGCATTACATTAAACACTTAATTTATAACTTTGTTCATAATAGTGCGTTGTGCGAGTGTACATATATATTATGACGTATAATGTATGATTGTACATATATATTATGATTACGTGCAGTACGATGAATACATAAGTTTTATAAATGTTTATGTTTTCTGCATGTGCATATTAGTATTTTAAATTATTTTGATAAAAAATTTTATGCCATTATTCTGCGATTAAATGTCTTATGACAACTATTTTGAAACTATATGAATTATATATATATATAAGACAAAGTAATGCCATAATGAGATAAATTTACATGTCTGAACCAAAGTATGTCTTTGTCAATGTCAACAACAGTTTTTTCCTTCAATATTTATATTTCAATATCTTTGAAATTACAGGTTTCATTCCCTACTCTTTTTTGAGGTTTTTTTTTTTCCTTCTTTTTTGCCACAATAGAGCATGATGCTAAATAAAACTTGGTGATTATGTATCATAAAGCTTCAATCTGTTCGAACAGTACTCTCTGGGTATCGCAAGACATCATAGTATTATAGATTATAGCAAGATCCAACGATCAAATCTTACCTATGAAAATATAAAAAAAATAAAACATGTCAATTGATATCTTTACATCATATAACCAAGAAACAACAAACAATAATAATAAAATTTCTTTCAGTAAATTCTAACAGCTGTTGGACCAGTAAGAGAGAATCTCGTGATGTGCTGACCTACAATGATGACATAAATGACATATCAGAGAAAATTGAAGAGACAAATAAGAACATGATCAACAGGGTATGAAGCAGTTTTCCAGAGTCCAGCTTTGATCCTAAGGTGAAGTCCTTCATGATAGAAACCATCAGCAATGAAGTCTTTAAGAGCTAGAGGCAATATGTACCCGAATCTCTTATAGGAAAATGTTTCCGAGTGAAAATTCACAACACAACTTGGATGTATGGAGACAAACACTTCAAAATTAAGTGGATTTGGAAGACCATGTTTATACAACAAGCAAGCGCATTATAAATCAGCCGCAGCATAATCTGTCAAATATACTAGCATGCATGGATTGAAGTAATCATTTGTATCAACAGAGTGCCATACACACAAAACACAAACAAAAATAAAAAATCATAGAAAATGATGCATGCCCCATGGGTGTGTCCATCAGTCCTCTCCTCCAATCATCCTTTTTATTAACCTAATTGAAGGTTAGGAATATAAGATTCCTAAATCTGGAAATAATCATCGTCTCCTCTATTAGTGAAGATATATAGCTGTTGTTTGTGCAATTATTTAGAGCTTCAATAGTCATACTTTTGTTTTGTTTATACCCTTAGTTCAAGTAAAAACTTCTAAATATACTATGTCAATTTCTGTTGATCCGTAAATATTTAAGCTTCTCGACAGATTTCTGTCAGATATAAAAAAAGTCTGAAAAATCCAGACCATTAGTCCAATATCTATTAGTTCAATGTCAAACTTGAACTACACTTTGATGTAGAAAATTGCATCTTGCTGGCGTTAGTAATGTCTCAAATCCTAGTATATTTTGTGAAAACAAAAGAAAAAAGAACAATCAAAATCAAGCAAATGCGGCCTGACCAGATCAGTCTGACATGCAACAAACCCAACACCAACTCCCCTACTCCCTAGTAAATCATGCTGAAGTGGTACAGATCGCATATTATAGCATTCCTAATGTAAATCACATATGGTTAGAGAATATAATAAATTTCAGACTGCTCCTATTAACATTTATCTTATCACGTTCTGCTTCCAGAACTGCCTGGTGTTGGCTCTGTAAAATGCCAACTCATATTTAAATTGCCATACACTCATTACACTTTTCCGATCGACACTGCATCTATTGATAAATGATCATTATAAAGAATATGCACTGAAGAAGAACAGAATCTACGAGACCATCCCCATATTGTTTAGTGCTTAATGTTTAATTTATTTTGCTGATGTTATTCTTACCTCATCAAATTTTTGGAAGATTGATCGTCACCAAAAGGGTGTTAAATGTTTAGCCTACTGAATCCTAAGGTAAGCCTAATCAAGGCAAGGGAAGACTGAATCAGATGAATAAACTGAGTTGGTTTAGTTTCCTATATTAGGATGAAATCAGGATAATTCTGAGACGAGCTTCGACAGGCTTAAGATCAGTCAACTGTACTAGATGTTGGCTTCAGTAACCAATAGAATTCTCACACAGATTGTATGAGGCTGATAGAAAACAAAATAAGCAATTGCTACGAGTAAAAAAGACTAAGCAACTGCTAGAGTTCTCACTCCATAAAAGGTTCCACATTCGCAGAAGATAGATCTATGCAAGTTCTATCGGAGAATGAACAATCAAGTCAATAAGTTCTTACCCCAGCCCTCTATCACCTCCATCGCAACCTTAAGGTTAAATTTTTGAAATCTTAGGTCGTACAAGGAAATTACAAAAGACACAGGCAAACAACAATACCCTTTCACAATGAAAAATATAACCATCTTAGCAGATTGAACCCCATTGTCAGGATGCCAATTGCAAAAACAAAATATTCTTCCTAAGCAATTTTATAAGGATGTAAGATTGTAAACATTAAAAACCAGTGCATTACTATGTATAGCTTAAAAATTAATAGCAGTTCAACGCAAAAAGGAATTAAAAAAAAGGACATACCAATCAGCATTTACTTTGCACCGCAGTTATAGCCTCCTTCAACTTGTGATTTCTCTCTACTGCAAGGTGTCTCCATTTGTACCGCAGTCGTCTCCATTACTGTCATCAGATGCATGAAACAGAAGATGATCATGCACAGGCATGTTGCTCCCAGAGCCTCCCATGACATAAGGGTAGTAGGTCACAAGTGTTGGTATCCACCTTGGATCATTGGAAGGGCTCACAAATTGGTATCCATATAGAGTAATACCACATGAACCAGGTCCACAATATCCATGTGTTGCATGATAACAGCCTTGATAGGTGTCATAAATCGGCCACCTTGAACTACGATAATTGTTGTTATTTCTGTTATTGGTATATTTATTATCATTCTTGGGTATTGCTACCTTGACATCTACAAATTTCCCTTTCAGCTCATGGTAGTTGTTCTTCAATACCATTGCTACAGAGTCTTCGGAGGAAAATGTGACAAAACCAAAACCCCTGGGCCGTCGAGTTATATTATTGTACATCACCACAGCGTCGATGACAGAACCAAAGTTCTCAAAATAATTCTTGAGTTCATGTTGATTGATGTTGTCAGGTAAACCTCCTATAAAAATCTTCTTTGGGTTAGTGGTACTGCCATTGTTGAAAGAACTGTAACTGCTGATACTACTGGAATCCCCTGCAGGATGGCACGACGGATAACGGATAGCTCTTTTTACATCAACCTAAAAATGACACAGAAAACCCAAGAGACAACACAATTAAGGATACTTTTGTAATTACTCTTTCTAAAAACCAACTGTTCTATTATACAAAATTGAACTTGATGTTAAGATGAGGTAAAAGCAAAGACATACTGCCGAAAAAACAGGAATTAATTACTTTCTGTTCTGAACTAACAGAGAAAAAAAGAATCTTCTTTGACATTTCTTGGGTAACCAAATTTACGTGAATAATCCTCTATCAACTTGCAAATTGCACAATAAATATGAACACCATGATCTTTTCTAGTTTCCTTCTGCATTAAATGAGGCACAGTTCAACGATATCTATGAAAAATAACCAAGAAACATACTCAAATTGCAGTTAACAGAACACCCTTTTCCCCAGCAGTACGCTCTAAAACCCTATTCAACCATAGTAAGTAAATAAAAGATTTGTCTTTCACGACGCAGAAGAACACCACGGAGTAGAAACGGAGGAAAAGGAAAGGAAGGGTGGGTGTGTCGGGATACGAACCGTCTTTCCATCGATGACATGCATCGCCTCCTTGTGCGCGCTCTCGGCATCATCCGGATTGACGAACCGAACGAAGCCGAACCCCCTCGAGTTGCCCGTGACGCGGTTCCGTATCACGGTCACCTCCCTCAACTCGCCATACTCAGCGAAGTGTTCCACCAGCAACGCCTCCCCCGTTTCCGATGAGATGCCGCCGACGAAAAGCTTCCCCTGCACCGTCAACGCCGCCGACGACGGCAGTGACACCAATTCTTCTTGTCTGCCCGGGCAATGCTCTCTCGATTCTGGCCCCGACGACAAGGAGGGCCCAGCGGCGACCTCCCTCGGCGGACACGACGACGACGACAACGGCTCCATCGCTCGCGACCGCCCGCACCGGGCTGGGGTTTGTTCGCTCGATCTTCCACACAAATAGATCCAGTGAAAGCAGGCATCATTAAATAGAGGAAGTGAAAGAAACAGAATCCAACTCAAACTCTTCCTCATCTCTTTTTACAACTTAATTCAAAAAAATTATTTGTTTATACTTTAAAAAAAATATATGTTTGATGATATTGAATTTTAATGTGTAACTATAAAAATTGATGTTTATAATTTTAAAAATAGAAATTTTAATTAAATAAATTATGGTTCACAGTTGTCGAGTCTAAAACTAACTGTTTAACCACCACACCGCACGCGCTACGAATGTTATAATTTATTTTTTTTATTTTTTAAAAATTAATATGGTAACTTTTATAATTTGGTTTCCTAATCTAATATATATATTTTTAATAATTTGTATATTAATAACCAAAGATTAAGATTCCCATCTAAATCATATGAGATTCAAAATACTTTTTTTTTATTTTCTAGAAAAATCTTCACTTTTTTGCTGTATTTTTTTGAATATTTTTTCTTTTCACTAATTAATTTCTAGTCCAATCAAAATCATTTAAATGGAGGAGAAGATTGAACAATAATATATATATATTTATTTATTTATTTATTTATATTTATAGAGAGAGAAAGAGAGAGAGAGAGAGAGAGAGAGAGAGAGAGAGAGAGAGAGAGAGAGAGAGAGAGAGAGATAACACTGACGATATAATGAAAAATTCTGAAGATAAGATGAGATCAAAGAATTTAGGATAGATTATATGATTAGCTAAGAAATTAGATTTAGAGGGAGTTTTGCCATCCTGTCTTACCAAATAATTCATAGAATCTTTGTGAGGATATCATCAATTAGATTTGAATATCATATATATATGAACTCAAGGAATTTGTATCATATTCTTCCCTAACTTGCTCATCAAATATCTTAATTAGATATTTATCCTGAACAAATAAAGAGAAGTAAGTATATAATTCAAACAAATAACTTGTTCTGATACCATAATAAATATTTTTTTGTTACTTCTCCAGTCCTTTAAACAACCATCTTCATTGTACATGCCAAAAACTTCAATGAATCTTGCACCATAAAATTGCATTAATTTAGTAATTAAGTTTAAGCACCCCCTATACTCATGATGGAACAGTAGCTTTTTTAAAAAAAAATAAAAAAAGAAAAATCATTCTCCACCTCTTTCTTCTCATTGCAATTATTTAATCTTTTTTTTAGTTAAATTGTTAAATTATTCTTGTTTGAGATGTTTTTAGTTAGTCTTTGATTTGCAGAAGAGACAGTGACAAGCTTGAAGAAGGCGGTGGTGGTGTTCTTTGAAGCTAACCAGCTGATTTGCTCTACCAAAGTTTTGTCCTTTATTTTGTTTTGATCACTCAACACTTGTTTAAGACTACACTCTCTTGTGAGAATAAACACAGACGAAATCTGGATGAGCAACAGAGAATCAACTGATGTTCCGGCACTGACATTGGATCAGCCGTTTGAGGGAGGAGGAGACTTGAGAGAAGACAGAAATAGAGTTCAACAATCAAGATTTCTTTTTCTGGTTGTCATCACATGTTTGTTGGCTTCATGCGTGCTTATGCATGCCATAGTTTTATGCTTTGTTGGTGTCAGTCATTCTTTAGTTTTCTGCTTCTTCAGTGTGATGAGGATGAAATGGTAGCTTTGAGGACTTTTGATCGGAATTGATTCGGTTTCCTGGATTCTGAGTGGACCAAGTTTCATGATGCTGACTGTTTGTCTACTAGTGTGCATGCGGCCACCACCTCAACTGTCTTTTGAGATCGATGCCTTGTCTCTTCCGAGGCACACACGCAGGCGACAATACAGACGAAGTGCTCGATTTCGATCATGGTTTGCCATAGCTGAATCCTCAAAGCGTCAAGTCTTGTGGAATGCTGGTGTCTCATGTTTCTGAATCCTCAAAGCGATCGAGCAATGAAGCGCGAGCTTGGTATCACCACAATGTCCTCAGCAGAACCTCTAAATCATACATAGGGTACTTCCATGGCATGGCACAACAGTGCCAACAGAAGCCCTGGTCCGAGGCATCGACATCGTCATGCATCTTTCATCTATCCTATATGTAATCGATATGCACATGGTCTGATGGAACCATGGACCATCCAGTGTCCGAATTACTCTGTTCCACCAACCAACCAACCATTGCTGCAGCTGCACCAGTACAACATGGCACTCCAATGGAAACTCTCATGTCTCTGCCATTCTCCTCCCTCAGCTTCATCTTTCAGCAACTCGTTTCGGTTCTTCGATCCTGCCTCTTGTTACTACAGTGATCTAATGTTGTTGAGTCACTTTGCGGTCCTCAGTGCCACCGATTACATTGCTTTTGTTCTGACACCAGACGCTGACATTTCAGTGTCCAGCTCCAAATTTATTCATCTCTTCGTCAGGAACTACTTACTAAATAGGCATCCTTCTGATGAACTGAAACACCAGTAAGTCTTTCTTATTATTGTCACCTAAATTTTCGATCGTAACAAAGTACATGATCTTATTTTTCTTCAACTCAGCATACAATAACCCTCGAGGAGGTCTCCATTTTTCACAATCGACTGACTGGTACAAAGCAATGTGGAGGCATAGAATCAACAGCTGGAGTCAAGCAAGGATTTGTCTCTGCCTGTGGCATCATGCTTAGAGGTTTGATGTAAGCAAATAAAATTCTCAGATGCTATTCATTAGAATCAACACCTTGCCGGTGCACAGTGACAATGTAGAACATCAAGTACAGTTTCTTCTCTGATCTCGTCAAAGATGATGTGTTCCATCTCAATCCCAACCTCTCCTATCTCATGCTGGAAATGGCTCCACTCCTCCCTGGACTTGGAGAAGTCGAAATCAATCATCCGGGATATGTTGCCCGAACCACCTCTCTGATCCTCCCATGACAAGATCTCCGGACTTGAGCATCCATGAGAAGTCGAAAGCTTTCCTTCTACCTCTTTGCGGCAGTCTACCAGAAAATAGTGTGGTTCAAAGAAGTGGCATTCTGAGTAGTTGGCCTGTCCAGGGTCATGGCGATTAGAGTGGAGCTGCTCTTCGAAGCCCATCCATGGAGCTTCCTTTGTCTCTTTCGAAGAATTAAAGCATGAGATCGATGGCTCCTCATCCCCAACTGCAGAAATCAGGAGCAATAGCATGAACACAAGACCACACCAATGTATCTGAAATCTATTATAAGAAGGTACCCAAAAGGTAATGCAAAGGAGAAGAACTTCTTATAGACCACCTTCGTCAGAATGCAGCTCCAGGACTGACACAGGACTAAGCTGATTGGAGGAGCAGAAAGCTCTCCACTGCTCCTCCCTGTCCGGTTCAGCTCCGTCGGTGCCACCGGAACACGATAACCGGCGGAAGTCCGCTGCGTCGTCTTTGCCTTTCATCTCAAAGAACGATCCAAAGAGTCTCCATCTTCCATTGCCGGTAGCTGCCGCATCCCATCTCCAAGCTTTTCTGCTGCAGACAACTTTGTTCAGCAGACACCTGAGAAACCCAGCTCTCTTCCTCTTGAACCCATGGGTGCTAAGCCTTCTTAGCCTCCTACAAGCACCAGCAGGCCAGCACATGAACGCAGCAGCATTGGTCTTCACTGCTCTATCCGAGTATCCATGCTCCAAAAGGTACACATCCAGCAGAAAAGGCTCTTGTTGCTCTTCCAACAGCTCAAAGAGCCTCACACCGTGATGCATAGGCTTGGGAACGGAAGCCATTTCCCTCCAGATTTACTACTACAGACTTAGAAGAAAGGTGAGAGGAATGACCTATACATCCAAAGGGAAGACAGATGGAGAGGAAGAAGAAACAAGTAACCATTCCCTGTTGTGTATGTGACCCAAAGAAACCAGCCAAACCTGGAAGGACTCACAAGCCTTTCAGAGCCTGGGACTGCTGTCAGATAATATGCATTAAAATCTGAACATTCTGCACCAAGCCTTGAAACAAAAGCATCATTCTCTTCTCTAAAAACCAGCTCACAGGCAGTGATTGGAAGGCTGCTGCTCTGATGAATACAGGATCACCAAATGCCCAAAACCTGGCCAAAAGAGAGTTTTGGCAAGTATCGATTGTCCCCACCTGTTCCTTTGTCCCTACCTTGTTGTTGGGTAGTAGGAGCAACCATGCGTCCATGACAAGAGAGTGTGGAGTAGGAAAGATTGAACTGATTTGTTGTTGGGATTTGTGTTTGGGTGGTGGTGGCTTGGCTTGGCTTCTCCTCCTACGCGTGTCATGGGGTGAGTCTTGTTCAAGGTCTCGATAGCATTTCTCCCAGATACTACTGTTTCTGCCTTCAACCTTTCTTCATGTATATTTTGAATCTCCAATCTTTCAACAAAGGTTAGAAGACGATCAATGAAGAGAATGAGCAAGGAGGTGCACGATTAGCTTGCATACTTCACCGACCGATCCTCGTGTTGGTCAACCAAAATGTAGAGGAACAGCTAAAAAGAACTACTTGGGATACAACACGATCCTAAAGCGGCCAACATATTGATCATCCAAGGATACCCTGAATCTGTACTTCCAAGAACAAAGTTTCCGGAAGTCATGACAGATCAAAACCTCTGCATGATGAAAGTTGTGAGATATCTTTTTTGTCAAGTTGAGCTTCTTTTCATGAGTTCGCAGTGGATTCACCATTGACATGCTCATCGGATATTGAAGGGCAATGATGATTGTTGAGTTGAAATTGCTTCTGATGGCAACATTTCTCATAGCATATACCTGTGCTGCTTGGCTTCTCGAAGCTTTTGCATATCTAGAAGTTTGACATGGTGTCCACCACCAAGCAGACCATCTCAGTTCCACAAGAACTATTAATAGAGGCAAAAACCATTGCTAATTAATGCTAGCAAGTTAATTGCTTTGTCCCCTCAAACATAGCTGGGCTATGCCACCACCGCCCGAGCACCAGGCTTCTTGAAGATTGTATTCAAATGCGGTTTGACTTGAGGAAATAGAATATAGAGAAAACAGGACATAGAAATCTTAATGGATTGCAAAAGTATAATAATAGATCAAGGAGATCTCAGTAAGAAGGACTCTGCGCTTATGTCAAAAAGATGATCTTTTTTTTCCCACAACTTGCTAAAGACTTGAAAGCTTGGACAAGAGGAACTTCTCTTCTGATACATGTTGGAAAACTTGTGAAATAAATGGTTCTTTTTTTGACACAAGCAACAAGAACTATCATTGGAAGCAGAAAGAACAGCTTCAGCAAGAAGCAAGTGTAGCAAAAGAAGCCACCTTTTGATGCACAGAGACGGCAAAACACTTGCTGATGTAAACCTGCAGTGAATGAATTATTTTCACACATTAATCTTTGACGGGTCATCTGGTAACACAAGGTTCAACCAAATCAATCTGTGACACGCCTGATTTCTTGCCATCAACTTAATATCCTTCGGACTCACTGTTCATTGTTGGCTTCACAACAGGTCATCCAAAAGAGAGTGTTATGTTGCAGTAAAAAACGTCTGATTCCATGCCATCGACTTTCGCATATAGGGATAATACAACAAGAAGGAATCTTCGTTTACACGTTATACAACAACATCTTCCTTCTCTGATAATATACACATGATTTTTGTTTTTACAACAAGTCATCGAAGCACATTTAAAGAGAAAATTGATTATTACCAAAATTAGATATTTTATTATTTTTTTTATCCATTTAATGAATTTTTGAAGCATGTTAATTCAGATTCTGGTGGTTGTGGAATGTGAAGGAGGATTTGGATCCAAGCAAGATTTATCTTAGCATGTATCTATAAAAAAAAATTCAATTTCTCATATGTGCTAGACAAAAGTCTCTTTGAAGATTAAATCATCAGTATGAGATCCGAATAATTCAATTAAGTATCAAATTTATAAAGTATAATTTATATTCGTAAGAGAGCTATAAAGTATACCTTGAGAACTTTAATAGTGTGATAAACAATCGTTGAGTTTAAAATCATGAACAAAATGTTAGTAAATAAGATCTTAAGATTGTGTGTCAAATCTTATAATCATAAAGTAACAATTATGTCGAATCAATCTCTATCGGTGCCAAGCTATTTATCTTATAAAGCTATATATCTTATGATATATTAGTCGAGTAAGTTGAGGTGTCAATCAAGTGATGATGATGGTCGTACAATAGAAACATGTCGACTAAGTAATGTTGACATATCAATCGTGTTAACAAGTCGATCACACGTTGATGATATATCAATAATCTTTCACACGTCATCATTTTTATATCGAAAAATATTATATATTATATTATTTTTTAATGGATGAAAATACTAGTAAATTCAAGTAACATGGTCGGTTAAAAAGTTATATTGCACATTAAATTAATTCATTACCCTTTAATGACTGCATTAGAGACGTTCTTTGGATATGGTTGTTCGTTAATCCTGCAGCAACACCACCCCCCATGTCACGAACTTAGAAGCGTATCGTCACTCTTACTAGGATACCTGCTTCGAGTCATGACTTAAGTGGCGACCAAAGACGTCACGTACATCAACATGAACAAGAAGAAGCGTCGAGGGTGGTTCGAGTCGTAACGACGGTGGGTTAATCGAGTCATGTGAACTCTTGCGACTTTTGCTACAATACGAGCCATGAAATGGGAACGAGAAGGGTTTCATATCAGAACCAACTTTAATCACATCAATAAGCTAGACTGGTCTCTAAACTGCCAAAAATGTCGACTTCAAGTGGGAAAATGGACATTGCTTTCACCACCATCGAAGACAAACATGGTGCCCAGTAGCTCAATTTACATTTTGGCATGCTCCTCTTCTTTCGACGTGGCAATTGCGATGGCCGATCAACAAAAAACCAAAGTTGGATTGTGAAGCAATCCTTTCAATAATAATTTATTATTATTATTATTATTATTATTATTATATCACCAGATAGAACTGATTAATTATTGTCCGCCAAGACGTACGATCAACCACCACCCAACGCGGGGATGGATGGCCTTCCCGGCCGGGGAGGACGCAGTTTCCGTGGAGGTCGCTCTGCTGCCTCGGGTGGCACGGGGATCAGCCACTGCGGCGAAAGAGTGAGGTGGGCTTCGTTCATGCGGGCCCAAGCGAGGCTACAGTTGCTGTGGGACCCACGTCGTTTAGCCAACGGGAAGCCCCGCTCTACCTCGTTACATTACCAGCCACCTCCAGCGTGAGAGTAAGTTGTGCTCGTCGATGCGGGCCCCGTCGTTGACTTCCAGCATTTCAAAAAAAGAAAACAAACAAAGTTCGTCAAGTACGTCGCCGGTCCACTCGTGATGTGATCTTGGAGTTTCACTTCGGCTTAATGGCGATGTCATTTGATTTCTAGGAACAGGAGGAGGAGTAAGTAAATTAAATTTAGTGGAAGCAACTCTCATCGTTCCTCGAGTAGGGAAGACATCGCCCTTTGCTAGCCACTGAAGAAGAAAAAGAACCGGGAAATCGATGCCGGCTCCCCATGCAAATACGTCATCGTACGGCTTAGACAATCAACGATGCCCAAGCTAGCTCGTAGTGGGCGCCGAGAGGAGGCGGCGCAACCAGGCGGTGAAACTGGCGGAGGGCCACCTCGCGGCGGAGATCCGCGAGCCGCCGGCACAGGGCGGAGGCCTCGGCCCGGAGGCGGTCGTTGTCCTGTCGGAGAAGGAGACAGCGGCGAGCGAGGCAGCCGAGGCGGTCCGCTAGCTCGTGGTTCTGGGACCGGAGTCGGCCCGCCTGGCCGCGGAGTTCCTCTAGGTGGCGTTGCTTCCGCGCTCGGGAGCGGCGGGCGGACTCGCGGTTGGAGATCATGCGGCGGAGCCGCCGCCGCTCGTCCGGGGAGACGGCCGATAGGTTCTGCTCGGGCTCCGCTGGACCAGACCACGATGGCCGGAAGCCGACGAGCACGGACGCTTGGTTTACGAGCGGCAGCATCGTGATCTCGGCAACCGACGGGTGCTAACAACAGCAGCAAGAGGAGAGGAGAGAGAGAGCGAGCGAGAAAAGGGACGAAAGGCAGATGCGTGGGTCGGGATTTAAAGGCGAAGGATGGTGACCCGGATCCGGGTCCCACAGGATTGGTGCAGGGAATGTGACGTGGTGGGCGGTGGGTGGGGCTGAGTACTGACGCGGGTGTCATTCGCATGTCAGGATGCGCACGGTGGGTCATGGGGAAGGTTTTAGCGCATCGTGATTCGTGAGTCTTGGGTAAGAAGGGCTCGGATGCGACCGACGGCTAAGTAAAGCATAAGCACCAAATTTTGACTACGTAATAGCCGAGAAAGTAAGCTTGCTTATGTTACTCTAATATCTTTCATGTTTTGCCAGCAACATGAACACTTCGTTTGTCAATTATTTGGACAAACCCGTGCACTCATCCATAATCCTTCTACACATTTTATCTAATCTACCTTTGGTGCTTCTTGTCTCCTCACTGATGAAGCTTAGTTCTCAAGTCCTCTTTATACTCCAAAGAGCTACTGACGGGGAGAGAGAGAGAGAGCGACTGCTGCTGCACAAGGTGTACTGCAGAAGATCGCCTTCTCATTCGTCGTCTGTCATCCAAAACTCATGATAGTTATCATCAAACCCAGGAGTGAATTAAGCCGAATAAAATTGCCTAATATTCCTATATATTTATCTTAATTCATTCACCAAAAAACAAAAAAAATAAAAGAAAATGAGTCGATTCCAACTTTTATCTTAACCTGAAAACTGCACCTCGCAGGTTCTGGTAATAACGCTACACAAGAAGAACTCTCATAATTAACACACAGAAAGATTCCATTACTCACACGAGATCAACATGAAAGATGCGAGGACATCACCGAGACGATTTGCTTTAGTTTCTGAGGATTAGGAAGAACTTGCTTTCGGTACCGAGGCCTCTCTTTTCCCTGCTAGAAGGCATGCCAACCACACCCTTGCAGAGCAGAGAACTATAAACTAGTTGCCATGGCAGTACCAGAGGGAAGGAGACATGAACGGAGAGTACCGATCGGAAGCACGTTGGATCATTCTGCTGTCCTTTAGGTGAGTTTATTATAGGAACAGTAGTTTATGTTTAAGCATCCTTCGGAGGCATACTCCACGTTTTCCATGGAATCTCCACTCTTCTAGAGCGAGAAGGGACAGATGTTTGATGTTTACGAAAGCAAGATAAACATGGGATGCTGAATACTTCACTCTTTTACTCTCTCTTTTTGTATTATTATTAGAAACCCTTGCAACAGTTACATGTCACTGAAGAAAATAATGTCTTCAGAGGACCTTTCTTTTGTTTCTAAAATGAGGACCTGATTCTTTTCTCCTCCTATTTGCATATAATTAGGTATGTCATGCTGTTTATAAGCATCTATGCTGAACCTAATTGTATGGTATTAACTAAATTTCAATTCAGATAAATCAGATGATGAGTAAAAGAAGTAGGTTCATGTACTTTGGCTGATACATATTCATGAAATCCAGAATGGGCATTATTCTGTGAGCCTACTAATTATGTAGGTGCATCAGATGATCTTTGTAAGATCAAAAGATCATCGAACGAATTGGAAGGATACATTATTCTTTAACATCAAGAATTCGGTCCAAAAGAGTGCTTCCTTAAGAGTGATCACTGATTAAATGCTGGAATGGAAATCCATCCCAATCACTTGACCAGACGAGCTGCCAAAATCTTTCCTCCTTCATAAGTCGACAACCAAGGTTGAGTAGGACGATTGAAGTCTTCAATATGGCATGCATTATATACTTGAGGAAGAGAAAGGGAATAAAAAAGAGTGACTCAAAACAGAGTTCGGTGAATTGTCACCTTCAAAATTCCTGTAGGGAATGGACAACTTGTGAAGCATGTCAATGGAAGACAGTCTGATTCAACATGTATCTAATGGCGCTGAAAGCGATGTGACAACCATGTTGCGACGAGCAAGAAAAGGACCGGCACCTAATTATTTTTGACTCTACGTGCCTTGTAGAACTGAAACCTAGATTTCTTTCTCCGTCGAGGTCATAGTCTTGTAAAAGCAAAACGTTTGCAGCATGAGAAATATTATCCATGGAAGAGTTTCTTGGGATACTCTTGAAATTTATATAATTCAAATCAAGAATCCCAGCACAAAAGAGGAGCCAACTTCTAGACGAAAGATTAGTATCGTAATATTATCATTAGGAAAGAGTGATTTAGAGCATCTACTTGGCTGCTATGATGCTTTAGAATCACATACGAAACATGCATGTATCCATGTCTGTTTGTCCAAAAGAGGATTGTGCAGGAGTGCTCCGTGGCTGATGAACATATCAGAGTCAAGAGTGAGCGCTCATCATGCCATAGCTGAAGGTGGTGGCACTTGTGGCCTCCGTTCAAGCGACGGCGGAGGGGGCGAAGGGACAATTTGTGCCTTGAACGTGTTTCCGGCAGGCGGTGGTGGAAGATACAGCCTCCTCCATTCTTGAGTCCATGACCCTGTCAGGCGGCGAATGGAATATTCCTCGAGCTCTCGCCCTCTTCCATCATCTTCAGCTTTGGCTGATGCCTTTCCAACATCATCTGACACCCACAAAACTCGCCAATGTTTCAACCGGTCACCGAAGAATCAGTCTAAATCTTACAACATGTGCAGAAGATACTGACTCAAAACAAGGGTTAGCAGAAGGATACTGAGGAGGAAGTCGATGCACTTCGTCCTAGAACCAGCCATCTCAAAGAGCTACCGAGGGAAGAGGGAATGAGGACCTTGAACTGGGGTGGATGTTCACTTGTAATAGTGAATGGCTCAACCGAGGCGACGAGAACAGCCATTAATAGCTGCAGCGACGCGACTTCGGTGCGTCTTCCTCT
Source organism: Musa balbisiana (assembly GCA_004837865.1). NCBI lineage: Eukaryota > Viridiplantae > Streptophyta > Magnoliopsida > Zingiberales > Musaceae > Musa > Musa balbisiana. The sequence continues at coordinate 36,011,845 of CM017194.1, forward strand.
GCTCTAAAATCGTACCGAGTTGACGGGCATGGATGTCTTCGCCGTGGGGCGCCCACAAGGTGGAGCTCAACATGCACGCGACAGGTGGCTTATTGTTCGTGGGACCCATGGCTTACATCCAACGGAAAGAGGCCTTTCCGTGGTTGGTCGCGCGGCCGAGACACCGTTGCTGCACCCTCGAGGTTTGACTTCGTCAACGTCGAGGACTTGTTCCGGTCATCGTGCCGTCCCCAATAGTGCTCAGTTTTCTAACTCGTCGGAGGAAAGAGGGCAGCTAAGCTTACAGAGATCGAGGTGGAAAGGACAACCAAAGTAGAGGTCGACGGGTTCAAAATATACATCTCACATGCATATCTGCTAAACACGTGAAATCTCTTAATAGCCGAAGACGATAAGCTTCTCCAGGCAAAAGATCCCATCCAAGAAGCCAACCTCGCCATGCTGCATTCTGTCAGGGCTCTGCGCCTCCCGCCTGAAGAGCAGCGCAGACCAGCCAATAATAAACTGCAAGTAGACATGCAGCAAGGATGCGATCACTGATATCTTCTGCATTACCACAGTATGGAGGATGCCTTCATGTGTCGATCAAGCAAAGAACCGCAGTCTGCGAGGGCATAGTGACTGACTCAGCGTATCTTGAGCTTTACACCAGATACCAAAGATATAGGCATCGACCCTCCGTGAGTATAAGAACTTTGTTGAGATGTGTCAAGGCATAGGATTGGGCTGCAAATCTATGTCAGGTCCATCAGACAAGGCCATCTGTGGAAGCAGAGAGAATGACTCCATCAGTACTTGCAGCCTTAGTGGAGAAGGAAAAGCAAACATCAAACTGATGGACGGTATCATCTGTTTATTCAAACAAGCGGAGTAATAGGAGGAAGAAAGGTTGTCAGTGGTTGTTTTCATAGACAGGAGTAGGATAAGCAATCAAAGCAGCACATAAGTTTACGTTAGAAATAGTATAGACATGAATAAAATTATGTATGAGAAGGTCACACGTCAAAACCACATTACAATACATTCTCTCTCTTTCATAACAACTAAAGCGTTTTGGAAAACTGATAACCCAACTAAAATCTTATAATGGTATTATCAGCCTCCTTTATTTCATCCAATGTTCAACTTTTCATCCAATTTTCTTACACATTTGAGAATAGGATTTTATACTCCAATAATCACATACACTTGGACAACGGAGTTTACTTTCGGAACTTTCAATTCTAAGCCTACCATGTAGTTTTGGCTATTAAACTTGATGGTTGGATGTCCTGCAACATAATTCTTATTGAAAATAGAATCTTATGAAGCCATCTTCAACATCTTCTGATTTGGGGGTGTCATCCGATCAGATGGTCACATGTGCTGCTTAAAGATCCATGTCCACCTAGATGTTGCAGGAAGGATTCCACCATCTTCATATGCGCAGGCTTCACCAAGTCGAGTCTGTGATCACGAGACTCCTAAATTCTAAACTTATTCTGTAATATGGAACCTGAGGGCCAGCTCTAATGTTTGGGCTGCTTTTGAGGGATTTTTTTCTTCGAGAACAGTGATCACACTATGTTCTTGAGTGTCACTTGATTCTAATAAGCCTGCAAAGAGCAAAACTTTGAAGTTTGGATCAATTGAACTTTGTTTATCTCACTGCATCTTCTTATACCATGTAATATTTTGATTCTTCTCTATCTGGTACTTTCATTTATATTCCTTACAACATGAGAAGATCGAAGATCTCCGAAAAGTTTCCCTTGGGTTTGGCAATGAAACACAAAGTTATAGACCTCTTACGATTTGCTAATATTCATACTATCACAATTATAAGGCAACAATGTGTTGAAAGCATTCCATGATCCTATCTCCTGCTTGAATCAGTGTTGTTCAATTTGTTATCCTCCCTCATAAACCAGCCTTCCTTCTGCATTGCATGTAGCAACAGAACTACCAAAAAGGGTGCAATTATATTCATTTTCTTTGTGCAGTTGTAGATCTTACTTGGGATGGATAGGAAGAGGGGATCACGATAGCATTTATGAGACTAGTGATCAAAAAGTCCTGGCAAGAATGTGAACACCTTTAATCTGTGTCCCTCTTTCTGTCATCCACTTGTGAAGTGAGAATGGGATACAGCAAGGTGTGGCAGCCTGGAATTAGATGTGGGTGGCTGATTCCCAACCACCACAATTCAAGAAGGAAGAAAGAAAGGCATCACAAAAGCATTGCAAGATTGGATGTGTCTTTTTGACAAACACTTCGAGATGAGGTCTATGTTTTACATGGAATCCAAAGGAAAAAAAGTAAGTCAACAAATTAGAAAGAAAGTAGACAAAGTTGTCTCTCCACACAAGTAAAAATAACAACCAATATGCATGATATTTCAACAAAATAATTTTATTATTTATATTATACTAAAAAATATTATGAAAATTATTTAACTTGATAATAAATTAATTATTAGGATAATATTTATTTATGAGAGATTCATAGATGATTAAATAATAGTCTCACGTCACTAACGACTAGAAGAGTCAACGGACATATATTGAATTTATAAGCTTAAGCCGTTGTGTTCATCCATATGCCTATCTATTTATCGAGATGAATAAAAAATATATATTGATCTTAAATATTGATAATCTTTCTTTTAGATCCCCCACTAACATGTTGGTATGCAGTGGACAGATTTGGACGAAAAGCTGTAGAAGTCATATAACTTTGACTTACCGGTTCTTGTAGAACAGCACATAGATTGTGTGACACCGAGCTCCTTCGAGTACCATTGGGTGCTTGCTTTCAACAAAACAATGGTCAATCTACTTTCTGGATTCACATACACATACATAAAGTGAGAGGAATAGAAGATTGCCAATCAGTTCTTTTACATTGTAAAATACTTGTTTTGTAATTTTTCATTAGCATTCTAGAATTAAATTATAAGATAATCTCTGTGATCAGTGGGACACAAATAATAATCAAGCTTGTTCAAATGGCAGCAGCACAAAGACAAGGATCATTTGTCATAATGGCAGATATAAATGTACAATAAAACAAAAAATGAAGCTCCATATCTCCACTAATCAGATTATTTAAAGTGGATGCTCCCTATTAAAATTATAGTAACTATATATATATATATTGTAATATTATATACTTATAATGTTAAAGACAAAGTAATGCCATAGTGAGATAGATTTACATGTCTGAACCATAGTAGATCTTTGTCAATGTCAACAACAGTTCTTCCTTCAAATGCGCGTTCATCATTCTCTCTCTCTCCACCCCCCACCCACCACTATAAACCATCACTTTCTACTCTAGAACATGAACTCCCGTATCAGATTCCATAGCCAAACTAAAACCACAAGTATACAGTAGAAAAGCCAAGAGAGAGAGAGAGTGTGTGTGTGTGTGTGTGTGTGTGAACCATGAAGAAAACTAGCCTTCTCTTCTCCCTTCTCTTCCTCGCTGCCGCCTCTACGTTCTGCTTTGCTGCACGCTACATGGACGCTGAGATAGCCAAGGGCAAGGGCCACGGCGGCGGCGGTGGCGGAGCGGGCATCCCTGGGTTCGGGGCCGATCCGGGCGGGTTCTTTGGCCCCGGCGGCGGGTTCAACGTCCCCGGGTTCGGTGGCGGGTGGGGAGCGGGCTTCGGCGGTCCCTCCGGCGGGCACGCGCGCGGCGGGGTGGTGCGGCCCTCCGTCGTGTGCTCCGACAAGGGCCCCTGCTACAAGAAGCGGGTGACGTGCCCCGCGAAGTGCTTCTCCTCCTTCAGCCGGTCCGGCAAGGGCTACGGCGGCGGTGGCGGTGGTGGCGGGTGCACCATCGATTGCAAGAAGCGGTGCGTCGCCTACTGCTGAGCGTTTGCTGCCTTCACGCGTTTCCCCCCTTCTCTGCAGTATGTAGTCCGTATGTATAACATCGAACGTTATCTTCCCTTCGCTGCAGCATATTGGTACGTGAGACTAGTAATATGGTAATGGCATGTACTCTGTGTTATCACTTCACGTTGGTTCTTAATTATGAAGACAATAGTTATGTATGGATTATACATGTTTATACATATATGATGGATGAAACGAGGAGGGCTTTTAAATAGTAATCGTACATGGGAATATAAATGATGAAGACAGTGTTCTTAGTTTCATCGAGTCTCCACTAATAAAATGAAGCAGATCGACAAATCATTGGCTTTCGTTTATCTTGTGAGGCTTTGTTAATGGTGATGAGAATAAATAGCTTCATCTTGCTGCAACATTTACTGTTCCTCATGTTTTCTTTTCCTATATATCTCTGGTGAAGTAACCCTTTATGAGCACGGCCCATTTTTAGATCATTTTACATACTCGATAAATTGGCTGTATCATCGTCTCTATATGCTATAGATCGGCAGAGAGGTATGATTGGATTCAAACACTAATTTGGTGCTAGAGATGATCAGACC